>JAJGQD010000024.1:537500-1137500 GCA_020882685.1 Aphelinus atriplicis
TAAGGGTGATATTGAAGCCTCTTTAAGAAAGAATAATACTAAGGCACCTGGCAGCGGTTTTTGACTATAAAGGCTGTATGTGACATAAACTGAGGCAGATTCCAGAACCCATGGGGTGGTACAAAAATAGGGGCTCCAAATAGTAATGTGAGTACTCTACATGCTTCGATGACCTTGGAGATGGAGTACCCAAGGGATGGGGCTCTTGACGAGCGATCTCCCAGGGTACAAAAAAAGAGCTCTAATTGGTAATGTGGAGTACTTTATGAGCTCCAATGCTTTGGGAGATAATTTTTCTGAGAATATCAGGTCATTTGCCGACTCAACTATCCTATCCAGTTTTTATCTTGGAGATCATTTCAGGGTAAAAATTAAGGTTTAAAATGATTCTGAAAATGAAAAAAACAGTATAATCAGCTACTTTGGTTGTCTTCTAGACAGGGTTAAAGTGCTCCGAAAATCTGAATTTTGGGGACATCACGGGAAGCCCTAGAACGGATAAGAAAATTTTAAGCCGAATCAAATTTTTCGATGTTTCATTTCACAGAGAATTACTCATATACGTAGTCCCCGTCTGCTCTTCGGCTTGCACCTCGTACTCTCCAATAGCAAGGCCAATTTTAATACAATCTAATCTTACTATTATATTAAGAGGAAACGTTTGTTGGTGAGTTCGCAAAAATTTCAAAAACTACTGAACCAATCGCCTCCAAATTTTGACAGCAGCTTTACTATGTACCCCGAAGTGTCATAGGCTAAGATGAATCATAAATTGATTAGAAACATTTATATGCAAAATGTGGAAATAACATGCAACTCAGCTTCAGCCTCTCTCTTTGGCCACTAGGTGGCGAGATGCTGTCTTAGCCATTCACACGGCTGAAGTGATGCGATCTGGCCTATGAGTATAAGGCAATTAGTGTTGAAGTCCTCCATTTTTCATAGATAACTTTAAATTGGTCATGCTATTGTGACTCCTGATATTATAGCGGTGTAATCGATTGCCTAGATAATCGAACTCGCATACATTTTCCTAAGGGATTATTTATGACGGTTGGAGTATGTTTTAATTTGAAGTTAGTTTGTTAGTTTGTTTTTCACACGGGTAGTTGACAGTTGTATGTTGGACTTTCTAGGACGGGCAGATCGGAAAACCAATTCATCCTAATACCGAATGGTAAAGAGAAAACCAAAAATGTTATTTATTCTGAAGTACTTCAGGGGTTCAAAACTTTAAACTTTACACCCTTGGAAAATTTTGATGACATCATGGGACCCCAAAGAGTCTCCAAAAAAATTATGAGTTCTGGATTTTTTATTTTCAGTCACTTTACAGAGAATCGACCATTTATATATATATATATATATACTAGCGTCCCCCGTCGCGGCTTCGCCCGCGAATATGTGTATCGAGTTCGAAATGTTATTCTCATTTATTGTTAAAAAAACTCGTATGATATGTATTTATTTGTAAACTTAGTATACTTTGATACTTTGTACAATTACATAAATTGGGAGGATTTAGATTACGTAATAGCATTATTGGAGAAACAATTTTCAATTCTAAGTCATGAGGTGGAAAGCCTGAAGGATCGAGAGAGTTCAGAAATTCTTGAGGGTAGTGTAAAACTTCATCAATGTTAATCGCTGTATCGATAGAATGAGAATGTCGTATTTCTCCATCTAACTTTCTCAAAAGAATATTATTAATATTATGAGCGGTAGCACTTCGAGGCGTTGTGGTTGCCCTTTCGCATAACCAATTGAAAGGTTTCTCAGAAAGACTTTCAATTTCTGGATAGACTTTAGAAATCAGGTCCATGACTGTATTAACAGTCGTTCTTACTTTTGTATCAATATTTATGTAATCATTTTCATTTGATACTTTCCCATCTCCAATTTTTAGAAGTTCTAAAGGAAATTGCAAATCGCCACCTCCAATGTGAGCTCTCATATTTGTTCGTAAATGTAATTTTTCTATCAAATTTTAAATTGAAGATGACTTCAAACATACTTTCACAATGTCAGCGCGAGTTCTATTTTGAATCAGAGGCAAAGTTTGCCGAGAGTCTTCAGAGAAAACGAAAGTTATTCTACCCATAGGTTTGTTATTAGATTTTAAATCTCGTAACGTGCGATCCAGAGCTTCATAGTACTTCCATAGTACATTCATCCCATACTATAAGAGAAGTTTCTTCGATAATTTTGCATAAAGGACTATTTTTTCTCATTGAACATATTGTATCTTGGCCAATGAAAACGTTCAAAGGTATTGACTATAAAAGCAAATATTCAACGTTCGATTCCAGGATAACGTTAAAAAAATAATATAAATGTGTTATCTATTCAGAATCTGATTTTGCAGATTCATTGACCAAAATCAGCGCTTTCATAATCTGAGGTGAAAAATCCAAAAGAATAGACGCGAGGGCGTAATCTATGTCACAGAAAATTATGCATGGCCGAATTTTCGCCATACGAAAGATTTTGAAGTAATAAACAACTTGGAAAATGATGATTTGAAGAATATTCGGTATAATGGGTCGGAATTCAAAATCTGATTCTGCAGATATATAGAGAAAAATGAGCGCTTTCATAATCTGAGGTGAAAAATCCAAGAAAATAGACGCGGGCACGTAATCTATGTCATAGAAAATTATGCATAGCCGAATTTTCGCCATACGAAAGATTTTGAATAGTTTTTGATTAGAAAATTTCAATAAACAACTTGGAAAATGATAACATGTGGTGTGGTGGATCGAAAGAGAAGATCGAGGGCTTTAATTTATATGCATCATGATGTCGATTGATATCTATTTACAATAAACTGAGAGTATAACTTATCAAAACTGAATTGAATATCGAAGATTATAGAATATTTTGTAGATTTTTTGATTAAAATCCACTCGAAAGACTCGAGCGAGCGAGTATATATATATATAGTAGCCAGTGCCGGCGAGGCACTCGATATATAGCGATCGCGAGGTCACGCGAGGAGGCCGGGTGGCCCGCGAAACGAGACGAGCGCCGGCGCGCTGAAGCGGTGCGGCGGCGAACCAAGCCGGGCGGCCCGCGCACAATACGAAACTGTTCGAGCGTCGGCTTGAGCGTCCCGTGCACCGATATGTATGTCTCGAGCGCTTAGACGGGCCGCCCTACGAGAACGAGCTCAGGTCGAGTGAGAGGGAGGGAGAGAGAGAAAAGGGAAGGGTCAACCTCTTCTCTCCCACCTACCCTTAGAGAGAGACTTAGCCGACCACTTCACAACCATCGACGGCGAGGACGCGTAGAGCAGGAAGGCGTCGTGACCCAGGAGCCCACAAGACCTCCATCAAGCTACATCTGTCCTGAGGTGACAACCCGGACTGCTAGAGGCACCACTTGACACCTCTCGAGCCGGTGTAGCTCCCACGAGCGGCTGCAGACGAGCCTTGCAACCCAACAAAGCAACAATGAGTTGGTAACGAGCGGCAGCAGCTGAGCGGACAAGTACCGGTCCCGCGGTACGAGTGGACGAGCGCCACCGAGTAAGTTTGCCAATATTGTAACACGAGCGAGCGAATACCTGACCTCGAAGGTCAACTGCGACCCGGCCGAGACGAAGCCCATGTGTTGAGCGCCAGCGCAACCGGCTTCTAAGCGCCGACATTCCTGCGCCGGCATTTTCCACGTTTCCAGCTTCAACAAGGCGCGAGCAACAACAAAGTTTGGTCACTCTGCGCTGCTCTCTCTCTCTCCCTCTCTGGCGCGGTAAGTACCGACATCGCACGCTCTCTCGACTGCTCCTCCTTTTTGAGCCTTTTCTGCCGCAATAGTGCCTCCGGGCGACTTTGTTTCAGCACCTTGCAAGCGCCCTAATGCGAGTCGTCGCAGCATTCCTCTAGTTGCTGTGTAATTCGGCTTGCAGCAATTTCTCCAGCCTCAATCACACACCATCCAGATAGTGAGGTTAGGAGCGCGAGGAGCAAACGCGGCAAGAGCTCGGAGCCACATCGGAGCAGCAGCAGCAACAACAATAGCTGATCGCGACAGCGAGAGAGAGAGAGAGAGATAGAGAGAGAGCAGGTACGTCCCCTCTTCAAACTTATTTCGCGCGGGCGGTCCACATGGCGCCAGTCCTTTGCGCTGTGTGCAAAGGGTCATCTGACCGCCCTCTGAAACAGTGCCCCGAGTGTAAAAATTCTCGGCACTCAAAATGCGCGAATAAGAAAGGAGAGGGGCCTTGCAATATTTGCCGCGTCAAATGTACAGACGAAAGCGGCAGCAAAATGCCGCCCGCTTGTGCTGTCCCCCACACCCGCCAACTCCCGCCAGCGAGCGCAGCAGGCAGGGATTCCCCGCTCCGTGCGCGCGCACCAGCTTCGCGCGCACTGCCGGCCAGTGCTGGTGCAGCAGCGCGCGGGGCCTTTCCCCGCTCGTCAACGCTGGCTGCGTCGCGCTCGGCACCCTGCGCCACAACTCGAAGCGCGGCAAATTCAAATTTGAATTTAGTCGCTTAATTAAATACTCCACGTCTCAAGACCAAAGATGCTCCTGCGGGACACAGCAGCAATAGTAATAGTATTAGTGTTAGTTTTAGTAATAATAATGACAATTGTAGTGACAATCTCAGCGCTTCCGGCTGTAGTAGTAATAGTGGTAATATTAGCAACATTGAAAAAAGCTCTGCTGGCTACAGCCTATCTAAATGAGTTGTAGCCTTGACTGCGAAGGGTACAATGCTCTCAGCCTCACCAGAGGCACTCAAAAACTGATTGAGCGAGAATGTGCGGGTCAAAAGTTGCTCATTTTTGGACTCGACTCGCTGAAATCGTCGCTGGATCTCATCCCGGTACTGAGTGAAAGCGTTACGAGGCTGGATTCGAGTGTGGCAGAACTTGAGCGGCTTGTGGAAAAACAGAATCTAGTAGTGGAAGATTCTGCAAAATCTATCTCTTTAATTGAACACATTAAAAACACAACTCTACAAAACACCACAATATTACAAAAAATAGAAAATATAGAGTCACAAACACAACACATAGCAAATAGTACCTCACACAATACACATAATGACCCCGGGCTGGCAATGGCTGACAATTTTGTCGACGCTTCGGTGGGCCACACTACCTCACCTTCGCATAATAATAACGCTTCGCCGTCTCGAGCCGAGGTACGGGTGGATAGTGACGGGGGTGACAAATTGCTTGTCACTGGTATTATTGACTGTACAAAATACAATGTCTCAGCAGAGAGGGCAGCATTTGTATTCTCGGCGCTGTCTGCCCGGGCCTCTGCAAGAAGGCCCACCAAATCAAACCGAGTAGTAATAGTAAAAAAAGTATTAATTCTAGTCATTCAAACCCTACCAAAGATGTACATAGTCCTAGTTCTAGTAATAAAAATAGTAATAATCACCGGATTCCGTCCATTATAGTGCAATTAAGAAACAATGATCTTAAAAGAAAAATTTTACAAGAAAAGCACAAGTGAACGGGCCTTAATACGAGCGACTTGGACTTGACTCTGCTGGATGCGAGCAAGTCCAAGCATGTGATTCATAGTGCTGTTTTTATAAACGAACTTTTGTCGACTGCCACTTACCAAAAACTTTCTAGTCTCCGTAGGATTGCTAAGTCCCTAGGTATTAAGTGTGTGTGGTACAAGGACGGCAGGTTTCTGTCAAGACGAGCGGTGGGGAAAAAAGTGTTTCAAATAAAAAATGAGGCCGAACTAAAAGTCATTGCTGAAACAACCTGAAAGGGATGCTCCAGTAGAACTGATTGACTATCGAGTAAAGAGCAGAACCCTAACGTCGCCTCTGGAAGATTGAGAGCGGGCTTTCACAATGTGAACTCTCTTAGAGCTCACATTGAGCAAGTCCGTCAGTGTCTGAGTGAGAATCCGTCCTACCACCTCTACGGGGTTGCGGAGACCTGGCTGGGTCCTGACGTTCCGGATGACGTTGTTCGGGTCCCCAATTACAAATTGATTAGAAATGACCGCAACACTATTGATGGAGGGGTTGCATTATACGTCAGAGATTTTCACAAGGTTGAAATTCTAGCTTCATCAAACACCACAGGACCAGGCAAACCCGGCATACCTGAGTACCTTTTTTGCTCATTACAGCATGGCAACTCCCAACCAATTCTTGCTGCGGTCATATACAGACCACCACACATTGCCTTCACCAAAAATCCTTCCCTAATCAATGACCTTCAAACACACTGTTACGACTATAGCCATAACTTTGTGATGGGAGATCTGAACGCCGATATTCTTTCAGACGGTGATGACGCCAAATTTGTTCGCAAATGAGCTGAAGAACTGTCGTTGCGTCTGATACAGCATGGGGCCACGCATATAACCTCGACTTCTCGCACGTGGATTGACGTCTTACTGGTTGACGAAAATGACGTAATTTTAGACGAACGCAACTTTCCCGCTCCCTTTCGTAGTAAACATCATATAATTAACGTTAAACTCAGTATTCAACAACCTTGGAAGAGGCCGGGCTCCTTCAAATACAGAAATTTCAAAGTTATTCGGTAGGAAGACCTGGTCTCTACCTTGAAACTATGTGATTGGGGGCTTCTCAACCATGCGCATGAAGACGTAGACGACATTGACTCTGCACTTGACTGTCTTAGCAGCAATTTCACGAAGGCCATTGATGAGCTGGCACCTCTTAGAGAGTTTAAGCCCAGAAAGAATAGATTGCCGTGGATTGATGCTGAGCCAACACTGCTGTACAAAAAGACGGACGCGACTTACAAACACTACACTAAGACAGAGGACGACAACCTGCTCGTCGAATTTCAGAGGCTGCGTCATCTTTCCGATAGCAAAACGACTCAGGTCAGAGTCAACAGAGTTTCTCTCGAGTAAGCTGTCAGAGACACTCGACACTAACACTGTTTGGAAAGAATCGCGCAACCTTAATCTTCTACCTAAGCAAAGGGAGGACTTGAATAGGATCACGCCAGAGGATCTGAACACCCACTCCGCTAAGGTATCCATCTCGCTCAATGAGAGTGCTTCGGTCTACCTGGATATCATCTCTTCTGCTTCCGAGGAGACAGCTTTCGTTTCCAGAAAATTAATATTAATGATGTTATCCTGAGCATTTCTCATTTTACTTCGCAATCAAATGGTGATGATGGTATACCTCAGAGTATCATTCTTGATGTTCTGCCTGTAATCGGAGATTAAATCGTGAACCTGTTCAACTCCTCCCTGCGCAAAGGAATCTTCCCGTTATTCTGTGAGAAGGCTCATGTTCTCCCGATAAAGAAGAGTGCCCTCCCATCGTCTCCGTCAGACTTTCGTCCTATTGCCCTCTTGAGTTTCCTGTCTAAGGTACTTGAGAAGATAGTTCACGACCAAGTCATTAACTATCTTACAATCAACAACATCCTTGATCCTAGACAGGCCGGTTTTCGTCCAAACCACTCTACCCAAACTGCACTGTTGAGATTGACAGAGGACATAAGATTAGGTATGGACAAAAAGAAACTGACGTTGCTTCTGCTATTCGACTTCAGTAAAGCCTTTGACAAAATTTTGCACTCTAGAATGCTGCAGCGGTTGAAGGATATTGGCTTCGCCAGGACTGCACTCTCGTGGTTTCACTCATATCTCACTGATAGACAGCAAATAGTCATAACTAAGAGTTACGGCAAATTATCGTGGCTTTCCACGAATCTTAGGGTGTCACAGGGGTCAGTCCTCGGGCCGCTTCTCTTCTGCACTTACATTAATGACCTACGTGACGTACTTGACATTGAGGGCATTGAGCGTGTGCTTTGTGCAGACGACTTACAAATTTATACACAGGTCCCTCTGGACGGGTTGTCTGAGGGCATAGCACTGCTTGAGAGAGCGACCGCAGCTGTGTCGGGGTGGGCTGATGCTGCTTCGCTGGTACTCAATGCTGGAAAAACTCAGGCCATTGCGTTTGGTTCAGGATATTAAATTTATCTCCTACAGAAGGAGGCACTCTATGCATCTGGCATTGAGATCGGTGGGACTCGTGTGCCGTTCTTCGGTACAGTCAAGGATCTCGGCGTGGTGCTTGACGAAACTCTGTCGTTGCGTCAAAACACCGATGCAGTCACGAAGAAATTCAGTAGAACCATGTATTTCTCGCGATTCTTTCGTAAATACACCACCGAGATCTTGCGTAGATGCTTATCAATGGCACTGCTGTTCCCTCACATTGATTACTGTCCTTCACGCCGAGGCATTAATTTCTTCAAAATTTTTGTTATGAAATATGGAAGCGCTTTTGAGGATACCGACCGACGAGGATGGTGGGTCGTCGCCGGCCACCCGAAGCTGGCGACCCTTGGAGCGGGTAGGGCAGGCCGACACAGCGGCTGCTCCGACTGTCGCCACGGGGGCCCAGTTGCGGGTTGACCGGGCGCGGGAAGAACGACGGGCGTCAGCGACAACCCAGCGGGATGAGGGCCCGAGGCGGCGCAACCGGGGGCTGGAGCGTTTTCGGGTGCGGGGCACCGAATTCGGGGGGGTTGAGCGTCTGGCGGTGGCCCCGCCCGACTACTCGTGCTTCTCGTGCTGGAGATCGATGCACGAGAGGTGCGGGTGCCCGAACCCCGGCGGCTGAAGCTTTTGCTTCAATTGCGGCCGCCGGGACGTGGATGTTACCCGGTGCCCGCGATGCGCGGAGGCGTATCGGCGGTGGATGCCGCGCACTACATCCCCACCGCGAACAGAGTGACGCGCCGCCCCAGATTCGGCCAGTGGAGGTCGTGCGGGCGCAGAACGAAGGGGCGGGCGGGCAGCGCAGCCCTACGCCAACCGCACCGACCACCTCGACCCCAGCCCCGAGGGTGCGGCAGGCGTCGGAGTTGTCCTCGGTGTCGGGAGAGAGCCCTGTCGAAAATAACGAGCCTGGATTCCATGTGGATTTGGACTAGATTCCAGGTGGATTTGAGCTGGATTCCAGGTGGATTCAGCCTGGATTCCAGGTGGATTTGGGCTGGGTTCCAGGTGGATTTTGAAATTCAACCAGAGAGGTCCTGGGGATAATATCCGGGTAGATCTTGGGGAAATCTAGGTGGATTTTGGAAGAATCCAGGTGGATTTTGAGAATGAACGAGCCAGGTCCTGGAAATAATCCTGATGGCTTTTGAAAGAATCCAGGTGGATTCCGGCAGAATCCAGGTGGATTTTCGGAATGAACGAGTCAGGTCCTGGAAATAATCCTGCTGAATTTTGGGACAATCCAGGTGGATTCCAGCAGAATCCAGGTGGATTCCGGAAGAATCAAGGTGGAATTTCGGGATCAACGAGCAAGGTCCTGGAAATAATCCTGATTGATTATTCCCAGGACCTGGCTCGTTGATCCCGAAAAATCCACCTGGATTCTTCCGGAATCCACCTGGATTACCTTAAAATCCACCTGGATTGTCCCGAAATCCAGCCGGATTATTCCCAGGACCTTGCTCGTTGATCCCGAAATTCCACCTGGATTCTTCTGGAATCCACCTGGAATCTTCTGGAATCCACCTGGATTTTCTCAAAATCCACCTGGATCATCCCAAAATCCATCAGGATTATTTCCAGGACCTGACTCGTTCATTCCGAAAATCCACCTGGATTCTGCCAGAATCCACCTGGATTCTCCCAAAATCCACCCGGATATTATCCCCAGGACCTCTTTGGTTGAATCTCAAAATCCACCTGGAACCCAGCCCAAATCCACCTGGAATACAGGCTGAATCTACCTAGAATCCAGGCTGAATCCACCTGGAATCCAGCTCAAATCCACCTGGAATCTAGTCCAAATCCACCTGGAATCCAGGCTCGTTATTTTCGACAGGGAGACGGGCACGGGGCTGGCACGAGCTGGTGCGCAGCCTAGCGCACTTGCCAGCGGAGGTGCAGTCGGCGGTCCTCCTGGCGGCGGTGTCTCAGGATGCCACCGTCGACGAAGACCAGGAGGGGCCGCCGTAAATCGAGCGGATAGGGGGGTTGTTGAACGCCGGGCCCCCGGGTCCCCGGGGGACCCTGTTTCCACCGTTGCACTACCCCTTACGCCGTCTCACTCGGGTCCAGTTGACGGACCGGGTGGTCCGGCTTAGGGAGGGGGAGTTGTGACGGGGAAACCCGTCACTGTAGACGGAGAGGCTGCACCTCTCCGATCCGGCTGGTACGGCAGCCGCCGGCTCGGGAGGGCAGCACTCTCCAGCGCGTACGTGAGCCGCGGCGCGCGAGAGTTCCGGCGGCGCGCGAGGCCGCGAGCGAGCACGAGGCGGACGGCCATTCTCGTCCGGTACCCGCAGCCCTCAACACGCGACGCGCGCGGGACACCGAGTTACCGAGCCCCGAGAGTGTGCAGTGTGATCGTGTGCGTGTGTGCGACGTGCCCAGGACGCCGAGGCCGACGACGACGCGGCCACCAGCGACCCGAGCGAGCAGCCAGCAGCAGAGCCGAGAGAGCCGAGAACGAGAGAGCTGAGAGGTTTGGTGTGCGCGTCGCGCCCCCGGTGTCCCCCCCCCCCCCCGCGAGAACGTATGTGTTGGCGAGCGCGCCGACACACCCCAGTGAACGTGTGTGTTGGCGCGCTCGCCCCCAAGAACGACGGGCTCCGGCCCTGGCCCGGGCCTCTCCCCTGGCGCCCCCCCCCCCCGACGTCACGACCAAGCGAAGCGCGCGGGTAGACCCCGTTTCGAGTCTCCGCGCGCGGCCGTCCCCCTCCGAGAGATTCCCCCGTGCTCCCGAGCGAGAGAGTCGCGGCACCCCTGGCGCCCGTTATAAATACGGAGTGCCCGCGGTAGAGCCAGTTCCTCGTGTAACCTGGTGCGAACGGGCACCAGGTCACACATAGATCCATAGTTATTTGCATTGATTTATCGGTTACTATTTGCAATGAATTGATTTTTTTTTAATTCTGCGTCCACGCGTAACTTTTATCAAAATTTTCACCATGTATAGTAAACAGATATATTGATTAGTCAAACCCGAATTCGCATGATACGACTTTTTCATAGTTTATTCAATGGTCTCCTTATCACAAGAGACAACAACAATTTCGATTCATGAATTTTACGCCCACGCATATAATTAATCGAATGTTCTACAATATGAAATGAATGCATTTAATCAGCTCTATCGATTGGTAACAGCAAAATTTTCATCATAACACTATTTCATATTTCGTTTTAATCATTATCCCAATACAAGTTACTGAAACATAATTTTTTTTCACGTAACCCTCGCATCAATTTTCAAAAATGTCCAGCATGATACATGGAAACCCATTGAATGATTGGTCAGATTCAAATGTGCACTACACTACTATTTCCACATTCCGCGATTTTTCGATCAGTCATACCTGAAATTGCAGCATACTATAATTTAACGTATTTTTCTCAACGCATTAAAATTACAATTTACAAATTTCAAGAACAAATTTCATGCCCACGCGTCAGCATCATTTAATTTTTCATGATGAAAAATGAAAGCACTTATTGTTCCGGATATCTCCACGTGGAGTAGAAGTCATGTAAAAAATTATGGTGGATTATAGTTTCGCGGTTAGACAGAGTCGGGCCTGTTTAGAAACGGGGGGAGTCTGCCACGGTTGGGCCCCCTTCCACCGCTCTACGGAAAAGCAAAGCCGGACACGGAGCCATCTGCGAAATGAATCCTGTTACACTATATAGCAACACGAATCTTTGCACGGAGAGTCACGAGGGAGCGCACCGAATACAGTTTTCCTGATACCATCCGTGCGGGTAACAGAATTTCTGTTACACGTACACGGAAAAGTGTTACCACAGGCTGGAACGGTGGCCGCCACGCGGCCCGGCCGAAGCGCGGTGAACGCGACTTCCAAAACCGCAAATCGTGTTATCTCAGCTGCTGTTAGTCAGAATTACTTGAAAATCTTTTAGCATACGCGGGAAATCCCAGGGATGCTGACAATGTTATCACGTTGGCCAAAAAGTTCAATCGAGCGATACAAAAAAATCGGCAAACAAAGCAACTAATTTTTCAAGTTTGACGAAAAAAACTGTGTGAGGAAAGTCGAACCACAGAAAACTTCTCGCGACAAAGTTTTTCATTTAGGTTCGAAGAGTACGCACACCAAATTTCAGATCAATCGGACCAAACCTACCAAAGTTATGGTGGAAAAAAGAAAATTTGCCGCGGCGCAAAATGGGCGATTTCGAGCATTTCCATGTCAAAATCATATATATAAACAACATCCGGTTGTATTTATGGCCTCTACGATAATTTTTTTCTATTCTGCGATTATTTGTCTTTCATTTGAGACCTCATTGTTTCAAATTGGACTTTTCACTGGTACACTGGTCCGCGTTTTTGGAAGTCGCGGCCAGCCGTGGTGGCCACGGTATATTGTTGCACGCCGAGCTCGGTAACAGAATTCGTGTTACAACAGTCACATGTCTTATGTAGCTGCGCGCTGACTGTATCAGCATTCATGTCGCAGAGGGCTCTCCGTGGACGCTAGAAAACGAGCCTGCGCTAGGGAAAGTAAGAGCAAAGAGAGGCTAAGTCAGTAATGTTTGTAGATCGGAAGCAAATAGTTGTGAAAGATGCGAGTTAGCCTCGATGTAGAGTGATTACACAGCTCCACAAAGAAGAAATTGAACCAGAGACTGGACCACCCTACTTTTATGTATTTATCGCTGCTGAATTCGAATCCGAGGTCAGTTTAGCTTCATCACCTCTGCGTTTAGACATAACCTCAAAAAAATTGTAAAATCATCATTTTGCAAAACAGAAAAATTTTCCAGATCTTATGTAAAAAATTAGATAGAAACTGTTCTTGGTGTTCTTTCAATTTGCCGCGTAGTTTACGAGTGAAAATCCATAAAATTATGAATTTTGAATCCGGCCTACTTGCCGTCAAACTTTCTGAAATTTTTACTCAAAAACTATGCGACGAATCGAAAAATTGCTGGAGACAGTTTCCTTTTATTTTTTTATGTCGAATGAAATAGAATTTTTTGTTTTGCAAAATATTGATTTCATCAATATGTTGTCACGGGCGGACAATTACATTGTCAGGCCCTGTGATATCTCTCTCTATAATAGTATACTATTTATAAATATAATATAGCAATCACATTTACATTTTTTTTTATATTTAAATAAATAAGATAATTCAATGGAAATGTGAGTTTGATTCATTTCAAAATAGCACACATGAGAACGTGCTGAAATCCCTTAAATTCATCCCAATCTATGATACATTGAGAGAGATGAACGTATCGGAGCGGTACGCCAACCGGCTATACCGCGCCTGGGGGAGGGGTGTCACGGGCGGACAATTAAATTGTCAGGCCCTGTGATATCTCTCTCTATAATAGTATAACTATTTATAAATATAAGTCATGTTTCAGCGTCCAGCGAGAGAGCCAGCGCTGCCGACAACGTATGAGAGAGAGAGACCGCGTCGCGAACGAGATTCAATCCGCGCGCCGCGTGACGTCAGCCGAAGACGCCGAAGCGAGCTCGGCCGGCCGAGCGCGCGGCGGAAGTTTATCAGTTTATTGCCGGCCCTCGTGCGCGATACCACGAGCCCTCGAGATAACGAGACCGCCCGGGCAATCGCGACCCTGAGGACATCAGCGGACATCCCCCTCACGAGATCCGACTCGCTAGCGCCCGCCAAAGCCGACCCGAGGACGAGCCGTGTACAGCGCCGGAGCACGTCGCCGAGTAAGTGCCGCACGATCGACATCTCTCTCTCTCCCGGCCAACGCGTGTTCACCGCTCTCTCTCGCTCCGGCCCGCGAGACGCGACCCGGGGCTCGACGCCTCTGTGTAATATCTTCCCACTAGATTAGTTAATAAACGTTGTGTTTGTCAGAACCGCTGTGATTGTTCTTTGCTGCCACGCTATTCCCGCTCAAGATCCTACTCCCGCGCACACGAGCCTCACCAACTCGTGCACGCATTCCTATTAATTGTTATCATGCTCTAGGCCCTATGGCCAGTATATTAATTATTTAATAATAATTACGGCGGTGATAACTGGCGCCCAGCAATCGTGGTGCTGGAATAGTGTGGCAAAGTAATTAGTCAAAATCGCAAAGCGAAAGCGCAACAGGTGAATTCGTTTCCCCCCAAAAATTCGGCGGCCATCTTTTATTCTCCGCCTCGTGCTAACCGACAGCGCCGAGCGTAGCAACGGCAGCGCATGGCGCTGAGGCAATTTACCGCGAGAAGATACGAGCGAGAAATTCGCTGGAGGATCATCGAAGCGAAGTAACCTCTGACAGGAAGAGGCGACAACGAATAATCATAGCGCCGAGTAATATCCCAATATTAACAGCGAGCGAGATACATACATACACATATACATATATATATCTGTAACCATATTCCCCCCGCTCAACCGAGAGTCCGCGCCGACCACGCAGCGAAGCAGTGCGCATACGCCCCAGCCGAAATACATCGAGCGAACTAGCGAGCGAGCAGACCTTATGCGAACAGACCATATGTGACCATATGTGCTGATGAGTGACCTACATATGGGAATATAGGTCAGCTGATATTCAAGCGAGGGCAGGCATGAACTCATGCAGTTTCGAAGTGAATTTAAACACCCCTTCGGAATATAATAATTTCCTTTTTCGTCTTTTATAATAAAATAAGCTTTATTAAAAACAATTGAACGTTTCTTCCCGGGAAAAATTTATTTTTTTTTGAAAATTAGTTTTTTTTCACAATTTCGAAAATTTCCTTTTCTAGCGAAATAAACATTTCAAAAACCAAAATTTTTTTTTTCTGTTGATACAAAAATTGAAAGCTTTGTCAAATGAGATAAAACTTTCTCAGAAACGACTGTTTCCCCGAGGATAAAATTTTTCTTGTCTTCAAAAACTGCTTTACAATAAAATTGTCATTTTTCTTTCTCCTTACGATACCTTTCCTGACGAAGAAAAATGTTTTGTTGAGAATTGTTTCTCCTTTAGTAAATTTAAAATTCCCTTAACGAAGAATTTTATTTTGTTTTAGAGACTGACCGTTGGTCCCGAAAATTGAAATTGTCATTGTGAAATAAGACCTTTTGAAAATCGATTTCTTTTTTCTCCAGGATTAAGGGCCTGCGTTTGGAATGAAATAAAGTTTCCCAGGATCAGCTTCCTCTTCAAAATAAAATTTTGATGACGAACGAGATTCTCTTTTTCTCACAATTAATGAAATTTCTTTTTACGGAAAAAGATTGATTTTGAGGAGCACCTCGTCAATTTTAGGGACTTTCACGTCGATCGTAAAATCTTTTTCGAGTGGTTAATTTTAAGAGAAAAATTCAAATCATCTCTAACGAAGTAAATTCTTGTTTGGAGTTTGCTTATTTGTTTTTTTGAAAAGAAGACCCTACAATTGTTTCTGACGAAATAAAATCTCCTCCGGGAACTGACGTTCCAAAAATTACAAATAATAATAAAGACTGACTTAAACTTCGAGACTGCAATAATCTTAGAATAAGTGCGATATTATAATATCTAGTCGATATTAGCGCAAGCGCCAAACTTCGGCATTTCCCGTCTGTAACCAAGAGACTGAGTGTGTGTGAGTACGAGAGTGCATAGCGTGAAAGAATACGGAGCGGTATCCAAATTTGCGATAATTAATAAGTAGTCGTAAGCGTACATATCCCGATACACATCCGCCCATAAGCAAGATGGCATCAAACTACAGCATCGATTTGACGGAATGGTTAGAGAATTTATCAGATTTGGAGCTAGAGGATGCGATGAAAAAATTGGATCTGCGAATGAGCAATTTAGCAGGCGCGAATATAATTAAACTAATGCGACGGCTAAATGGGGACTACGAGATGGCAGACTTCGTACAACATCCGGAAGTGACGACAGACCAAGAATTGTACGAACACAGGGAAAACCTGTTAATTGAATATACGCAGTACCTGGGAAATTTCTGCCCCACAACGCTAAACGAAACGGTAGCCCGCATACAGCAAAGTAGGTTAGAGCGTACGACACTAGCGGAAACTGAGATCACAGCGAACGATACACAGTTGACACCGAACTCAACCATCGCGGACCGCTCAGGATTTATAGTGACAGACATAACCGACATCCCCGTAACGCTCCAGGATAAAATCATAACGGAGACCGCGAGCACTCACGCACCCACAACTACGACAACCTCAGCGCCGATTAGACCGACCGCAAGAGAACAAGAACAGGTACACGTAACGTACCCGGACGGGACTAGCGAATGGATAAACAGGAGGTTAGTCGCAGAAATGTCAAAACTACAGGAAGCCCGGCGGGAATGCGAAAGGGTAAGAGACGAGCTCTTAAAAGAACGCAAACTCATAAGTAGCACGAGGATGCAGAACGTGCAAACCCGCAACGAAGCGCCGGCAGATGGACACCCGGATATATCGACGGTGCTGACAGGCACAAATTCGAACCCCGATACGCTAGCGAACTCGACACAAAACGAGACGACACCCGCAAGGAGAGTCAACATGCAGGACACCTACGATATAAATTATTATCGTAAAAATGAACCAGTTCAGACAGCAGTCCCGACAGCGACGACGCAAAACAACCAGTACTTGCTGCCAGGCCCTCAAGACCCGATTTACCCAACCTGGGGGAGGGGGGCGCACAGTACGTATACTGGGCGTGAGTCGGCTAACAATGGAACAGCGGGACGCCGTACTCAGCTTAACAACTCGATCATAGATGTAGGGAAAATCGTCAGGTCCTGGAAAATAGGATTCTCGGGCCAAGGAAAAACGACCAGTATCGAGGAGTTCCTGCAACGGGTAGAGGAATGCAACAGGTCATCCAACCTGTCAGACGCGGAGTTGATTAATGGAATGACGGAATTACTGTCAGGGGTGGCGTTGCACTGGTACCGCCAGACGCAGCATCGATGGCAAAGCTGGCAAGACTTTTGCAACTCGGCACGCCTCATTTACGGTGTTGACCGTAATTTTCAACAGCGACTGAGTCGTGAGGCGGAGAAAAGGACTCAGCACCCCAGCGAGCCGGCAAGGGACTACATTGTTTGCCTCTTGACGATAATGAGCAAGTTCGAACCTGCGTGGCCCTTGCAGCAACAGATCGACCTCCTGTACGCCAACTTACTACCGGCGTTACAGCGACAGATCAAACGCGAAACCATCGCGGACATCGACATGCTAGTACGCCAGGCAAGGGAGGCGGAGTACCTACTGCACGCTGAGAAGTATTACCAACCACCGCCACCGCCGGCAATGAGCCTTCTACCGGAGACTGCGTTCGAAGAAACTGACGCATGCGGGGGAGAAAGGGTGCTACCCAAACCGAACGTAGCTGCTGTGGAGATACAAAAAGCCACACCCTCAATGAATGAAATCATTGAGTTGGTCGGAAGAGTCGTGGGACGACAGATCAGCGACCTGGAAAAAAGGCTGAGAGCGACAGGCTCTACCAGCCCAGCCAGCTCTGTCCCGCCACCAGGTCCTGTCACACAAACGTCCAAGTCCGCGGGCTCCAAACGAAAACCGAGTCCTCGGAGCAGCGTTCTGATAACACCGCTACCGCCGAAGGACGAGCGAAACAAGGATAAGCCACCAGGCCCGGATAACAGCAAATATTGCTGGAATTGTGCCTGGAAAGGGTACACGGTCCGTAAGTGCCCCGAGTGTGGAAAGCACTACGCTCCGGGAAACGGCCAGGGGAGCACAGCCTAAAAGAAATTGCTGTTGCTCCCTGTCACATCGCTGAAACCTCGGAGACTGAACCCATGTACCCTGAAGGGACTGTCGTTGGACCCCTACTGTACACGGCTACCGAGGAGGGAGCGATCATGCCCAACGATCTCTCAAGACCGCTGCCACCTCACGGACGCTTCTGGATCAACAGGGT
This sequence comes from Aphelinus atriplicis, assembly GCA_020882685.1. Classification (NCBI taxonomy): domain Eukaryota; kingdom Metazoa; phylum Arthropoda; class Insecta; order Hymenoptera; family Aphelinidae; genus Aphelinus; species Aphelinus atriplicis. The sequence continues at coordinate 555,378 of JAJGQD010000024.1, forward strand.
GAACGTGGGTGGTTATACGATGCGAGGAATGGACGACCCAGGAGCGTCACGGACTTTCATGGGCCCCATGGGACTGCAGATCGCGACAGAAATCGGGGCGGAAATTCACGAGTACACTGGACCGCTGGCAAAGCAAGCCGCGGGTGATCCAACCAGGATCATGGCACAACTGGTGCTGCCGATCAAGATAGGCAATGTAGTGCACGACATGCCAATCCTGATCCTCGAGCGATGCCAGTATGACATTTTACTCGGATCCGATTTCACCCAGATGTTCAACGCGAAGCTGGACCCATGGAACAAGGAGATGTCCATAGTAGGCGATCCTGATCCCATCCCCATCGAACTAGCGGCACTATCCGCTAGCACACCGCACCTTGCATCTATCGGCATCGCAGATCTAACCGAGATGGAGGACAGAGAGCTCGCGACTCTCATCGGGAAGTACCGCGTTGCCAACGGCAAAAAGATAGGCTGCACTGACCTCATCGAGCATGAGATCGAAATACAGTCGTACAAGCCTATCAAACAGAAGTACTACCCCGTGTCCAAAGTCCTGGAAGAAGAGATGCACCGACAGTGAAAGGACCTGCTAAGCGAGGGAGTGATCGAGCCTTCCAACAGCAGCTGGTCAAGTCCGGTTGTCATGGTCAAGAAGTCCAACGGCGAATATCGGATGTGCATCGACTATAGAAAAGTCAATGCAGTAACACGTCCGAGCGCCTACCCGCTTCCCAGAATGGATTCGATCCTACGGAAGCTGAAAGGGGCAAAATATATCTCGACCATCGACTTGAAAAGTGCCTATCACCAGATTAAAATGGCAGCGAACTCGAAACATTTGACGGCCTTTACGGTACCAGGCCTAGGTCTGTTTCAGTTCACGAGAATGCCGTACGGGGTAGTCGGCGGGCCCGCGACGTTTCAGGAATTAATCGACAGCCTCATTGGGCCTGAACTCGAGCCTTACGCGTTCGCCTACCTCGACGACATCATCATCGTGACTGAAAGTTTCGAGGAGCACTTGCACTGGCTAGAGCACGTGCTGCAGAAAATTTTGAAAGCAGGACTTATTATCAATTGGGATAAAAGTCATTTCTGCAAATCTGAGGTTAAATACCTTGGTGTATTGGTCAATCGGGACGGCTTCAGGCCCGATCCTGAAAAGATTAAGACCATCATGGATTACCCTACACCAACCAAACGTAAGGCACTGCAAAGGTTCCTTGGTATGGCATCGTGGTACCGAAAATTCTTAAAAGACTTCGCCACGATTGCCGAACCACTAACACGCTTGACCTCCAAATCCGTGAGTTATACGTGGGAGGAAGAGCAGAGCCGCGCGTTTCAAATGATAAAATGCTTACTAGCAACGGCCCCTGTACTTAACCGACCCTCATATGAGCATCAATTCGTCATCCAGACCGATGCTAGCGACACTGGGGTGGGGGCAGTCATCTACCAAATAATCGACGGCGAAGAACGACCGTTGGAATTCGCTAGCAGAATACTATCTTCTGCAGAGCGAAACTACATCGTTACAGAACGAGAGTGCCTAGCGGTAGTCTGGGCCATCAGGAAATTCAGAATGTACGTGGAAGGATATCAATTCAAAGTCGTGACCGACCACCACAGCCTGAAGTACCTGCAGACCCACAAACACACCGCCGGACGCCTGATACGCTGGTCTCTGGAGCTACAGGACCACGAGTTTGAAGTCGAGTACCGAAAGGGGGCAGAGAACGTCGTGTCTGACGCACTGTCTCGAATGTACGAGACTGATGACGAAGTACCAGTAGCAGCAATCGACCTACCGGAGACAACCGATCCATGGTACCTCGACAGGTTTAAACAGGTCCTGGAACGGCCCAAAGAGTTTCCCCTCTACCGAATCGTGGGAAACAAGCTATACCATTACAGCGCGATTCACCATTTTGACGAGGTCATCGAGGACGAGGACGTATGGAAACTCGTCCTGCCGGAAGAAAAGCGGCTAGCGGCCCTGCAGGAATGCCATGACAGGCCCACAGCAGGTCACTTTGGGAGATATAAAACCTTCCAAAGACTAGCGCGATATTACTTCTGGCCAACGATGAACAAGGACAGCAAAAAGTACGTCCAAGACTGTAATGTCTGTCAGCAAATGAAGGTGGAACAGCGAGCGCCTGCCGGACTAATGGGTACGAGAAAAAGGCTCAGGCCATGGCACACGGTGGCCGCGGATATCATGGGCCCGTTTCCAAGGAGCGCACACGGATTTGAGTACGTGCTCATCTTCATGGACATATTCACTAGGTTCATTGAGTGCATACCGCTACGGAAGGCCAACGCTCAAGCAGTGCTTACGGCGCTGAAAAAGAACGTCGTGTTGCGCTGGGGCGCCCCCGTAGTGTTCCTTAGCGACCATGGCACGCCATTTAAGAACAAGGTGGTTGACTCGTACCTGGAATCGGCTGGGATAAAACATTATCTGACGCCGACCTACCACCCCCAGGCCAACCCGGTCGAGCGAGTCAATCGGACCTTCAAAACGTCCCTGAAATGCTATATCGAGGAACACAAGCGGTGGGACGAAAACCTGGATGAGCTGACGTATGCATACAATAATGCTACCAATGAAGCCACCCAGGCGTCGCCCGCGTTTCTCAACTTCGGACGCAATCCTACCCCGCCCGATAGCCTCCGTCGAAAGGAAGATTTAGAGGCTGACCTCGAGGAGGAAGGGACGGAAAGGGTAGAGTACACCAAGCGCCTAGCGACGCTGGAGGTTGCGCGGGATATCGCAGCGCACAATTCCGAACTCGCGCAAGAGCGTAACGCTCAATATTTTAACGCAAAACATCGCGACGTCCAATTCGCTGTCGGAGACAAAGTTCTCAAGGCGAATCACGTCTTATCGTCCGCCGCAGCCGGAGTTTCAGCGAAACTGGCACCGAGTTTCAACAGCGATTATACGGTCATCGAGCAGGTCGGATCAAACACCTACCGACTACAGGACGCGTCTGGGAAAGACGACGGAATAACACACGTCAGATTTTTAAAACCGCAGAGAGGCGAGGTAACCGAGCCTGAGGAACCGACCAACGAAGCAGACGACGGAGCCCCTGATCAAGGCACCGCCGCCAGTTTAGTTGCCGGAACCCAAGCCCCTAATAAAAGACGCGGTCGTCCCAGGAAGACACGTATTGTAGCGACAGAGCCCGACCCGAAACGCACCGAAGCCACCGCAAGCACCGACGAACGCGAGCCTGACAAGGCTAGCGCCGAAACGAATGCTGCGCAGGCCCACGACGTAACCACTCGCGACTCGGAGGCGCCGGATGAAGCGAAAAGTGCAGCGAACACCAGCACAAGCGTTAGCGTAGCGAGCGAAAACGATGTAATTGCGAGCGTTATCCCTAACCCAGCGCCGAAAAAGTGCGGGCGGCCCAAAGGTTCTAAGAATCAGTATGAGCTAAACACTGAAGCAGTCATGACGACACGAACCAGGTCCGCCCGGACGAAAACAGATATCTAAAAATGACCAGAATGGAATACCGTGACTGAGCAACCATGTTTTGTCTCTGCAGCCACTGCCATGGAGCCGACGAAGGATTCGCCCAACGTCAGCTGGGAGCAGATCCTCCAGGACCATGACGGCAACCGCTACGACCTGGTTGCCGGGGGGTTTGTCCGGTATTTTGACATTCCCCCTCCAGCCCTGGAGGGCCTCATCAACGAAGACGACGAGAGCGACCGGGACTCGGTGGCGACGGTAGTCGCCGGCCGCGAGTCGACAGCCTCGACCCTGCAGCAGAGGCTGGAGCGCGTCCGGCTGCAGCACCAGGACCCTGCGGAGACGCAAGTAGAAGGCGCGGAGTCGCTAGAACTCCAGGCGACACGAGCGGCGGCAGGCTCGGAAAAGAGGCCTCCCCGCATGCCTAGGATCCCGGGGGCGGAAACGCCAGGCTCATCACCAATGCCACCCCGGGACCCGACGCCAGTCACCGCAAACCAGCCCGGCCCAACAGGCTCTAACGCCGCCTCAGCCAGGTCCCAGCGAGAACGCCCACCTCAACGCCCGCCCAGCTCCGATGAGATCCTCAAGCGCTTCCAGGACAGCGTCAAGAAAATACGCGTGGCAAAGGCGACTTATGAGGCCGCCGTCGCCAACGCTGTCCTGGAATACGCGGAGGTCGAGCGGCGATTCGGCCCAGCAGTGCGGACCGAGGAGGTCGGCTACGTCCAGGAACTGCTCGACCTGCGCACGGCGCAACAACTGAGCCGCCGCGCCCTCCGTAATATCCAGGAGTCCAGAGAGAATGCGGAGAGGATGCGACAAACGGCCAAGGAGCAGGCGGACAAGCTGGCCGCGGTGAGAGAGGCGAAGGCCAGAGTCGAGGCCAAGAAGGCCGAACTGGAGGCAGCGACGAAGGAGCGCGAGGAGCGCCTGGCGGAGGTGCGCCGACAAAGAGACCTTGTCGAGAAGGAGGGGAAGGATCTGGAGGCGCAGGAGAAGCAACTGGCCGCAGCAGCAGGAGTCCGCAACCGCAACGCCATATTCGCCGAGGAAAGGCGGGAGCGCCACGAGCGTCGCCTCACCCACCCTCACCCAAACCAGCGGACCGGCGTGCGGCGATGTAGGACCTGCGGGATGTTTGAGGTGGAGAAGGACGCGGACTGTCCCAACGCAGACTATCACTACGTGATAAAGCCGAAGCCTAAGGCCAGGGACCTTTACAAGAGGCGCTAGTCCGCGTTAAACCCCCCTCCACCAAACGTCACCAGGCTCTGAAGCCGCTGCCGCGTCGTCGCCGAAGGTCACCGTCGAGAGTCGCCAGGCTCTGAAGCCGCCGCTACGTCGCCGCCGAAGATCGCCGGACGCTAAGCCGTCACGACGCCGTTCTATTCACTTCTTACTTATGTTTTGTCTTTCCTTTATACAATTTTGTTGATTGGCGAAATCGCCAGGCCCTAAGCCGTAAGTTTTACTTTTTGTTCTTTAAAATCGTAGGCACTAGGCTATAACCTTTTTTTTCTTCCCTTATAAAGTTGACAGGCCCTAAGCCGAAGTTTTACTTTGTAATCTTTGAAATCGTAGGCCCTAGGCCATAAAAATTGTTTTTCCTTTCGTTTACTTTATAAAATAGTCAGGCACTAAGCCACAATCTAGTTTTGTTACGTTCTTATAAATCGCCAGGCTCTAAAGCCGTTTACCTGGTTGTGATTACCGTAATGGAATGGATTAGGCATTGAGCCATATATTATTTTTCTTTTTCTTTTGTACTGAATTCAAAATCAATCAGGCCCTGAGCCGTAATATAGTTGTAAAACCTCTATTGTGATGAAAAGGACAGACTAGTCCAGAAACCATGTACAAGGCATTAAGCCAAACAATCGTATTACTGCGCTGTGATCTAGATTGAAATGTAACCGAAATTAGCCACAAACACTGTAAAATAGGCGTAGGCTGTGAGTGAAGAGTGGACGGATGCATTTCGTTAACTAGCAATAAGCAAAAGTATCACGCGATTACTGTAAAATTGACTAAGCGGCGTGAAACCGAAAGTATTGTTTTTGGTAGCGACAGGCTCGTTAGCCAATAAGTCACTAGGTTAAGACCAGAGAGAGCGTGAAACAATTGGCCCATTATGACCCAAATACCCCACAAAAGTATTTATCTTTAGCCTCTCTTCTTTACATTTGTTTTTATTTTGATAGCAATCACATTTACATTTTTTTTTATATTTAAATAAATAAGATAATTCAATGGAAATGTGAGTTTGATTCATTTCAAAATAGCACACATGAGAACGTGCTGAAATCCCTTAAATTCATCCCAATCTATGATACATTGAGAGAGATGAACGTATCGGAGCGGTACGCCAACCGGCTATACCGCGCCTGGGGGAGGGGTGTCACGGGCGGACAATTACATTGTCAGGCCCTGTGATATCTCTCTCTATAATAGTATACTATTTATAAATATAAGTCATGTTTCAGCGTCCAGCGAGAGAGCCAGCGCTGCCGACAACGTATGAGAGAGAGAGACCGCGTCGCGAACGAGATTCAATCCGCGCGCCGCGTGACGTCAGCCGAAGACGGCCGAAGCGAGCTCGGCCGGCCGAGCGCGCGGCGGAAGTTTATCAGTTTATTGCCGGCCCTCGTGCGCGATACCACGAGCCCTCGAGATAACGAGACCGCCCGGGCAATCGCGACCCTGAGGACATCAGCGGACATCCCCCTCACGAGATCCGACTCGCTAGCGCCCGCCAAAGCCGACCCGAGGACGAGCCGTGTACAGCGCCGGAGCACGTCGCCGAGTAAGTGCCGCACGATCGACATCTCTCTCTCTCCCGGCCAACGCGTGTTCACCGCTCTCTCTCGCTCCGGCCCGCGAGACGCGACCCGGGGCTCGACGCCTCTGTGTAATATCTTCCCACTAGATTAGTTAATAAACGTTGTGTTTGTCAGAACCGCTGTGATTGTTCTTTGCTGCCACGCTATTCCCGCTCAAGATCCTACTCCCGCGCACACGAGCCTCACCAACTCGTGCACGCATTCCTATTAATTGTTATCATGCTCTAGGCCCTATGGCCAGTATATTAATTATTTAATAATAATTACGGCGGTGATAATGTGGTCCGCAGTATTTTTGAAGTTATGGCTAAACGCAGAGGTGATGGAACTGAATGGACCTCGGATTCGGATTCAGCAGCCAAAAATACATATAAGTGAGGTGGTCCAGTCTTTGGTTCAAATTTTTTTTGTGGAGCTGTGTTATTGTTTCGGAATGAAGCAAATAACGTTAGTTCAAGATTATGTGATTTAAACGAATCAATTTGTGATATTTAACATAAATGAATAAGTTTGTAAGGTGCAATTTAAATGAATCAGTTTGTTATGTGTAATTCAAATGAATCAATTTTTGATATGTAATATAAATGAATCAGTTTGTAATGTGCAATTTAAATGAATCAGTTTGTTAGGTGTAATTCAAATAAATCAATTTGTGATATGTAATATAAATGAATCAGTTCTTAATGTGTAATTCAATTTTTGAATGTGATTTGTACAATTTTTTGAGCGAGATCGAATGAGGCATTATTCATGAGTATGATTGATACAGTGTTGTTGTGTGATCAAATGTGACATTCGCTGCAAGTGAGATTCGTGCAATATGATCCATTAGTATTTAAAGTTACCAATTCGCGCATGTGACTTGTTTGATTTAGCATGTGTAATTAAAAGTGATATAATTTGAGTATATGATGTGTATGAATGATCTAAATGAGAAATTAAATTCAACTGAGTATGTATTTAGTTTCTAGAATGAAACAAATCTCTGATTCTATCGCTGGCGAGTGAATTCGATTAGATTTATGATTTATCTGAGTGATTCACGTTTTGATATATTAAATGTTGTTCATAGTTGTAAATTTGGATGGACTAAGTTTCACTGGGTTTCCTAGTCCTCGAACAGCTAATGCTGGTCCACATCTTAGTCCCAGTAAAATAGATAGTTCATGTTCTGTAAATCTTGTTTATTTGTTTTCAACGAATCTCCGCCCGAAACACTCAGGCAACTCTATCGATCTGTCAGCTCAGAATCTTCATCGTGGCAAAGACTCATTCATTTATTTAACGATTCCTTTTGTACATTCTTCTAAGAAAGTTTTTTATCATACTCCACGCCCACACATCAATTTTTTCGAAATTTGAACCAAGGAATACGAAAGCCCTCAAAATAACCTATCGATTCGTTAGGCACACCATAACGTCATTCAATGGTTTCTTTCAATGCATCGAATTGCTTCACACCATAGATAACTTTTACATAAACAACAAGTATTTTCTTTCATTAATTTCCCGCCAACACTTCAATATTTTTCAATTTTTCACGATGAAAAATGAAAGCGCTAATGCAGCTCTATCGATCTATCTGATCAGAATTTTCATGATGACACAGATTCATTGATTTTTTTCAACTATATATCTTGTGCATCTTTCTCAAAATGGATTTTTCCCACGTTTTACGCCCACCCATCGATTTTTTCAAAGTTTCAACCATGAAATATGAAAGCTTGTTTGATGATATTTTGATCAGTCATACCTGAAATTGCACCATACCATCAATTCACGTATTTTTCTCAACGCATAGAAATAACAAATTGTAACACCGATTTTAAAGAACTCTTTTTATGCCCACGCATCGACAAATTTCAGTTTTTCACGACGAAAAATGAAAATGCCCAAGGAGCTTTATCGATCTATCTGATTAGAATTTCGATGGTGACGCAAATTGATTGATTTTTTCAACAATATATCTAGAACATCTTTCTGAAAATGGGCTTTTTCAACATTTTACGCCTACGCATAATTTTTATGAAAGTTTCAAACATGAAATATAAAAACCCTCACAAGGATTATCGATCAGTCTGACCCAAATTTGCACCATACAATTATATCATGGTCATTCCGATGTTTCATCGGCTGAGAAAAAAATTCAAGATACATTTTTATATTTCTAACACCCACGCATTAATTTTTTCGAATTTTTTAATAACAAAAATGAAAGCGCCGGTGATTTCCTTTCGATCAATCTCATCAGTTTTAATGTGCGTGAACTCCTTCATTGATATTTCTTTACATGGAATTCCCGGGAGGATTAACTTTATTGTATAATATAGATTATCGGGGAACTCAACTTGAATGATAATCAAAAATTATCAAATTAAGTATTATAAAACCTTTCTGGAGAAAAGTATAAGTTTCTGACGAGTAACGATAGGTTAACGGTACATACATTTGTTAATCATTGTTTATATATTATCGGGGGACTCTTAAACTTGAATAATTATCAAAAATTATCAAATTAAGTATTATAAAACCTTTCTGGAGAAAAGTATAAGTTTCTGACGAGTAACGATAGGTTAACGGTACATACATTTGTCAATTATCGTTGATATATTTACGTTTCGGTACTGGTTTTTTAATCAAATTTTCAGTCGAATTTACGAAGCACATTTTTTCATACATACTATTCTATATTTAAAGACATACATTAATTCATCGTAAACCAGAACTACCCAAATCTAAGCATATGAAAGTGAAGAAATCAATTCATATATTTGTCCTGGCAAGTTCAAATAAATTTCACCCTTCTTGCTTATCACAATTACTTCTATAAATTCACGTATCATAAGAAGATGTGTTTTGTAAATCATCTTAAGACATACATGAATTCATTATATACCAGATCTACCGAAATCTGAGCATATGAAAGTAGAAAAATCCATTCATATTTGTCCTGGCAAGTTCACATTGATTCTCTTTATTCTATTGAAATATACAGTTATTTTCTACATTTTATTCTTTATGTCAAGACATAAATAAATTCATTATATACCAGAACTACCCAAATCTGAGCATATGAAAATAAAGAAATGAATTCATATATTGGTCCTGGCAAGTTCAAATATTTTCACCCTTTTTGTTTCTCACAATTACTTCTATAAGTTCACGAATCATGAGATGTGCTTTGTTTTTTATTCTTAATATTTAGGCGTTCATTCATTCTTCATTGTTCTTATGTCAAACTGTATTTTTTAATATACATAAATTCATTCATTATATACCAGAACTAACTAAATCTGAGCATATGAAAGTAGAAAAATCAATTTATATTCATCCTGGCAAGTTCACATTGATTCTCTTTAAATATACAGGTTCTGTTTTGGTTTTCAAATTTTCCTCTTCGTTCAGCTGATAAACTCCTCTCAGATGCTAATTCAACAGTCAGCCTGCGATCCTTTGGAACCCCATCTGGTAATGTATCTTTCTTCTTTTTTGCAGCTGCTCTTTGCAGCTAAATCCATGATTTAATGAGCCACATTCTGTCGCCCAAGTCCTGTAAAGCTCTGTGAAGCCCACCGTCCGCGAGATTCTTCTCATCTCACCATGTGTCTCTCGATGTTCAACTTTTTCGAACATCGAGAGGAATCGCGACCCCGGGTGTTTCCGTGTTTTAATTACCTATTCAAACTCAAGATCCCAAAATGGTATATGTACTAGTTATATTTATTGTAGCTGATTTTCATCTCAAAACATTGGTAAATTAAGATTGAAAAAGGAAATTGCTGTTACGATTATAACAGCAATTAAAATATCTAGATCCTAAAATATCTACATTCGTATCTTATCATCACAAATAATTTGAATCAATATCCAGTATGAAACACAAGTATTGGAAAACACGTTATTCACAGTGATGGGTACTGACTCAAAATTTCTAAATGGAATAAACTTTGTCTTGAAGTTTGAATAGGTAATTAAAACACGGAAACACCCGGGGTCGCGATTCCTCTCGATGTTCGAAAAAGTTGAACATCGAGAGACACATGGTGAGATGAGAAGAATCTCGCGGACGGTGGGCTTCACAGAGCTTTACAGGACTTGGGCGACAGAATGTGGCTCATTAAATCATGGATTTAGCTGCAAAGAGAAGCTGCAAAAAAGAAGAAAGATACATTACCAGATGGGGTTCCAAAGGATCGCAGGCTGACTGTTGAATTAGCATCTGAGAGGAGTTTATCAGCTGAACGAAGAGGAAAATTTGAAAACCAAAACAGAACCTGTATATTTAAAGAGAATCAATGTGAACTTGCCAGGATGAATATAAATTGATTTTTCTACTTTCATATGCTCAGATTTAGTTAGTTCTGGTATATAATGAATGAATTTATGTATATTAAAAAATACAGTTTGACATAAGAACAATGAAGAATGAATGAACGCCTAAATATTAAGAATAAAAAACAAAGCACATCTCATGATTCGTGAACTTATAGAAGTAATTGTGAGAAACAAAAAGGGTGAAAATATTTGAACTTGCCAGGACCAATATATGAATTCATTTCTTTATTTTCATATGCTCAGATTTGGGTAGTTCTGGTATATAATGAATTTATTTATGTCTTGACATAAAGAATAAAATGTAGAAAATTACTGTACATTTCAATAGAATAAAGAGAATCAATGTGAACTTGCCAGGACAAATATGAATGGATTTTTCTACTTTCATATGCTCAGATTTCGGTAGATCTGGTATATAATGAATTCATGTATGTCTTTAAATATGGAATAGTAAGTATATAATAAAAATTAAAATATAATTAACAAATGTTAGATAATGATTCAAGTTCAAGAGTCTCCCGATAATCTAAGATTATTCATGTGCTTCATGAATTCGACTAGAAATTTGATTAAAAACAAATACCGAAACGTAAAAAAATAAACAAATAATTAACAAATGTATGTACTGTTAACCTATCGTTACTCGTCAGAAATTTATACTTTTCTTCAGAAAGGTTTTATAATACTGAATTTGATAATTATTCAAGTTTAAGAGTCCCCCGATAATCTAAGATGATTCATGTGCTTCGTAAATTCTACTGAAAATTTGATCAAAAAACCAGTACCGAAACGTAAAAAAATGAACAAATAATTAACAAATGCATGTACTGTTACGTTACTCGTCAGAAATTTATACTTTTCTTCAGAAAGGTTTTATAATACTGAATTTGATAATTATTCAAGTTCAAGAGTCCCCCGATAATCTGAGATGATTTACAAAACACATCTTCTTATGATACGTGAATTTATAGAAGTAATTGTGATAAGCAAGAAGGGTGAAATTTATTTGAACTTGCCAGGACAAATATATGAATTGATTTCTTCACTTTCATATGCTTAGATTTGGGTAGTTCTGGTTTACGATGAATTAATGTATGTCTTTAAATATAGAATAGTATGTATGAAAAAATGTGCTTCGTAAATTCGACTGAAAATTTGATTAAAAAACCAGTACCGAAACGTAAATATATCAACGATAATTGACAAATGTATGTACCGTTAACCTATCGTTACTCGTCAGAAACTTATACTTTTCTCCAGAAAGGTTTTATAATACTTAATTTGATAATTTTTGATAATTATTCAAGTTTAAGAGTCCCCCGATAATATATAAACAATGATTAACAAATGTATGTACCGTTAACCTATCGTTACTCGTCAGAAACTTATACTTTTCTCCAGAAAGGTTTTATAATACTTAATTTGATAATTTTTGATTATCATTCAAGTTTAAGAGTTCCCCGATAATCTAAGATTATTCTTGTGCTTCGTAAATAATGAATTTGTGTATGTCTTCACATATATGATTTGAATCATATTATTACTTTACATGCATTTGGATGGAGTGAGATTAAACAGTCATTTTCAAAGTCATTTTCTATTTACGTAGCATAAGAATTTATTCAACAACGCACTATAGGGATACGGAACATACTTGTCCACGTATACCTTTTAGAAGGTCCATTTTTTACTATGACGAAGAAAAATTGTTCGAGATTTCAGTACTTTCTTATCTTAACATTAGCAAATTGATATTCAAGGTTATTAGTTCGAAATCCGTAACAGAGAATTCGACTTACTGAAGTATTTTACCGCAATATAATTTATTCAAGGATCAAAATGTAGCAAGATTTGATAGATTTTACTTGACATATAATTGATTGTGAGTGTAATTTGCAAAAATATTTGTTTGGTGGTAGGATAATCACACCAGTTCAATACTTGGCATCAGATTCTAGATTTCATTACTTTCTTTGGTCATAATTGACAAAATGAACTGGAATATATAACGATAGTGTATTGGTAAAAATGTCTATTGAAGTGATATTTTCAAATGATATATTCGATTCGAATCATATTATTTTCTTACATACACTTGAATAGACTAAGATCAAACAGACAGTTTCATATTTCTTTTTCTATAAAAAAATTTATTCGCATAAGAATTTATTCAACAACGAACTATGGGATACGAAACCTACTTGTCGTCAACGTATATCTTTTTCAAAGGTAAATATTTTTCTATGAGAAATAAAAATGCAAATGGTGTATTTTATTTTATTTCCACCATTTATATAATTTTTGAGCTTAAACTCTTCAAAATTATATTAGTACTTGACATAAATTTGTGATTTGAGTTATTTTCCATCTTAACATTAGTATAACTACAATAATTAAGTGTAATTTGAAAAATATTCATTCTATTGTTGGATAACCATACTAGTTGGATAATGTTTGATATTACTGTATATTAAAAAAAAAAAAAGTAAATCAGTTTGGAATCCGTAGCAAAGAAACATGAAGCAGAAAGAAGGCTTCATATTCTTTAATTATTATTTTACATGTATTTAAATAGAAAAATAACTAGAAGACATCTTGCAATTTTTACCTTCTCAAAAAAATTTTGTCGCTTAAGCATTTTTATATTTACAAAGGAATATAATGAATTCTACCTAAAAATATTCAGTTGATTGAAAATTTATCCAACAACGAACCACAGGATAAGGAATATACTTGTCGTTAAGTATATCTTTTTCGAAGGTGAATTTTTACTATGAAAAATAAAATTGCTTATGCTATCTGATGCACTGGCATAATTTTTTGACCATATTAATCCATTAAGGCCCATGTCCAAACCAGCGGAGATATCATAAAACTAATTATTGGATCACGTGCTTTTTTGAAAAAAAATACCCGTGTTTTTCTTTTTCCATTTCCAATTGTTTAAACAATAATTATTTAAACAAATTGCACCCTAATTCGTAAATTCGAGAAAGCAATGGTGTCAATCGATTCTAGATGAAAAACCAAGAAAAAAACGTGAAACACATTTTTTTGATTTGAGGCTTATTTTTCTGGCAATCGCGTTATAAACAATTGGAATTCAGTAAAACCGAGAAAAAGTGGCTTCTGCCAATGCTTACGCTATCACCATGGGATGAAAACTGATTGCGGGATTGCGTGCTTTTTTGAAAAAAATACCCCTATTTTCTCTTTTTTCAAGATCCAATGTTTATACAATAATTATTTAAACAACTTGCACCCAAAGTGAATCGACTTCCCTGATATCACTGGATTCCATTTGTTTATAACGTGATTGTAAGAGACATGAGCCTCGAATCGCAAAAAATGTATTCTTACTTTTCTTCTTGGTTTTTTTTTTAGAATACCAAATACAACTGAAACAAAACAATATTGCTTTGATAATATATTTCTGATGGAAGAGGTATATATTAGATGGATACCAGAGCTACCTACATCGGGGCATGTTTAAATACAGAAATGTAGAAAGCTGTTCATTTTATTGAAACTTCGAACCTGTGAAAATATCAAGGTTATGAAGCGAACGCATGGCTTGAAAATGGTGACAATATGTTTCATAGATCCAACTTTACTTTCTGCCCGTGATAGGCTTATTGGCAAACTGATTCTTACGTACGACTTGGGTCCGACTTAATTATAGTTTACCGGCCATAATACATCTGTGTCACGAAATATTATTCAAAAAAGTGTACTCCAATATGGAATGACCAAATTGGAGACTGGGATTGACCACGAAGGCCCGAGTTGATCCAATGTCCAAGCTCCCTTATATAGATGGTAGAACGCCGACTCTCTTGCGAGAGAGCGCCGCGCTATACCTTATACACGCGCGACTCAACGCCTCGCCATCTACAGGCGAGCCACGGTACTTGGCCGGTTACTCGAGAATGAGTTCATACTCTCATATATAAAGCTAATTAGTAATAGAATCAAATTTTACAGTAATTGCACTATTGAGAGAAGAATGTTTCTAAGATCATTTAATTATATATAAACACAAAATAAAATGTTTAAAAAACTGATAAATTTACAAATACTTGACAATTACTCTCTTTTATCACTTGACTCTGTTAAATGTAACCAGGGTTAACGTTCACTTTTATACTTCTATCGAGTTACAGATATACTCTTTTTTCATCCAAATTTCCACAAACTTATGGTAAAAATTTGAAAATTTTCTATGTACAATTAAATCAGAGTATGTATATTCAAAAGCTTTAATTTTTCAAATGACATTTAACACTGTAATGTAAAATTTGAAAATTTTCTATGTACAATTAAATCAGAGTATGTACATTCAAAAGCTTTAATTTTCCAAACGACATTTAACTTTAATTAGTACAGTCTCATATTTACAAATACTTGACAATTACTCTCTTTCATCACTTGAGTCTGTTAAATGTAACCAGGGATAACGTTCACTTTTATACACTATCGAGTTCTATCACTTTTATACTTCTATCGAGTTACAGATATACTCTTTTTTCATCCAAATTTTCACAAACTTGATACATCATTCACTGTACAAGTTGGAAAAACTTTTGAACTATGTTCCTCATAGCAGCCTGTAACCCCTTAGCACATCACATTGGATAATAAGATTTAGTTAATGAATAAAATCACTTATTGATTCAAGTGAAAAATACTTGAAAAGTTATTTTTGTAAGAACCCTTTCATACCGGTATACTGTCTATTCTTTTTGAATTGATATTGCACTGATTCTATAATCTAAGAAAAATAATCACATTGAGAGTTCTTTGTTTTTTTGTAATTGAAGAAGGGTCTCAGCTGAAATATGGAGCTGTCTCTTGCACCAGCAGCGTGTGACAAACATTACAAACTCTTGATGGCCTTTGCTTTGGTACACTTCTCACAATATTATTCAGGCACGACTGACAGAAGATTTGACTGCAATGTCGACAATTTTGCTGTTGGTCATGAAACATACACATGTATGTTAAACTGCTTGTTGTGCAACTGTTCCTCTAAAAAAATTTGAAACGTGTCAGAAGTTGAATTATGCATAAGTAACCTTAAATTATTATTAAATTATGATTTTCTACCATGATTGATGAATGGACTCCGATTTTTGAATGTAGGTTGGCCCAATATTCCAGGTGACTTGTAGTAGATGGGGGAGAGCCTGACCGTGGGGAACATTTTCCAGCTCATGGACACAATCTGTTGTGCAAATGTTATAGGTTGTTCCTCCATGTACTGACTGAATGATATCTTTCAATTTCACCAACAGCGAACCCTCAGCATATTTATCCTGGAACTATTTCCTCCTTATTACCTAAAAAATATTTCATTCCATGAACGTTTGTCAAATCATTGATTAATTCATTAGTATCTACTTGGGCTTCGTTAACAATATCAGTCTCGTTGCCCCTACTTTGTTCAGTCAGTTGTTTCTTGTTCTACATTAATTTGAGTTTCACAAAGCGCATTAGAGATATCTGAGGAAATCTCTGTGGAATCGTTATCATACCTTTCAGATTGAGTATCTGTTCCGATGATAGGCTGCTCTGGATCAGATACAAAGGCACTGATGCCACTGAGCATCCAGTTGGAAATATCAATGGCAATAAACTAGCTATACCACAGTTGATCTTCATTGAATTTGGCTGCCAAGAGTTCACCTTCTTTAATATCGCCAACTTCTTTAAACAGCTCTGCGTCAATCATTCTCAAAGTAATATCATCCAAAATTGGGAACTGGGTCTGCTTGCGTATCCAGAATTCCAATGGTGAACATACATAACTGATACAGCCCATATTAACATTCGGTAAATTTTCTTCACCTATGGGAGGTGGTTGCTCCTCTCCAATATTATTCTTTGCATCATCAATCTTTGTTTATTATTCTTTGCATTATCAATATCAATGCCTTCATCGATTGGTGGAGTGATCTTGGCGCATCTCTTTAGAAGTCCCAGAGCCAAACCCTTCATATCATGGGTTAACTTTACGACACATGTCTCATCTTTGTCAAGTACATCCAGGAGGAAAACGGTAGCACCGCTGTCAGCAATCATTTCAAACTCCGTGTTAACACCATGTGGCCAGTGTTCAACCCCATCAGGTTTGGCTAAACAACACTTATGAGATAGAGGAGGTATGGATGCGAGATTGTCTGGAATTTTTCTTACATCTCTTGTCATGGCTGTGTTTCCATATTCCATATAGTGGACTTTTGTGCCTTGCTCGGTAGTAGAGACCATCGTCGAGATATGAGCAATGCAGATCAGATCTTCTTTGATATCCATGACGGCAGGAAGAATATTAGCCATTAGCAATATATCCTCGAACATTCTTAGGTCACTCACGTATTTCTCTTCTTACAACCAAAATTCATCGACTGAGACACAATAATTAACAAAAGCTGATCGGGGATCACGCTCTTCTTCTACCAACTCTATATTTTTTCTGCAGGCAGCTAGTTGTTTGCTGATCGAAAGTTTACTAAGGCTTTGTTCTCCATTAAAATGATCAATTTACAAAGGTGCTTTGTTGGTGATTATGAGAGCTTGAAGTTTTCATATACGTTAGCTTCTGCCTGCAAAATGGACCGGCGTAATCATCTTTCAGCATCAAAACTCAGCAGAATATTAGGTACTTGTCACTCGCGTACAGTCTAAGTATACAGATGGTAGCTGTGTGGGGCAAAGAACCAATTTTTCTTATTACTACGAGATTGTTAATTAATATATAATTAATGAAGGGAACGATGCTAAGTCATGTGCACATATATTGAGAAAACTTTATACTTATGTGCGCGTGATTGCGGCGTAATTCTTAATTTTTCACTTCGAATTATTGAATAATATTCTTACCTAATACAGATTGGAGGTTAGCCTATTCCAATCAATAGAAAATCAAAGACACAGCTCGGTCGACGTCTGGCACTTTTCCAGCACTAGACGACCCGGGTTATGTTCGCTACTTGCGATCTCGCGTTTTTATATAAAAATATATATAATATATAAACGCGTCCGAGTTGCATGTGTTCGCGTTTCACTCCATGCTTATACCAGCTTATACTACATATATAGCAGACGCCATGATGAGTCTCTACGGCAGCTCAGTAGCCTATACCTATATATATGCGAGAATCGAGATATCTCGAAATCGTTCGTCGCCGTCGAGGTGGCTTATGAACTGAAAAATAATCTTTTTTGCTCCATTCTAGCCATTCTAACCTAGCAGACAAGACTCATTACATTAAAAGTATCTGCTATAGGAGGTGAATAGGGCTGGATACTAGGGAAAAATAAATAAAAAATCATATTCTACCAGATAACATCCATAACTGATGCGTAACTGTGTTATTTTATAAAATTGAAAAATCCGTGATCCAAACTTAATGTATAAGGGTAGCGCTGCCCCCAGCTGCCGTTACTCGCCAGGAGGGGGCGCTAGCGCGCCCCTGGATAATCCTGAACTCCATACTTTTAAAAAAATATCTGGTTGATTTCGACGTCAGAAACATTCACTTGTTGTTGCGATTTGTTTCTATTTCACCTAATGAACAAGAGTTATTTTAAAATTAATTCTTCTCCGAGTTAGAGGTGCTAATTCTTTCAATACTCTAAAAATATACAATAATATCCAATAGAAAAATTTTACAAAAACTACTATAGCAATGGAACTAGTAGAATGCGATTAAATAATATATAAAACGTTTGATGAGGCATGCACCATTATGATTCAAAACAACCAAGAGAATTTTTCGCATATTATTTGATTCTACATAAACCTACTTATTCTTCACAATTTTGGAATAAATATAGAGATTCATTTATTAAAGATTACTTAAGAGACTCTGAAAATAATTTTTCAAAAGGAATGAATAATATTCTCGATTCCAAAAATTATAAATGCTCAGACTTTAGCTTACCAGATCCTGTTATATCTTAAAAAATTATTTAAGATTCACATGTTTCGAAGTATGAGATATTCTTCGATTCATATTGAAATGAATTAAATAGAAATCAAAAATTAATATTTGAATATATAGAATTTGGCATCGATAAATCAAGTTTCGTAGACGCATCAACTGGAACAGGAAAAACTTTTCTCTTTACTTGTATAATTTATTATTTTTCAAGTATTGAAAACGACCGACAGAGCACAAGACAATGCTATAGTGAATTATCCAATAGAATATTTGAATAGTTCAAAAATATCAGGATTTCAAATTCATAAATTAATTTTAGTACAAGGATCTATTATAATATTAATTCGAAAATGTATAAAAGATGGATTGTATAATGGCACGAAACTTTGAATTTTGAATTAATATAAATTCAATATTGAAGCTGAAATAATAATAGGTGACAGAAAACATGAGAGTTTTCATCCCAAGAATTATTTTAGATACAGGAGAATATACGTCACTTCTGTAATTATTATTTACACGTCAATTTCCGATCGTTTCAGCTTTCGCTATGAAAGTTAATAAATCTCAAGGACAAAGTTTTGAACCTGTCGGAATATATTTCAATAAACTATTTTTTTTTTCACATGATCAATTATACGTAACTCTCTCACGGTGTAAAAATAAAAATGAAATTTATTTTCAAAATAATGACGAAGGTCTGACGTAATAGAGAATATTGTTTGGAAAGAAGTATAGAATTAGTTACTCAGAGTAAAATTTATGTTCCTTGACTAGTTATCTCTTCTCTGTCGTTGATATCATAAAAATCGTACATTTCCTGACAATTATCTTAGACTCACATGTTAGAATTTTTTTAATATGATATTTTTATTCGGGAAGAATAACTTAAGAAACATTTTCACATAATACATGACATTACTTAAACTTTCATGATAGTAACTACTTGAAACTATGGAACCACAGTGAGACTGAAATCTAGAAAGATATTATCTTGTTGATCAGAATTTCAATACAAACTACGGTATTTATGGGCAGTATTATTCCGTAATTAATGAATTTTTTATTGAAGATTTATATTTATCATCTCTTGAGAATGAAGAAATGGATACTCGAGAATATAATTTTTTTCTTGGCAAAGAAAAATGAATGAATTTAATTTGTGGTATAATATAGTCAGAAAACATGATCCTCTCACTTGTATGTTTTATTAGTTAACAGATATTCCAAAACATGTATTGGATGAAATACATGGATTTGCTAAATTCCGATTAGCAAATAAATACGGCCCGAAATCGAATAATTTCGTACATGTTTTAAATCATGAAAGTTATATAATTTATTTGACTAACAAAATTTATGGCAGTTATGATGACTTTTTTGACGACGATCAAGAATATATTTATATACCAATAGTTTTATCAAATTTATAATAGTCTCTGTAAATAATAAGGAAATTTTTTTCTCATACACTTTATTTTTCTAAAAACATGAAAATATCCAAGTACACAATTGATTAATACAAATTTTATACAGAAAATTTCAAGAAAATGCATAGATTTTTATGTTCAGTTTGTAATAGTATATTCCAAGAGAACGACACTTTCTTCGGCATATAGAAGAACATTCATCTATATGAACAAACTATTGTTCAAGATATGGTTCACGTTTCAGAGAAAAGAAACATTTAACTCGGTATTTAAAAATTCATTGAGATTATTATACCTCGCTATAGCATATAAAACAACTCATATTTATGGACAAGTAAAGAATATATTCCTACTAAAAAGGCACGGGTATTAAATCCAAGCTATGAGAGTATTGAGATCAACTCATTTTCTAGCAAGTTCATGTCAATTCTCTTTCAATATATGCTTTCATTTGCTTACTTTAATTACAATGATAACTCCACAGGTTCTAAGGTGCGTTATGAAAATCTTCATCAAATGAAAGAATTCAAATAGATGCATTTCAGATTCAAGTATGAAACCTTCCTACCCTGTCAAAAAAAGGGGTTGGATTTCTAGGTTGATTGGGCCTAGATTCCAGCTGGATTTGATCTAGATTCCATCTTGATTCCACCGAGATTCGTCTCAGGTCGATTCTGAAGAAATCCAGGTGGATTTCACTGAAGTCCGCAAAAAATCCACCGTATCAATCCGGGTGGATTTTGGAATTATCCAGGGAGATTTTGATGGAATCTAGGTGGATTTTGGGATTCAACCAGCCAGTTCCTTGGAAAGATCCAGGTAGATTCTGGGAGAATCCAGGTGGATTTTGAGAATCCAATAATTTTCATCAAGACCCAGTGTATTTTCAAATTTTCTATCCGTTATTTTGAATGATCTATATCGAATTTCAAAATCAAGTGACTGAGAAAAAAAAATCCAAAACTGTGAAAATTTTTTGGAGACTCTTTGGGATCCCATGATGTCAGCAGAATTTTCTCAAATTTTTCTGGGACCTATCACCCATACTGCCAGAGACCCTAAGTTGCTGTTTTCTCAATATTTGCCATATTATAGCTATCTATAAACATTATTTACGCCCATTAAATGGCCTCAGGGCAAAAACGTCATGATAACATTTTTCCCTGGTAATTACTTGAAGATTTGAAAAGAAATGTGTCTAAGATCATAGGTGGTCATATGACCGTCATGATAGTCACTTTGGTACTCTGAATTGAGCAAAAGAATTTTGCAAAAGCTTGCCCAGTGATCGAGAGTCTCGATAATTTTTGGGCCCGGATAACACCCATCAGAGATGTTATTCGGGTCAACGATGAGTAAATGACCATTGAGCCTGCAGCAGCCGGAGAGCTGCAAACATCTGAAAGCGACCCGGATGTTAAGAGCAGTGCTGGGGAGTCTATCCGTGGAGGCGACGACCCCGACTACCGCATCATACTATATCCGTAACTCTCCAACCTCTCCACCCTCAGAGCAGCCAAGCGGAATTTCGAGATATGGTGGAAAGGAAATCTGGGAGAAGTTCTGAGGATCTGGTTAAACTGACCAAAGATTTCCGATTCGTGACGAAGTATTGGAAGCTTCGTCTACTTTATTAAAAAATGCTGATAAATGCCCAGGTATGGAAAGAAATATCTGAGGCCCTCCTAAAAATAACCCGCAGAGAGGTCGTGTTGCGGCAGCGATTGGCATCAGCGAAAGCAAAAGCGTCAGCAAAAAAAAAAACACCCGGCGACCCAACACTCTGCGAACAATGCGGCCGGAGAATTTATAATCCACGGTCACAGGCCATTCATGCGGTATGTTATAGTAATAAAAACTCATTTTTGTTTTCTTTTTTGCTTGCAGGTCCTAAAAGCTTTTCTGTGGCCGAAAAGAAGATTCCAGCTTTTTATCTAATAATAGCTTTTCAATAATTTTTTTGCCTGATCCGACCAACGGTGTATGAATATGTTTATGTATATGAATATATGAAAAATTACGCATGCAAGCCTTAATCCATATTATAATTACAAACTATCTTTTTATAATTTTCAAATATTGCCCACAGATTCCTTTTTCCTTGTTTGTTTTCATTTCGCGAGCACTATGGCAAAATACGAGCAATGACCTGGCGTCATATCAACAAGAGTCTTGACTATCATGTCACACGGGTTGGTGTTCAAGATCTAGTGAAGACCTCGGCAAAGACACGAAGCGTGCAAACGGCTCGAGTACGCTGGCACAGGAAATCGAGATCATGTGCCGACCAGAGTCGGATTTCGGAGAGCAGTCTTCCTCGAGTCCGAACTCTCTAGGGAGTAGCAGGAACTAAATTTCCGGCATCGAGTCCGGTATTCCGACAACAAGTATTGCTAGAAGCATTGATCGGAAGCGCTCCCGCTAGATTGGAGTTAAATCTCACGATTAATTGCGGACAATCAGACTACATGAATGCGATTAGTGTACTCCTCTTTCACGGAGAAAACCTTGCGCCGTGACAAAAGTCCATGTCTTGAAATAAAAATAATTCTTGAATTATCGACATTTTGAGTAATGCTAGCTATTTATCAGATCACATGATGGTCTACCGAATGTCGACTTGACTTACCAAATAATTTTGGAGCTTCAGACGACATCGTTGAAGGGCTATTTAAAGAAGAGACTGGTCTAGTAACTGTTGTAGTTCCTGGGGTGATTGAAGATGTTGTAATTCTGTTGGCGCTGAAGGGCCGGTTCATGCTTCCCAATAGAGAACCAAGACCACCAATTTGCCCCACGCCCCCAAATAATTGCATCAATTGCTGTTGAGACATATTATTGAGTAAATTTTGTAGGTCCCCTTCGGGATTAGCTGTACTATTTCTTTGGGAGCCTAATGTAGGAGGATTGTTGAGAACTTCATTTATTTTTCTGCAATATTCTTGATCTTTATCTGTAGTGAGATCCTATAAGAGAAAATGATTGTTTTACAGTCATATGAGTAAGATTTTTGAGCCGTGAGTATTGAATAATGTAAATTACACAGCTCCGCAAAAAAAAATTAAACCAGAGACTGGGCCACCCTACTCCTATGTAATTTTGTCTGCTGAATCCGAATCTTACCTCAGAAAAATTCCAGCACCCCCAGTTTTTCCCCTAGGAGCCATAAACTCCCTAGAATTAATCAATACTCGGCATTATAGGTGATTGGAATATTTCTAGAGTGGAGAAACTCCTTGTACTTCTGTGCTTTGTTCTGCTTGATCCAAATATGATATGCGAAAGATTCCACAACCCTCAGAAATGTTGGACAGATACAATTTGGTACCCACTTTTCTATTTTTTCTGGAATTTCGAGTCCGTAGCATTCTTTGTAAGAGATTCTTATATTGCTATTCATTTTTCTGCGTTGTCTCTTTAACTCGAGTTCACTACAGACAAAAAAGAAGCTATTTGGGTCATTTTTACATGGGTTATCATGAATTGATTCTAGTGGATCTCTATGACTTCCCTGAGACACGTTTCTTGTAACTTTATAGTTTACAGCAGCCAAGTTACCCACTTCTATAGAGCTGCGGTTGCATGATGACGACGACTGCGGACCCGCTTGCTCATCCTGACCAGCCGCCGATACTAGGGTTTCTAATCCCTGCATCGTAAACTTTGTCTTCTGTGTCTGCCATGACGACACGCCTTCACCCAGGGACTTTGCCGTAATGAAAGAGGCATCCGTTGCCCACCGTCACCACGTCGAGGTGTCCTGGTTGCAAACACAGGAAAATGTCAGAACCAGCTGAGCATTTACTAGTTTGTAATCAAGTTACACCGTAGCAAATAATAAACCTCTGAGTGAAATTGGGATAAGGATATCTGATCAACTTCTAATCTCACAAGGGTCTAAGGACTACCCTGTTTAATCATAGAGAACTTGAAGAACTTATGGTAGTGAAAATATATGATTTAACGATTTACTTCATTCATAATCACCTTTATCGTAACCATCTTGATGATGGTTGTGATAAATGTGAATTATCAGCAGAGGGACTCGAATCACCAGTTAGCTGAATAACGGAAAATCACGGAATTCCAACTATCTAGAAATATTTCAACTAGCTATAATCCCAGGTTAATATGTACTCCGTGGACTCCCATAGAACATAAAATATTTCAGAAATCTTTCACTCAAATGTTTCTGGAATATTTATATGTCCGCGAAAAGACTGCAAAAAATATTTCTATGAAAGATTTCTGAAATATTTCCGCAAAATAGTTTGAAATATTTCATTGAAAGATCTCTGAGATATTTTTGAAATATTCCAATGACCGTTCATCGAGAACCAACGAATCTTTCATGAAAGGTTTCTGAAATATTTCAGCATTATAGTTTCAGATATTTCATTGAAAGATTTATGAAATATTTTTGAAATATTCCAATGACCATTCATCAGAAATCGAAGAATCTTTCATGAAAGATTTCTAAAAAATGTTTGAAATATTTCAATGACCGTTCTTCGAGAACCAACGAATCTTTCATGAAAGATTCCTAAAATATTTTTGAAATATTCCAATGGCCATTCATCAAGCCCCGAAGGATCTTTCATGGAAGACTTCTGAAATATTAATTTTGGAGTTTCTTCTGACTAGAAATAACTTAATCACTCATAATGCTGCGTACCAAACAATTTTAGGGATATTGTGGGTTCTAGGGGAAAGACTGAGGGATGTGGAATTTTTTTCATATCATATTTGGATCAAGCAGAACAAAGTACAGAAGGACAAGGAGTTTCTCCACTCTAGAAATATTCCAATCAGCTAGAATGCAGAGTATTGATTAATTCTAGGGAGTTTATGGCTCCTAAGGGGAAAACTGGGGGTGCTGGAATCTTTCGGAGGTAAGATTCGGATTCAGCAGCCAAAAATACATAGGGGGAGGATGGTCCAGTTTTTGGTTCAATTTTTTTTGGAGCTGTGTAATCTATAATAGAGGAACTTAGAATTTGCTAGTCCGAATGGATGCAGACAAGACATCTGGGAATAGAACTATGCCGAAATGCGGGACACTTCTGTGAATTTTTGTAGAAATCAAATATCACACGTTAAAGACTAGGTAGATTGATCGATCGAGCATGAATTTGGGAGGAAACGAACATGAATTCCGGAGAAATTTTTGAATTGAACAAATTGACTTTACCGGATACGAAAACATCTTCCGAAATCAAGGAATCTATGAGAAATTGAGTATTTTCGAATCGAGCGCAGAGCCCCCTGAGATAGATAAAGTGGCTGATTTCTCTGTTTTTGCAATTTCAGAGGCATTTTTAACCGCAATCCAACCCTTAAAATGACCTCTGACTCAAAAAATAATTCAGACATATTTATCCGCAAATCATCTGAAATTTCCAGAAAAATGATCTCTGAATCCATTGGAGCATTGAGAGTACTTTACATTACTATTGAGAGCCTCTATTTTGACACCCTGTGAATTCGCTCGTCAAGAGCGCCACGCCAGGGGTACTTAAAGCTACTTCATTCCATGCCACGTACAGCCTATATAGTCAAAAAGTGGATTGGAGCCCTGGGAGCTCTCAGAAAACTGATATATTTTCTGAAATAGGTATGAATGATCGTCAAGCCAAGTACTTTCATATAGCACCCTTTGATATTGGCTGAATTCTACTTTTCATGTGAAGAAAACTACATTTTGTAAAATTCTGCCCTTTTCTCTCTTGAATAGTTTTGATGAAAGAGCATCACCTGAGGATAAATCACAAGATTTTCAAACTACCACTCGATTTAAATTCTTATCGAATATTAATTTCTGAAATCAATGATAATGATATAATTTGCGATCATGATTCTTCCATGCTTTCTTCCATTCTTTTTTTTCTTCCAGCTTCTGGGATTCTTAATTGATGTTTTGGTGATAAAATCATTTCTAGGCAATAAATTGGGCGATGAATTAACTTTGAGAGATAATTTCAGACATATTTTATCAGCAAAAAAAAATTGCAACAAGAATGTCAATAATAAACGAAACAATGAAATTATATACCTCATGCAGAAACTTTCGAAGTTGAAATCTACACTCTAATGTAGAGTCAAGCGATAATAACTTTTCATCTTTACTCATGGAAATTGCTAAAGTTCATAAACCCTACATATACCTGATAGAGGCCCGGTCGTCTATTTTGTTCGTAACCTACCTGTGAGTAGTGAGTTCATAATATCTTTTACATCCTGGAGACCTAATCTATTGATTGGGAATTTGATTCTCAATTCTCAAATGGAATCTATATAATTCGGTAATTATTCATTTCCATTTTATGGTATCACTGATATATTGAATCCTCAAATTGATAGTGGCATTTGATAATTTTTTACTTTCGTCAATTTAGTTGTAGAACTACTTGTAAAAGATATCTACTCTGTGGGAACAGTTCGTAACAATAGGAAAGGCTTACCAGGATTGATGAAGTCGAAAGATAAAATGAATGATGGAGATTTTATTCATGAAACTAAAGGAAGTATTTCTGCTATAAAATGTGTCATATTCCAAGCGATGCGACACCGCTTTTCTATTTGTATCATGCTAACTTATATCTCTTGTATTCTTAGATTGTAACTAACAATAATAAATGCCACAATAGGTTTGTAACCAATTGAATTTTTCTTCATGAATGATTATATTTCCTTTGTAAAGGAACACGCGTTCCTTACGATTACTACAGATCCACAAAGGTGAGTTCAAGAGCGGTGAGCGACCAGGGTCGCGAACGTTTTCCACGCAAACATTATTCTCTTCGCTGAAGGACCCGTACTCGGGATACGACAAATGGATGGACAAAAAACCTGTTATAATGCTGGCATCAGCTTTCAATCCTACAGATGATTCTGAAATACATCAGAAAAAAAATAAATAAAAAATAAATAAATAATAATAAATAAATCATATACTAATTGGGAGAGAAAAGAATAAAAAAAACATGAAAAAATAAAATAAAATAAAAAAAATAAAATGAAATAAATTAAAAAAAAAATAAAAAAAGAGCTCATCAATGTCCGAACTTCAACCGTCACGTGGTGTTGAGTGTGAGTAAGATGGTTTCTGAAACTAATGGAGTTGGCTATATGAATATTTGTTACACAATGCTTATGAATTTTTCACGCGGGAACCGTGCATAAAATCGGAAAAACATCAAGAATAGTTTTTATTTATTTTTTGACAAATAATATGGTAGTATTTTTTGTTTTGCTAAATATTGCTGCTAAATATTTTTGCGATATACCGTCCGCCATTTCGGATCCGCCATCTTCAATTTTGAAAATCTGACCTCGGATTCAGATTCAACGTGGGTTGGGACCCTTGGAAGTAGTAACAGTTTATTCACATAGCTGTAACTCCTATGTGCACGAACGGGTTAATATGCAACAATAGGTGCAGAACAATCGTATAGACATTCCTATCAACATTCTACTTCGTCCCATGTAGAACAAAATGCACAAGTTCCTTCCTTAACGGGTTTACGAGTTGTGGAATCTTACAGAAAAATCAGTTTTCAAGCATTTTGGCAATTTAATCCGGAATCATGGTCTGATATATAAGAAAAACAGTTTGTTACATAAAATATCAGTACGGATGACCCGAAATATCGGGTCGGAAAAACCTTGTTAATTCATGATCGATTGGAAAAATTGGTCCGGTATGAAATACAATTCGTAGGAGCATTCTATCGAGCATTTTTTGAAAACGGCCGAGCTGAAGTTGGAACGTTTGTCCATGTGCATTTGGACAACCACAAATCATCGGAATATTTCCATGAAATAATCTACTCAGCCGATAACGACATCCCACATCATACTATTCTAAAGCTTCGGTAACATCGGCTCCCACCTGAATTTATTTGGCAATCGGCGATGCGTGCTTGAGAAAAATTCGGCTCGTACAATTGACTCGATTGAAACTCAATCCTTTCCGGAAAACCCGTCACTTGAAGACCTTTCAATCCAAGTAAATGCGTTAACGTTACATGTAAACAAACGTTTCAATAGACTGCGCTCGATAGTTCATTGTATAATTTTTGGAAAGAATGTGCCTCCGACGTGAGTATCTCTTTACTACATTTCTCATTCGATTGACCTTTACTCCTAATCATTTTTGTATTTCCGTATCAACGATTACTTGCGTGCCGTCCCAAAAAGGACCCCTGTGCATGGCTCCTATGGCTGTCAGCTATGGTGCGAACATTTACTCGTAAGTGTTTGATTCTGATGATAACCTCACTTGTGTCGGGTTCTTTTGGTAATATTTTCTCTTCTACTCCAGAATGATACTTCGAAATATACGTGCAAGGGATGAAATCATCGACGCGGTAATCGTGCACTTTCATGGCCGCCGACATGGTATTAATGAGACGCGCTTTGCTTGAAAGCTCTGTTTAGAGCCCGAGTCTCCTTGTCATCCATTTCGCGCTATTCTCCATTTGGTCCGCTGGGCCTGACTGCCACGAAGAGAATTGACATCCTTCTTCAGGTGGGTGCTTCTGTGAGATTTATGAACAAGGGCTGTGTCAGCGTCCACCTTCTCGGATCCAGGTTTCGCTCAATGGGATCCTCGACGCTAATTCGCAGATCTGTAGCATTGTGAAGTTGGTTATTCATATTCCTAAATACAGGATAATACAAGGATAGGAATCCTAGATATAAATAGCCAAAATAATGTTCTACGACTCGCGGCATGATTAATTAAATGCGTATGATGAATGAATCATGAATGTGCGTAATTTTTTATTTATATGATTCGGAGTGAATTTAAATGCACACGAGATGCAAAACATTTTTTCATTTAACAATATCATTGACTCGAAACTATACGGTAGTGGGGAGGCAATGCGAATTAGAGCTACGAATAATTCAATCAAAGGAGCTATGAATCTATGATTTGCCTTCAGTCCGCGCGCTAGTTACAAATTTAACTTAACCAGACTACCCTAACTTGGCGTGGAGGAGGTCTTCAATTGTTGGTTCCCGCGAATTCCCTCGCGTGCAATGTTCCTTGCTGCTCTTACGGAGTAGGGGGAACTTTTGCGTGCGCAGATCTCACTCAGAGAACCCGTAGAGATGAGCGCGCGCGGAAAAAGAAAGATTCGGTTGGAAGTGCGAGGTCAGGGATCGAGTAAAAACGCGTGACTTGGTTAATTTAGGTAATACAGATATTCTTTCCATTGAGATAAAACTTGATCTAATACAGTTACGTCGGCGACAAACGCGCGTAGTCGCACAGAGGGGCGCCTGATTATCGAGATCAGGAATTCGCTCGCTCACAGAAATACAAAAGTACGCCACTTACAGGTGACGATGACGCGGCTGTTGCTGGGCTCGTCCGCGAAGGGCTTGTTTACGGTCACGGGTGTGTTGCTGCACTACTCTATGGCCTTTGCCTGGTCAGAGAGGCCCGAGGACGTCACCTCGGATTGGTGCAGCGGATTGGGTGTCGTGCAGACTCGTCGAGTCCGGGACACTCGCGCGCCACCTCCCTCTCATGGATCACAGTGGCGTGAAGCGTGGTCGTGAGCCAAGATCGTGGCGGTCAATTCGGGAGCCGGTGACTCAATGGATGCTCCAATGGTGCGGTTTACGCGCGACTGTACGCGCGTAAAGTGGTACAGCCAACCTTATTTTATTCAGTGACACAGACTCTCGCTAGAGCTATCTGCAGGTGGCTAATGGAAACATCACATTAGATATTGAAAGTAGCTACTGCACTGAGAAAAGGAAACGTTGAATGTTAATATATATATATATATATATATTAACTGTTAACGTGTACACGTTAGATTTCGGGTTGTATATACCTATGGTCACAGTTAATATACACACGTTTAATACTAACGTATACCGCATGTTAGTTCCCAACTGCTGTGAGGTAATAGTTACTTTACGACAGGTTTGCACGAAACGTGTGTCAAGTAACAGTTAGATTCTTTCGAAATTAAATTCTATTTTCTGTAGAACAATGTTGATTAATTGTAATAGAAATAATCAATTAATTAATGATAATTATTAATCATTCAATGAATTATTATTTATTATTTTATCATTTCTACTTATGATAAATTCGATCAATTTTACATGAAATTATTGAAAATTTCTATATTTTTCCAAAAGTAAATCTATTCTATGTCACTCCTGCATACAACAGTTTTGCCATCAGTCGTCTTATGAACCTTTATTGGTCTGATGAAATTATTAATATCTAATTCATACAATCGGTCAGGCGCAGTTTTAGATGGAAGTTGTAATTGATAACTTTTGGTATGATAATCTAAGGTGATTGACATTCACAAAGTTCTATCATAAAGTAAGTTTTGAAGTCATTTTTCACAACTGACTCAATTATTCCTATGATAGGATCGTCTTGTGAATCTGTACCAATATATATAGCATTATCTTTTCGATATACCGTACCATTGACTTTGGCATATGAAACTTCATAAAATATAGATTTTGACGGAGATGATACTGGTAAATATTTTACAGTTGATATTACTTTTCCAAAATCTAATTCATCCGAGAATCCTTTGTGCGATAAGATTCTATAACAGAAATGATTTTGAGGTTATGAAGGAGCATCTACAAAAATATGATAAAAATATAAATACATAATGTTAAAGTACTTACCTACTAGTTTGTAGTAGGGTTCCTCTAAAGAGTTTTCTCTGAATAACTGTTTCATTCAAGAGATATAATCCAAAAATCTCGTCTCTAACAGAAACACCGGCGCAAACGACCGTTACGTATGGAAGAGCTAATGATGTGCGCGCGCGCACCAAATCCGAACTGATCAGCGCTGACTGTTAATATGATATAGTAACTATTACTATATCAACGCTTACTCTTGACACGTTGTCTGTTTGGTATGAACGAACTGTTTATTTGTAATAAAAGTGTGCATATTAAGATTAAACATGTGCATAGTGAGATTCAAAATTTCTAAAATAGTAAATGCTAATGTGCCCATATATTAACATTCAACGTTTCTTTTTCTCAGTGTGTATATTTTGAATTTAGAGTCTGGATTGTTATAACGTTTATTTCGGTATTTCTTGAAAAAATTTCACAAGATGTTCCATTATTACAGGTTTTATACGAAGCAGCTGCATTATATATTTTTTCAAAATCATCCTTATTCATCAAAGTATATACTATATACATTAGCAAACTCGTTCTACATATCTCATTCTACTCATAAAAAAATATAGGATATAAGAAAATGTTACTCGGGTAGCAATAAAAATATTAAAATGTAGTTTTTTTTTTAAAAAATGTAGTTGAGTACGTTCAGAAATACATACATTGATCAAATGCTATTTCTGAGGAATATACACTCACACTGAAGTTTCTAAAGAGACTATGTATTTTTTAAAAAACTAGCAATAGTCTCTCGCTCGCTACCGCTCGCTCGAGTGTATCATGGGTATACACAATAATAAGACTTACAACAATGAATTATAAAAATGAATACAAATAATCCTTTTAATTTCAATTATTTTCATTCATTAAAATATAGATACATACGAAAACGGTTATAATGAATTGTAGGGAATGAATTTGCATATAATCTATCGATTCGTAACAGTATAATTTTCATCATAACACTATTTTATGTATCCTTTTAATTATTATTACAATACAAGTTACTAAAATATAATTTTTCTTTACGTTACACACCCACGCACAAATTTTAAGACATGTTCAGCACGAAAGCCTATTGAAAGATTTGTTAGATTTATCTTTTAATCAGTTATACCAAATATTGTAATATACCATAATTTAATTTAAAAATAAATTTAAGCATATAAACAATGAAGATTTTTATAACGAACAATCGATTATTTGTAATTATCTTGGTAAAATGAATTACGAATGTGAGTATTGCAAAGCTAAGCATTTTAAGAGCGAAATGAAAACGGATAAAAAATTTTCTGCATGCTGTCATAGAAATAAGGTAAAATTAGAAGACTTCAAATCGTATCCTAAAGAATTAATGTACTTGTTAGTAGGAGATACAAAAAATTCAATTAATTATAGACAGTATTTGAGAATATATAATAATCTTTTAGCTTTTGCTAGTTTTGGTGCTGAATTATCTCATTTCACCAATCGGGGTCCCCAAGTTCTAAAAATATGTGGTCAAATATATCATAATTTTTATGCTTTACATCCAAATGATGGTGATAACCCTAAATTTGGTCAATTATACATTCTAGACAACGCAATCGCAAATAGTTACAGATTAAATCAAGAAAATAATAAAAATCTCAAGAGCAATCTAATACAACAATTGGATAATATCATGAGAGCAATAAATCCGTTTGCTCATGCTTATAAAATGATGTATGAAATAGAAATGGATGAAAAGAATCGTGCAAATCAATCTAACACTAATGTTCGTGAAATTAGAATGTACCTTACAAGGGATAATACACAAAACAATAAATCGAACATAGCCGCTTGTAACGAAGTTGCTGTTGTCTATGTTGGAGAACATGGTGAACCTCCAGAAGACAGAAGTATATGTATTTATGAAAAAGATAAATTACCTCGGTTATTGAATCATTTAGATAAAAATATTGATCCGATGGTATATCCATTAATGTTTCCATATGGTGATCCAGGTTGGGAACCATATATGAAAAGTATTCTACAGTCATCAAGAATATATAATAATATTTCTGCTTTGCAATACTATTCTTATAGATTTAGTATACGAGAAGACTTTAATCCCTGTTTGAATTTAAAATCTTTATCACAACAATTTATAGTTGATATGTGGTCCAAAATTGAAAGTAATCGTTTGTATTATTTGAGGAAAGAGCAGGCGAAATTAAGAACCGAGAGGTATAGGGATTGATGGATCAAATCCATAATCGAATTGATAATGTTTCCATTGGAAAAATGATAATCCTTCCTTCAAGTTTCATTGGCAGTCCCCGTGCAATGCAGCAAAATTACTTGGATGCTATGACACTAATGCAAAATTCTGGAAAACCAGATTTATTTTTAACGATGACATGTAATCCGAAATGGAAAGAAATTACTGAGAATTTGAAAAATTATGAGAATACATTAGATAGGCCAGATTTGATATCACGAGTCTTTAATGAAAAAGTAAAGATCTTAAAAACCGTATTATTAAAAAACGGTTTACTGGGAACAATAAAAGCATATGTATATGTAACTGAATTTCAGAAACGTGGGTTACCCCATATTCATATGTTAATATGGTTAAAAGACGATGATAAAATACGGAATCCTGATCAGATTGATGAAATTATAAGTGCTGAAATTCCTAATAAAGATTATTCACCTAGATTGTATGAATTAGTAAAACAACATATGATACATGGTCCTTGTGGCATTCAAAATCAAAATAGTGTGTGTATGAGTGAAGATAAAAGTCATTGTATAAAAAATTTTCCAAAAAAATTTATAAACCAGACAGTAATTAACGAAGACGGATATCCACTTTACAGAAGAAGAAATGATGGTACAAATATTGTATACCAATCAAGAAGGATTGCAAATAATGGTTTTGTAGTTCCGTATAACCCTTATTTGCTTTTGAAGTTAGAATGTCATATAAATGTTGAAATTTGTAGTACAATAAAATCAATCAAATATTTATTTAAGTATGTTTATAAAGGACCAGACACGGCTAAAATAAAGTTTATAATTTCAGAACCAAATGTTTTAGAAGACAATGATACATTACCTTCTAATAAAGAAATTAATTACGATGAAATTACAAATTACATTTCAACAAGATACATATGCCCACCGGAAGCTATGTATCGAATTAAAGAATTAAAATTGCACGAACAATCACATGCAATATATCGATTATCGGTACATCTTGAAAATGAACAACAAGTTTATTTTAAGGAAGGTTCTGAAGATACGTTAATAGATAGAAAGTTTGAATCCGAATTGACGCAATGGTTGTATGTTAACATGCATAATGTAAACGCAAGAACATTACTTTATACTGAAATGCCTCAAAATTTTGTATTTCACAAAGCTAAAAAACAATGGATTGAAAGAAAAAAATTCAATAAACCTATTCTGGTTAGGATGTATCATGTAAATCCTATAGAACGCGAAAGATTTTTCCTTAGATTACTCTTGTTACATGTTCGAGGTGCTCAATCATTTGAAGATATTCGAACATATGATAACATTATTTATGATACATTTTATGACGCATGTGTGGCAAGAGGCTTATTCAAAACAAATGATGAATGGGACAAATGCTTAGAAGAGAATTGTAATTTTCAATTTCCACATTCTATATGTCAACTTTTCGCATTTATTCTGTCTTTTGATCCAACCTGCGATGGTTCTACATTATTTCACAAATATAAAAAATATTTAATAGATCCAAAATTACCCGAATCTGTAGGTGTACAAAAGGCATTGAAATCTATTCAAAATATAATAATGTCTCATGGTTTGTCGTTAAAACATTTTGGTTTGCCTGAAATCAATCATGATATTATTTCTCAAAATATATCAGATGATGTGAGCGTAGAATCATACAACAATACCAAAATAGATATTACAACCTTGACATTGGATCAAAAAAAATATCTTCGATACAATATCGCAGTCAATTAATGATGCAAACATGGAAAAATTATTTTTTATTGATGGTCCTGGAGGAAGTGGCAAGAGTTATTTACTTAATTCAATAATTAAATATTGTCTATACGAAAGTATACCAATTATATCAGTTGCATGGACTGGAATTGCTGCTATTCTATTAATCGGCGGTAAAACAGTCCATTCAACTTTCAAATTACCATTGAATTTGAATGAACAATCAACATGCAATATAAATCCTAATTCTAATCTTGGTAAATTGATGAAAAATATAAAGGTAGTAGTTTGGGATGAAATTTCAATGACCTCCAAACGCGCTCTTGAAATAATAGATACGTTCTTCAAAGATTTATGTGGTAACAATCAACCATTTGGTGGAAAAATAATCGTAGTATCTGGTGATTTTAGACAAACGCTACCCGTAGTTCGTCATGGATGCGAGACACGAATTATAGAATCATGTGTAAAAAGAAGTATTCTATGGAGATCATTTACATATTTAACATTGAAGAAGAATCTTCGATTAGTAGATGACAGTAGCAACTTTAAAACATGGCTTTTGGATATTGGAGAAAATCGAAATTGTACACAATTTGAAATTGATAATAATGTTCGAGAAATTCCAAAAAAATTTATCACAAATAATAATCTCATTGATGACATATT
Organism: Aphelinus atriplicis; assembly: GCA_020882685.1. Taxonomy (NCBI): domain Eukaryota; kingdom Metazoa; phylum Arthropoda; class Insecta; order Hymenoptera; family Aphelinidae; genus Aphelinus; species Aphelinus atriplicis. The sequence goes on from JAJGQD010000024.1 coordinate 590,749, forward strand.
TGGATCAGAAATTAACGTAAAAGATTTGGTATCAATAAAAGACAAAGTTATACTCTCACCAAAAAATAAAGATGTTTTGATAATTAATGAAAATATTGTTGAAAGAATTCATGGTGAAAAGAAGGTATATTTAAGTATTGATTTTATAAAAGATGAAGATAAGAATAAGTTATGCGAAAATATTCCTATTGAATTTTTGAATTCTTTAACGCCAAACGGATTACCACCTCATAAGCTGATATTAAAAATAGGAGCTGTTGTCATTTTATTAAGAAATCTCAATTTAGACGAAGGTCTATGTAATGGAACGCGTTTGATTATAAGAAAAATGTTAAATTGGACTATTCACGCCGAAATAATTACAGGAAAATTCACGGGAAAAATAGTGTTGATTCCAAGAATAGATCTGATTCCATCTTCAGAAGAAATACCTTTTAATATGGTAAGAAGACAATTTCCGATAAGATTAGGTTTTGCAATGACCATAAATAAATCACAGGGACAATCATTCTCGAATGTCGGATTGTACTTGCCATCACCTGTATTTAGCCATGGACAACTATATGTAGCCTTATCTCGGGTAACAAATGAATACAATCTAAAGATCCAATTATCAAAAAATTCAATGCTTATAACAAATTTACAAGGAAAAATAAGGAATCAAGAAAAAAAGATTCTAACAAATAAAGATAAGATATTCATAAAAAATGTAGTATATCAAGAGATTTTCGAGAATTAGGACTAATTTACTGAATATCTGTTCGTGCAAGCAAATCCCATAGGATTACAACAATTCATTCATTATTATTACATTATTGTAAAATTACTCACATAATAATGTGTTGAAAATAAAAATGTTACAATATCGTGTTCAAAATGTATTACGCGCTGAATATCACGGCAGCGTGAAAGAGAAAAATTAAAGAATTCGATCATGTTAATAAATATGCGCTGAATACCACGGCAGCATTATCATTGGAAAAATAATACGTATTTAAGCATGTTAATGAAGTTTATGCGCTGAATATCACGGCAGCAAAATGAAAGAAGGAATTCAAAATTCAATTTATGTTCATAAACATATATGCGCTGAATACCACAGCAGCATAATCATTAACCCATTAGCGCCTGGACGGACACTTCTCGGTCCATAACTGAAAGTTATTATCCATACATAATCGAAAATATTTTTTTATATATACAGAATGGCGACCGGCAGAAAAAATCATAGTTTCAAACTTCAACAATTTGTTTCTCGAAAACTATGGACTTGGAGGAAAAATTATTTGGCACAAAAAAGTCTTAAAATTAGTCAAGGAACACCCTGAGACTTGTTGAGAACCGTAGGAGGGAATTTTTTTAATTTCCATCAAAATTTAAAAACCAAAATTTGTGAAAAATCGATTGAAAAATATGAAAAAATTAAAAGTCTTCTTTGACTAATACCAAAACTTTTTGTCCCTGGAAAAATTTTTGTAAATCTCATAGTTATTGAGTAAAAGATTTAGAAAAAGATCTTTCGAGAACAAAATGACTGAAGTTTGAAACTACGATTTTTGATACTACGGTCGCCATTTTGTCTTTAAAAAAAATTTTTTTTCGATTATGTATTGATGATAACTTTCAGTTATACACCCATGGACACGATATTTACTGGTTTCAAGTATGTAAAAAATGCAAAGGCTGAGAAAAATGATTCAGACGAAAAATTGTATCACAGAATTTCGGATTTTTTTTTAAATCGCTATTTTTCATAGGAAAACTCATTTTTGAATTTTCTAACCATTGCCACTCGAAAGAACGCCTTTTGAACCATAGGAGACAGTGGTTCCAGATTATATCCGATAAAATACATTGTACAGTGAGTCACTGAACTTTGGCATCGAAAAGTGTCCGTTCAGGCGCTAATGGGTTAAGAAAATATTGCGCATTCAAGCATGTTAATATAGATTACGCGCTGAATATCACGGCAGCGCAATAGAAGAAGAAATTTAAGAATTTACTTATGTTCATGAACATTATGCGCTGAATACCACGGCAGCAAAATCATTAAGAAAATATTGCGTATCGAGCATGTTAATAAAGATTACGCACTGAATATCACGGCAGTGCAATGGAAAAAGAAATTCAACAATTTAATTATGTTCATGAACAGTATGCGCTGAATAACACGGCAGCATAATTATAAAGAAAATATTGCGTATTCAAGCATATTAATGAAAATTACGCACTGAATATCACGGCAGTGCATTGAAAAAAAAACTGAAGAATTTAATTATGTTCTTGAACATTATGCGCTGAATACCACGGCAGCATGATCATCAAGAAATTATTGCGTATTCAAGCGTATTAATAAAGATTACGCGCTAAATATCACGGCGGCGCAATGAAAAAAGGAACTATATTCTGAATAAATATATTCCATATTCATACCACAGTAGCTTATTTATAATAAAAGAACATCAATAATTATATATTTCACAGCAAATAGAATATATATTATGATATAACGCTTATTACTCTGCATAATACGGCTACATATATGACTCTCTATAAATCCGCTTATGGATATGCGCCTCACCAATACGTCCTCGTCGTGAGAGTCGGGCAACATTCTCATCTAAAGTAGAATGGCAAACATTGGGTGGCTTAATTTTATTTTTAAAAATTATTATCATAATGAAATACTAATGATTCATTGAACATTACTACTATATCATAATTTCATGTATTTTTACGTATTTTCACGCATTGATATCATAAATTGTAACACCAATTCTCAAGAACGAATGTTACGCCACCGCATCGGCATATTTCAATTTTTCACGATGAAAAATTTAAGCACTCAATGAGCTCTAACAAACTGTCTATTTCAAATTTTCATCGTGACGCAGATTGATCGAGTTTTTCAATGATGTATGAGGTACAACTTGCTAAACATCAATTTTTCCCGTATTCCACGCCCACGCATCAAATTTTTCAAAGTATTGATCATGGATATGAAAGCCCATTCGATATTCTTCTGATCCGACACACTCAAAATTACACCATTTCATACTTTCACGTATTTTTTTGAACGCATAAAAATCACAAAATAAACCATCCATTTTCAACTACATACTTCACGCCCACGCATCAACATATTTCAATTTTTAACGATGGAAACTTGAAGAGCTCGATAAGCTCTACCGATCTGTCTAATTCGAATTCCCATCAAGACGCAGATTGATCGAGTTTTTCAATGATTTATGAGGTACAACTTGCTAAACCTCAGTTTTTTCCCGCATTCCACGCCCACGCATCAATTTTTTCAAAGTATATCATGAATATGGAAGCCCATTCGATGTTCTTCTGATCCGACATATGCAAAATTGCTTCATTTCATAATTTCACGTATTTTTCTGAACGCATAAAAATCACAATGGAAACCCCTAATTTTCAAGAACGGATTTCACGCCCACACATCGACATATTTCAATTTTACACAACGAAAAATTGAAGCGCTCAATGAGCTCTAACAAACTGTCAGATTTGAATTTTCATCGTGACGCAGATTGATCGATTTTTTTATCAATCAATCTTGTACAACTTTCTAAAAATGATTTTTTCACATTTCACGCCCACGTATCAAATTTTTCAAAATATCAATCATGGATGCGAAAGATTCGATGTTTTTCCGACCGGACATACTCGGAATCGCATCATATCATAATTTCACGTATTTCTCTGAACGCATAAAAATTACAAAGGAGACCCCCCATTTTCAAGTACGTACTTCACGCCCACGCATCGACATATTTCAATTTTTAACGATGAAAACTTGAAGCGCTCAATGAGCTCTACCGATCTGTCTAACTCGAATTTCCATCGGGACGCGAATTGATCGATTTTTTTATCAATCAATCTTGTACAACTTGCTAAACATCAGTTTTTCCCGCGTTCCACGCCCACGCATCAATTTTTTCAAAGTATTGATCATGGATATGAAAGCCCATCCGATGTTCTTCTGATCCGCCGTACTCAAAATTGCACCATTTCATTATTTCACGTATTTTTCTGATCGCATAAAAATCACAAAATGAACCATCCATTTTCAACTACATACTTCACGCCCACGCATCAACATATTTCAATTTTTAACGATGAAAACTTGAAGCGCTCAATGAGCGCTACCGATCTGTCTAATTCGAATTTCCATCGGGACGCAAATTGATCGATTTTTTTAACAATCAATCTTGTAACACTTGCTAAACATTAGTTTTTTCCACATTCCACGCCCACGCATCAATTTTTCCGAAGTATTGGTCATGGATATGAAAGCCCATTCGATGTTCTTCTGATCCGACGTACTCAAAATTGCACCATGACATAATATCGCGTATTTTTCTGAACGCATAAAAATCACAAAATAAACCATCCCTTTTTAACTACATACTTCACGCCCACGCATCAACATATATCAATTTTTAACGACGAAAAATTGAAGCGCTCAATGAGCTCTACCGATCTGTCTAATTTGAATTTCCATCGGGACGCAGATTGATCGATTTTTTTATCAATTAATCTTGTAACACTTGCTAAACATTAGTTTTTCCCACATTCCACGCCCACGCATCAATTTTTTCGGAGTATTGGTCATGGATATGAAAGCCCATTCGATGTTCTTCTGATCCGACGTACTCAAAATTGCACCATTTCATAATTTCGCGTATTTTTCTAAACGCATAAAAATCACAAAATAAACCATCCATTTTCAACTACATACTTCACGCCCACGCATCAACATATATCAATTTCTAACGACGAAAAATTGAAGCGCTCAATGAGCTCTACCGATCTGTCTAATTTGAATTTCCATCGGGACGCAGATTGATCGATTTTTTTATCAATTAATCTTGTAACACTTGCTAAACATTAGTTTTTCCCACATTCCACGCCCACGCATCAATTTTTTCGGAGTATTGGTCATGGATATGAAAGCCCATTCGATGTTCTTCTGATCCGACGTACTCAAAATTGCACCATTTCATAATTTCGCGTATTTTTCTGATCGCATAAAAATCACAAAATAAACCATCCATTTTCAACTACATACTTCACGCCCACGCATCAACATATTTCAATTTTTAACGATGAAAACTTGAAGCGCTCAATGAGCGCTACCGATCTGTCTAATTCGAATTTCCATCGGGACGCAAATTGATCGATTTTTTTAACAATCAATCTTGTAACACTTGCTAAACATTAGTTTTTCCCACATTCCACGCCCACGCATCAATTTTTCCGAAGTATTGGTCATGGATATGAAAGCCCATTCGATGTTCTTCTGATCCGACGTACTCAAAATTGCACCATGACATAATATCGCGTATTTTTCTGAACGCATAAAAATCACAAAATAAACCATCCCTTTTTAACTACATACTTCACGCCCACGCATCAACATATATCAATTTTTAACGACGAAAAATTGAAGCGCTCAATGAGCTCTACCGATCTGTCTAATTTGAATTTCCATCGGGACGCAGATTGATCGATTTTTTTTATCAATTAATCTTGTAACACTTGCTAAACATTAGTTTTTCCCACATTCCACGCCCACGCATCAATTTTTTCGGAGTATTGGTCATGGATATGAAAGCCCATTCGATGTTCTTCTGATCCGACGTACTCAAAATTGCACCATTTCATAATTTCGCGTATTTTTCTAAACGCATAAAAATCACAAAATAAACCATCCATTTTCAACTACATACTTCACGCCCACGCATCAACATATATCAATTTCTAACGACGAAAAATTGAAGCGCTCAATGAGCTCTACCGATCTGTCTAATTTGAATTTCCATCGGGACGCAGATTGATCGATTTTTTTATCAATTAATCTTGTAACACTTGCTAAACATTAGTTTTTCCCACATTCCACGCCCACGCATCAATTTTTTCGGAGTATTGGTCATGGATATGAAAGCCCATTCGATGTTCTTCTGATCCGACGTACTCAAAATTGCACCATTTCATAATTTCGCGTATTTTTCTAAACGCATAAAAATCACAAAATAAACCATCCATTTTCAACTACATACTTCACGCCCACGCATCATTATATATCAATTTCTAACGACGAAAAATTGAAGCGCTCAATGAGCTCTACCGATCTGTCTAATTCGAATTTCCATCGGGACGCAGATTGATCGATTTTTTCATAAATCAATCTTGTACAACTTGCTAAACATCAGTTCTTCCCGCGTTCCACGCCCACGCATCAATTTTTTCAAAGTATCGATCATGAATATGGAAGCCCATTCGATGTTCTTCTGATCCGACACACTCAAAATTACACCATTTCATACTTTCACGTATTTTTCTGAACGCATAAAAATCACAATGGAAACCCCTAATTTTCAAGAACGGATTTCACGCCCACACATCGACATATTTCAATTTTACACAACGAAAAATTGAAGCGCTCAATGAGCTCTAACAAACTGTCAGATTTGAATTTTCATCGTGACGCAGATTGATCGATTTTTTTATCAATCAATCTTGTACAACTTTCTAAAAATGATTTTTTCACATTTCACGCCCACGTATCAAATTTTTCAAAATATCAATCATGGATGCGAAAGATTCGATGTTTTTCCGACCGGACATACTCGGAATCGCATCATATCATAATTTCACGTATTTCTCTGAACACATAAAAATTACAAAGGAGACCCCCATTTTCAAGTACGTACTTCACGCCCACGCATCGACATATTTCAATTTTTAACGATGAAAACTTGAAGCGCTCAATGAGCTCTACCGATCTGTCTAACTCGAATTTCCATCGAAACGCAGATTGATCGAGTTTTTCAATGATTTATGAGGTACAACTTGCTAAACATCAGTTTTTCCCGCGTTCCACGCCCACGCATCAATTTTTTCAAAATATTGATCATGGATATGAAAGCCAATCCGATGTTCTTCTGATCCGCCGTACTCAAAATTGCACAATTTCATAATTTCACGTATTTTTCTGATCGCATAAAAATCACAAAATGAACCATCCATTTTCAACTACATACTTCACGCCCACGCATCAACATATTTCAATTTTTAACGATGAAAACTTGAAGCGCTCAATGAGCTCTACCGATCTGTCTAATTCGAATTTCCATCGGGACGCAAATTGATCGATTTTTTTAACAATCAATCTTGTACAACTTGCTAAACATTAGTTTTTCCCACATTCCACGCCCACGCATCAATTTTTTTGAAGTTTTACCCATGAAATATGAAAGCCCTCTCAAGGATCCTCCGATCAGTCTGACCCGAATTCGCACCGTACAATTATTTCATGGTTTTTCTCAATGGTTTTTCCGCTGAGAAAAAAAACTCAATTTGCATTTTTACATTTTTAACACCCGCGCATCAATTTTTTTCAAATTTTAAAGTACGGGAAATGAAAGCGCCGTTGATTTCCTTTCGATCGATCTCATCAGTTTTCATGTGCGTCGACTCCTTCATTGATATTTATTTACATGAAATTTCCGGGAGGATTAACTTTATATTATAGTATAGATTTTTTATTTGATAAAAAAGCTCCTGCTATCCAATCACTTGGTCGGTCTTTCAAATTATCTGCTATAATGATAGCTTTGGCTTGCAAAGCAGTGAGTGACTCGTCATGGGTTTTGTCGTAAAACGATGGCATATTTTCTATTTCATTTATTATAAATTTCATCTCGTCATTAATCAACTTCCCTACATTTGCTTCCATTTTGGCGACAACAATGAGCAAAACTATAAAATCTACGAGATCACGACGAGAACAAAGGGAGATGTAGTCTTCGAGATAGCATATGTAGAGCTATACTGATGTATATTTATATGTACAGGTCTACTGACCATGTCTTTCGGATGTCCAAACTGCGTACACGACCGCGGAAAGTTTAATCCGAGACATTCGACATCGCACAATTAGTTTGTCTTGGAATGAGATGAACATTGTAGAAGCGGTAAAAAACGCCTGGTGATCTATCACAAAAACTTGAGAAAAAGCGTTGACTACCAGAACAATTGTAAAATGCGTTCGCGGTGATCTATTCGAGCCAAATTATGACATCCCATGTAAATGTTAATTAAGAATTATAATCTTACTCTTTGAAATTATCATTTTTTGTTATTCGTATACAAGCTATGAACTTATCTATTATAAATAAAATTATTATTGCAGGCAGTGCTGTACGAAAACTCTGGAACGACTGCTTAACGATTTATGAGCAGTATAATGTAAAGACAATTGAACCAAAGGACGCCGAAATTCCGCAAATCATTGAAGAAGACTCGTTTTTAGATGATCATGTCACGCATTGGATCCTATAACAATAGTTTCCAAGAAGAAATGCAGAATCGAGAATAATCGGACAGTAAAATGCAACAATCTTCCTGCTGAGAAAATCCGCAATAAAATGAAAGAAAAAAAGCAAAAGTTTGATAATTCTTATTATAGTAACCAGAAAGTGAAAGAAAAACTAAGCAGAGGATTTGACAACGTCAAACGATTAGTAGAGAGAACTACCGCACAGAAACTGGAGGAGAATGTAAAGCAGGTCAATTCTTACGTTAAAAAAATGTTCAGAGGGCTGTGACATTCTTTAGTCGAATGTTCCGCAAAGTTCCACTAGAGAATGTCGAAATATGCTTCCGCGCTCTCCTTAGTTAGCGTCAAGGAAGTGATCGGGCTAATAGAGTATCCGGCGATCCTTGGCGTGCCGGGTTAGGGTTAGTGGCCATACCTCTTGTTAGGAGTAAAGTACGCCTCCCCTGGCTAAATCCTTGAGAGCCGTGATATACATAGCACCTTCGGCTTGAGAATGGTCTATAGTTATCCCAGTTTGAAATTTGAATAAAATTAATTAATTTCTTTTTAAAATAAATATACTGCGGCCTTTTCGATGTTACATGAATATGCATCCTAATTACAGACTGGCGAGCGAAAAGTTACCTTACCTAGAACGGGACCTTTATTTATATCTTTTATATTATTTCTTATTCATTTCTTATTTCGCATTTATAATTTGCTAATTAAATATTAAGTCTAGAAATTGGAGATCAACGTAAAATCCTTAAAAATGATTATCGTGATGTTACTTTTCTTTGCCATTCCATTCCATTCCTATTATACCAATGTATGTAAATCAATTACCTATATGTGAGAATATGGATGTTATATTATTATCAATAAAGATGATAAAAGAGTCTGGTAATTCGTGGAGAATTTAGTGAGTCCTGTTCTCCTGCTTTACTAGTCTCATTATTTTTTTTTTTTAAATAATATATTGTAATGAATGAATGCTTTTTTACTGAATCTACAGCAAAATTCTGCTGATGTTTGTTCGCATTATTTCTATTTTTATTATGTAAAACATTCAAACATTCCCCTACAGGTTAAAAACATTAATTATTTCGTTGATAGGTAAACAAACCTTCTCAGTTCACAAAACTAGCACGCATGTGGTTAATAGAGATTGTACCTTGAAATGTAGTATCCAGTGTCAATTGTGAAAGTGCTGTGAGTGAATGGAAATACGCCTCAGATGACAGGTTGTCAATTGAGACAAGAAGTACGGCTCAATCCAATGTCACATATATATTTTTTTTTTTTTTATTAATGCATTGAAATCTCGTTCGAGATTTATTAGCTGATGTCACATATATTAGTCTCTTAGTTCATAAGTCCTTAGTTGTTAAGTTTAATCTTTTATTTATTCATTTTTTTTATCCACACAAGTTTCACGATTTCTTTCTCAACGACGCAGCTTTTACGCCATGCATTAACAATCATGTATGCCGACTGAACATTATAAACCTTGAGTCCTTGGTTAATTTTGAGCAATAAACAATTCATTCGTTCATTCATTCATTTTTTTAACCGATCATTTTGAAAATGTATATTCTGTGAGAATTTGATTCTATGTTGTTAATTCGCAATTCAGGTAAGCTGTACAGGGCCAGAAATTTGATAAGAAAAGCCAGAAAACCTAAAAGAAAAGCAAATATAACATGAACTGCGTAAAATATTCACTTTTTAATATATGACATGGCTTATACTTTTTCGGCATGAAAATGGGAAATTTTCAGAAAACTGACATTACCGTTGAAAAGCTGAAGAAAAATTACATCCGAACCGTTCATTGGAAATTTCTTCCAGATTCATTTTAGTATCGTTGGGGAGAGTTGAAAACAGAATAATTTTGGGCTCGCACGGGCCGCGCACTGAAGTACCGCTGCGTCTACTCTTCGACGTTCTATTTCTCAGAGAAAATCGATTGAGCACTCTTTGGAAAAGACCTTTTCCTATGTAAACAATTTTTTGCTTTCGATTAGGATCATTAGAAAAAAATATCAAAAATATACTTTTCGAGGTATCAGATATTCTATATTTTTTGGGATAAAAATGGCAAATTTCTGGAAAACTAATTACACGGTTGTAAAGCTGAAGAAAAAGTACATTGAAATAGTTCATTGAGTTATTTTCTCAGGTAAATTTTAGCACCGTAAACACGAGTTGAAAACGACATGATTTGGCGCTCGCGCGTTGCGCTGGGAGGATTGAGGCGAAACGCCCCATAAGTTATGTCGTTCAACTGGTCATACCCAATTGAAAGTGAAATTTTTTGTCATTTCTGTGAGCTCAAATCCTACGATATTAATAGGGGAAAAAACAAGAAAATTTCCAATGCAGCACTCATCATCAATATATTGATTATATTGGAGAAAAAAAAATCAGCCAAAAAGGGAACTTAATAACGAGGATGAGTCGAAAACTACACTTACGATCCGCTCAAAATGATCTTATGTAAAACATGCAATGAATCTTTGCAAAAATATTATTACGTCATTTGAAAATACTTCATCGTGCCCATTGTGACGTTGCATCGGCCTGCAACGGCCACTGGGGGGGGGAAACAACCCGATGGTCAACGAGGTTATGTTGGGTGGGCGGTTGGGAGTACTGGTTGAGGCGGCCGAGCCTCGAACTCTCGTGTGCCAGGGGAACTGAAGTATCAGGCGTGCCCGACTTCAACTTGGGGAGCCTCTCCTGGGAGGGCCGCCCCCTACTGTGAGCCATAACGGATAACCGTCGGCCAACTAGACGGACTTACAATAATTACTCCTTGAAATGTCCTGGCTGCTGCTCCAGGATGAGTATAGATAGTAATAACCAGTAATAATCAATAAATAATGATCAATTCACATATCGGGGGAGGGGGGGACAGGAGGAATCCAGCACAGGTAAATAAATACAATAGTAAAAATATTCATGTTCAACAAGAAGGGCAAATTTATTCTTCTAAAATCGTAACAAATAAACCAGCGATTTTACTCGATTGTTGAAAAATACTAAAATACTACGCGGACCCGATGCCGGTTCAATCCCTGAGCGTCAACTCGCCCGCCATTTTCATGGCGAGCGGTACTTTGCCCAGGGAGAATTCTCGACGCGACCGATCACCGCGTTCCCGTCACGACCGAATTATTCGCACGCACCCCGGAGGCCGTCCCGAGCCTGGACATCGGCTTAATAGAGGTTCATATTACCGTAACAACTGAAGAATTCTGCACTCAATAACTGTGTAAAGAAATACAAAGTCGACTATCGACACTAGAGAATTCAAGGATGATAGCAAAAATGCTCGAAGTATTCAGTACAACTACTGCTGCCAAAATGGCGGAGGAATCACCTCGTGGCGCCTTCCTCCGCGAACCGTCAAAATGCTCGCGGGTCCAATGGGAAAAATTCCTAGAACCGCGCAATTATGTTAATTTTCCCATTGGTCGACCGCACACGCACGCCCCCTATTCCAATCGGCCGCGCGGGACCATTCAAATAATCTAGGCTATATACATATATACAGATACTCGAAAAGTACATCCAACGAGGCTAAAATTACATCAAGTCGAGATATTAACAATAAGTAATGATTTACAGATGGTAACTAACCCAGCGCACCCAACTGCGCCCGTCTATTGTTCTGCGCCGCATATAGAGACGCTACGCGCTCGCCTCTACCCTCTCCACGCCTCGTTCCCCCGCCGCCGCGCGCACGCGCACGCGCGGGTCTCACCGAGCCGCCTCGCTTCTGCTCCAACCGCATGGTCGGCAGTTCAACATGGCCGCCATCTCGCTTGGCTCGCACTCGTCGTGTACTCGTCGCTCACGTGCGCCCGCGCATCCGCGACCTCAAAGCTCCTCGCCTGGAGCTTCGGGGAGTATCCGCGAGTGTCCGCGACCGTGTTTCGGGGCCGGGGCCGGGGCGCTTGGGTCGCCCTCCAGCCCACAACATCATGGCAGCGCGCAGGTTGCCCCCTCTCCAGAGCCACTCGGGGGACATCGTCACCGGGATGACTCCCCAGGGCCCTGGGGTGGCTGCCTGCTCGCCCGCTCCCCTGTGTGAAGTGCCACCTAACGTGTGTGTTGTTCCAGGGTCGATGCACGCTGACACCTGCTGCCACCACCGCCAGCCCTGGTCATCAGCAGCCTCAGGACCTCCAGCTGCTTCCCCCAGGACCTCGACAAGGACAACAGTGAATTAGTGGTCGGCTCAGGGACTGGAGCTGACCACCCAGGACCGGGGACCCCCAGCAGCGAGTCTCCCAGGAGTCTGGACGATGGGCGAGCCCCATCGTCTCCAGGTAAACACTCCCTAATCATATATTGGGAGTGATTATATACTAATATTTTATACTTATATTGCAGGGCTGGGTGGAGGAGGACCTGCTGATCACTGAGACTCCTCCAGAGCGTCAAGGGCTCTGCCCACAACATTCCTGGGGGCTATTCTAGTTGGTGGGCGGGTAGGTAGGCTAGGGGGGAGACCTCAGGCTCTCGTCAACAGAGCCTGGGCTCTCCCCGTCACACCATGACTACAGATGTATACGTAGTACATGTTCAAACATACTTAATTCTATTCAGAAACTTTACAAGCATGTGTTACAGTGTAGTAAAGTTGTCTCTTCCATGACATCTACTCTAGAAAAGTTTTCGCAAGGAAGCATTTTTTTGCGAATTAAATCATAAATATTTAAGATTAGCCCGTAGAACATGCATTTTTGAAAATAATTTTAAAAAATTTCCTCATATTTTGGAAATTAGCAGTAGGTACTCAGTTACTTGTTCATCAACATTTCAAGACACATATTTTGAATAGAATGTAAAAATCAATTGAAATGATCGGCCATATCACGGACTTCGAGGCTACATGAACATATTTTTCTCGTTTTGGCGACCCCAACGTGGGTACGCACTAATCTTCAGTACGATATTAGAGAGTGAAGTTTACGTTATTGATAGGATTCATCTAATGATCAATTCCGAGTTATTATTTTATTTGAGAAATATATTGTACCGTTGAGAGAACTAATAATCATTACATACACTAAATTCAATCAATTTACAATCACGTTTAATATTTATTCTGATGAGATACAATTTAAATTACAACCATGACTAAAGGTGTATCCATAGAACGTGTTCGAAAACATTTAATTCCATTTCATAACTTCAAAAGCATGTGTTACAGTATTGTAAAGCCTCCCATAACATCTACTCGAGAAAAGTCCAAAACTCGGACACTAACTTTAGAAGGAAATTATCTTCAAGAATCATAGCACCAGAATGCTGCATAGCACAAGAATCTTTCATTATTGAAAATGGATGATTATAGAAAAGTGAATGATTCTTGGACAAGTGATGGAATATGTACAAGCGTTTTCAGAGAAAAGGATCTGTGAAATTGAATTATAAAATTGAATTCCCTATCTTTTTATATTATCATGATTTCGGAGTGAATACTGTGACCTGGTACCCGTTCGCACCAGGTTGCACTAGGGAATGGCTCTACCGGGGCACTCCGTATTTATTACGGGCGCCAGGAATGCCTCGGATAGCTCACACTCGGAAGCACAGACTTCTCGCGTGGGGGGGAACGGCCGGCGCGCGGGGACTTGAACGGAGTTGCGCGTTCTGTCGTGTAACTCGGGGGCGAGGGGAAAGGCCCGGGCCGAGCCGGAGCCCATCGTTCTTTAGGGTGTGTTGGCGCGCTCGCCAACACACACGTTCGTACTGGGGGGGGGGGAATACCGGGGCCGCGGCGCGCACAGAGCAAACCTTGCAATGCGGACTCTCTTCCTTGCTCGTCCTCGCTCGTTCGTCCTCGCTGCTCCGCTGACGCTGCCCGACTCGCTCGGCTCCTGTGCTGCCGTCAACCTCGGCTCCCTCGTGCTCGTCTCCGGGCACATACGCACACTAGCACGCTCTCACTCGATACTCCTCGACTCGGCTCGGGAATCGGCCCGCGGTCGCGACTATCTTGCTGCGGGCACCGGACGAGAATGCCGTCCGTCGCGTGCTCGCTCCCGGCCTCGCGCCGCCGGAACTCTTGGCGCGCTGCGGCTCGCGTGCGCGCTAGAGAATGCTGCCCTTCCGAGCCGGTGGCTGCCTGCTAAGGTGCCATACCGGCCGGATCGGCGAGCAGCCTCTCCGTCCATAGTGACGGGCTTCCCCGTCACAATACAGCTGCAGAAAAATACAAGAAAGGGGGTTTATATTTTCTATTCTCGGTATGACTAACAAATATAGTTCCATTTTAGAGAATGTTCTTTTCGCTAATTCATTTTTACAGAAGATTAAAAAAAATTCGATAACTGAAGATTGTTGTGCGAATATTATTCAACAGATGGAATTGTTATTTTAAAAGGGTGTAAATATGACTGTTGATGATGAAACCATCACAACATACTAGATATGAACATTTTGTTCGAATTTACTAAGAGTTTCTACAGTGATGGTCGGTATCGATTTTGTCGAGCATCGAAATATTTAGCTAGTAAACTGCTTATAGAAATGCATCAATATATCTGCAACTTGATTATATATGAAGTGGATGTGACATCACTTTCTCATGGTATCAAAAGAGAAAGCATATTCAATATTCTTGCATTTTCATTTTGGTATGGATTTGCATGTTTTGCGTGAGGACTTTCCATGCTTTGCGTATGTTATTTCTATGCTTTTCGTCTCGAATTTCCATGCTTTTCGTATGGAATTTTCACTCATCTAACCAGAATGGATTTTTGAGATGATCCAAATGGAATTTTCATGCTTTCCGTATAGATTTTGCGTATGGACTTTTCATGCGATCCGAATGGATTTTCCATGCAGCCCGAATGGATTCTCCATGGCTTTTTTTTATGGATTTTCATTGCGAAACGGATATCATTCAGGGTGCATGGGAGCTCCATTAGGATCACCTTCAAAATCTATTCGGGAGGCCTGGAAATTCCATAAGTGACCTTGAGACTCATGCCTGGAATATCATACATCTGGAAAATTCCACTGCATTTCCATTCAAAAGCTTGGATTCCAGTCTGGATTTCCCAATCGGAAATTCAACTGGATTTTCCATTAGATTTTTTCCAACAGGGCTTTATTAGTATGTTTAAATATATGGTATAAAATATACTTCATTAGTATTTTTGATCATCATGTCCTGCAGTGATCCGTATTGTGATTGTTACTAGTGCTGTGAAGGAAAGAAGATGCATGTATTTCAAATAGTATTTCAATCTGTAGTTCGAATCCTACGACTGACAGCTGCAGCGTTACATCTGTCAGTCGTAGGATTTTAACTCACATTCGATTCTACGAATGTACCTCTTGCAGAAGAATTGTATAATATCATGGATATTTCACAAGAGAAGTAAATATACTCTTTGTATGCGTAGTGTGAAAAGTGAGTGGTGAAAATGCGGGAAAAATATGAGATAAAAAACAATAGATGTGAATGTAAAAATGTGAAAAATGTGATGTAATGTTTGTAAAATTATGAAACCTAATTGATGGTTATTGCGTGGGGCAGGTAAATAAAAAGTCCGTTCCGAGTAGTTTTAAATAGTTTATTATATATACGCGCCTTGCTTTACAAACAACCGTGTGAGAGCGTCCCTGCTTCACGGCAGTCGCGAGACTAGTGACGATCGGCGCGACAGCGCCAACGCTCGCCGTGCCCGGCGGAGAGGGGAGGAGGGCCGAATGATACATACATATATCCAACACTCCCTCCCATGAGATCCTCCGGTTCCTCACCGTCTTTCATCTTTCACACATTTCTTATTTTCTGTAACATAACGATTAATAATCAATATCATAATTCATCAACTTAGTAACTAAATATTTGTGAGACTCAAAAGGAAGAGGTTTAGTAAATATGTCTGCGATTTGGTTCTTAGACTCTACCCAATTTACAACAACCAGTTTCCTTTGAACACACTCTTTTACATGGTTTTCTTTCGCATCTAACAAATGTCGCAGTTTATTCCCTCCACTCGTCTCAGTATTTGTTTTCGCAGCTTTATTGTCGCACCACAGGATCATTGGTAATGGAGGTTCGAAAAGAATCAATCTAAGAGAGTTGTATACAGAAAGCATTTCTTGACTCGCCTCACTCATCGCTACGTATTCTGCCTGACAAGTCGACAGTGCCACGTATGACTGTTTGTGGGTTCGCCACACTATCGCATCTCCGAACAGTTTTATAACAAAACCACACGTAGTGAGTGAGTTTTTGCAATCAGCGAAGCTTGCATCTGAAAAGGCTTGGATATCTTCTGTTTTACCTTTGTATCTCAAGCTCAGATTTTTAGTTCCCTTCAAATAACGGAACACTCTCTTAACCATTTTCAATCATCCTCGGTTGGACTTACTTGATGTCTGCTCAGAATGTTCACTGCATATGAAATATCTGGTCTTGTCGCGCCTGCCAGATATAACAGACTTCCCACGGCTTCTCTGTAAGGAACATTTTCCTTGGTTTTAGTTTTTGTAAGTAACTCATCATAAGCATCCGTTTCTCTCATCTTTCTGCTCCTATTATTCACTTGAGTAGTGATCATAGGTGTTCTTTGCGGATGTGATTCACTGAATCCAAACCTAGTAAGGATATTTTCTATGTATTTCGTTTGGCTCAGCTCGATAATTTTATTTCAATATCTCGCCTTATGCTGATGCCGAGAAATTCTTTGGGCTCACCTAGAATGTTCATTTCAAACTCTTTACTGAGCTTTTTTGTGACCTCTTTCAATTTTTTCTCATCGTTACTCGCCATAAGTAGGTCGTCGACATCGAAAAGTACAATCAGAAATTTTGTACCTTCTCGCCAAGTGAACAAACATGGTTCTAGATCTGAATTTTGCAAGCCTAGATCTTTGGCTGCTTCAGTGAATCTATTGTTCCATTTCTTCGGGCTGATGCGTAATCCGTATAGGGCACGCATCACTCGACACACTTGGTCTCGTTTTTGCTCTTCTGTAAATTCCGCTCCTTCAGGTATTTCCATATATATTTCCTCATCGAGGACGCCGTTTAGGAAAGCTGTTTTAACATCAGCTTGACATACAAGTAATTTGAACTTATTGATAATACCTATCACAGCTCGCACAAGTGTCAACCTTGACACAGGTACGTACGTCTCGCTTAATTCATAGAAGTTTTTATCCTTAAACCCACGGATAACCAATCTCGCCTTGTATTTGGTATTACCTTCTGGATCCAGTTTTCGTTTAAATACCCATCTTGAGTCAATTATTGTTTCCTTTCTTCCATCACGCATCTTTGTAGGTCTTTTAACTATTTCCCAGACATTATTTTTCTTCATAGAATTCAACTCATCTTTAATTGCTGACTTCCAACAATTTTTCTCATCTGAATTCATCGCATCTTTATAGTTAGAGGGATCAGAGTTGATATCAGCAAGCAAGGCATGAAAAATCTTATCATTAGAATTGATTTTACTCTCATCTATCTCATCTGATATGTTATAGGACAGCATAACCTTTGCTTTGATATTCTCATCAAGGGGTAGATTCGAGAAACTGACATCGTTAATAAGCTCACCTTTCTCTTCTACATTTTTGGTAACGACAGTTACAGTTTTACGGGGTCTACCTCTTTTTCTCTTGATCTCTCCCTCCGGTTTTAAAGTTTGTATGGATTCTCCCTCCTGTTTTGAAAATTCTTCGCATCTTTCATTCATTTCAGATTTGATAAACAACTCATCTTTATTCAGATCATTGCTTACAACAGGAAAATCTTTTATTCCATTTTTGTTATATTTGTCTCCGTAAACCAGTTTTTCATTAAACCTCACATCTCGGCTTTCATAAAATTTTCCTTCTTCTGGTTTCAACAAAATATAACCTGTTGGTGTGTAGCCCACCAGGATAACTCGCCTTCCTTCATATCTGAATTTTGGGCCTGTTTTTCTCTGAACTTTCACATAAGCCAGGCATCCAAATCTTTTGATCTGATCAATACTGAAATTATGTTGGGGAGCAAACTTTTTCAGAGGTGCCACCAGTTGGTTCGATTTGTGCGGAGTCCGATTATATGCGTATACAGCAGCTGTCAATGCTATATCCCACAGATTTTCGGGTAACTTCGCATCGTAAATATATGTTCTCACCTTCTTCTGAATTGTCTGGTTAAATCGCTCTGCCACACCATTGTGTTCAGGCGTGTCTGGGGCTGCTAGTTGTAATTCTGCGCCCAAATTACTCAATACTTCTACCGTGTATCCACCTGTATACTCAGTCCCTTGGTCCGAGCGCAAATAACACACCTTTGCGTCGTACCCTAGAAGATTTCTTGCGCTCCTTACATATCTTTCAAGACAATACCCAGTTTCATTCTTATGGGTCATAGGATAAGCTATTGCTAGTCTTGAGAAATCATCTATGAACACAGATATAAATCTGTATCTCTTGGGATGAGAAGGCGGTGAGATAGGACCCATGGTATCAGAGTGAATAATTTGTAGGGGAGCAGTAGCCCGAGTACGTACTGATGGAAAAGGCAGTTTGTTTGATTTGGCTATTAGACTGATTTCGCAGTCTTTTAACGCCTCATCGAAAATCGCATCTTGCAGTTCTTTATTTTTGGGGAATTTAGCTTGCAATGCCTTGAGATAGGCAATTGAAGCATGACCAAATCTTACGTGCCACAGCATGGCTTTGTTCTTTTCGAGAAACCTTTTTGTATCCAATGAAAAAGGGGATTCGTCAGGATTAACTTCTGTTATGGGGGCCTGATCTATATTATAAAATTTTCTATCTGTGATAGATATATCAAAGTTCGGTAAGTCAAGTAATTTTATATTTTTCTCAATTATTCTATTTTCAAGATCATTCACATCTTCCATTCTCACATCTTCACATTTATACTCATCTTCTGTTAGTTCTTTTACCTTTGCCGTATCACTCTCATCTATTGGGATTTCAAACTCTCCACTGCTACCAGGCACCTGAACAGATCCTGGTAAAGACTGAAGCTGAGTTGTCACACTTCGTGTATTATATCTTTTCGCATCTGGATTCGCATTTACTGTATTGGCAAATATTTGCCTGTTTATTTTCTGTGTGACAGTCTCGCCATTGGGCTAATCTTTACTAATTTCTAGTTCTATTAGCCAATAAGGTCGTCTGTATATGCCTGATAGCAGTGTTTCGTTTGAGCAGGGATCAAAGATATTCATTTTGGTACTGTCTAATTATATAGCAAGTCCCATATCAGCGAATTTTCATTTGTTAGTTTATAATCTCTTTTCATATTAGCACTTTTAATAAATTCTAGTTTCAAAGTATCATGATGGTCTCTACTTTGGAAGTTATCTTTATTTTGTGTCTGAGCCGGAGTTTCCTTATCTGAATTTCTCGCATCTGAATTTTTACTTTGTTCACTCATCTTTACTGAATTGGAATTTTTGTTATTATTTCTCAACTGTTCATCATCTTCAGAAATACTTAGGCTCTCATCTTCACTCTCCTCTCTGTTGTTCAGGCTTGTCAAACACTTGACAATTTCATTGATCTTGTCAAGTTGTTTTGCATAGTCCTCTCTGATAGTAGTCATCAGGTCTCTGAACTTGATGCTTTGAGTCGTTCTCTCCTTTTGGCTGATCTTTAACTCCTCTTCAAGTTTCGCTAATCTTTGATCGTTAATGGCTTCTTTCTTTTCCATTATATCCATCAGCCTTGAGGTATTGTCAGAAAGACCCTCAACAAAGTTTGATGTGCCCGAGAGTTTGGTCTCGAGTATGGCAATCCTCTTTGCCGTATAGTATAGTGGATACTATTTGGGATTCAAGGGACTTATTATCATTATGCTCGAATGATTGGTGTGCTTGGAATTTGTTAGATTTCAAAAATTTGAGGTTAGGTACAACCTTTTGGTTGCTCACTATTCTCAATTCATTTTTACCTGTTCGCTTGACGCTCTCGACCATGGACTCAATTTTATTGAGCTTTGCCAAGATGGTATCCTCCGACTCATCTTTCTCCTCTTCTCTCTCATCTTCCTTTTCATGTTTCTCCTCTTCACTCTCACCTTCCTTCTCATCTTTCTCTTCTTCGCTACTCTCATCTTTATTCTCATCTTTGGAGGTACCTTGTCCACGAGTCGAGTCGTCCTCTGACTCCGGCCTTGGCATTACGGCCGGTAACTCTGCTAGGACGAATTCATCATACCACTTGTTTATGTCATTCCATTGGTCCTTGCTCAACATCCTTTTTCCTGCAGATTAAAGATACACTTAGCCAGTAATTTTAGAATTTTTGTACTCGAGATTTTGTTATATGATCATGTTTGCCATAGGTCCTCTTCAAATAAGTTTACCGAACAACAAGCATAACTTAATTCAAAGATTGAATGAACAAACAAGAGTGGCTGAACACAAGACATTCCGAATGTTCATTCCAGTTAAACGGCTTATGCGTACCGAACACAAGCACACATCCGCCATCCAACCGGTCAGAGATATATTTATATAATATTGTAAATTTACATTAATTGGATTTTTCCAGCAAGGGATATAATTGTTTACACTGATCAGGTGTTTATTTTTCAAAAATGCTAACAATTATTATACATATATATATATATATATATATATATATATATATGCTAGCCTATATACACACATATGCACTTTTATTTATAAAACTGTCTCATCTCATCTTAAATGTTTAACATTATTTACCTGAAGTATAGGGTTCACCCTTTTCAGGTATTAAAGTGAGATCTTCCCCATCAATTTCAATTAAAATATCTTCCCCCTTGTGATTTATGTCAAGGTGGAAGAAGCTCGTCAGTACCTCCCACGCCGACATTTCTTTCAAGGTAGCTGTGGATGGAAAATCAAGTTAATTCAAAATCAATTGTATTATACACAACTTCTCATCACATGCAATTGCTTAATTAATTACACGTATACATATGTATATATATTCGTGTATATATATATGCACGCGCATATGTATAGTGTGAATCGGTCAACACTCGTAACGCGCCTCTATTTGTTTTCGAGATCGAGCGGCGACAACGAAGCTTGGTTATGCGCGGAGAGTCAGGCGCGCCGACATGTGAACCGTTTGTTTACGTTCGCTCCTACGACCTGGCCAGTAGCGCGAGCGAGAGTCGAGCGCGCCCCCTTCCCCTCCGCGCGCGTGCAAGAGTGCCGGCCGGCAACACATTGTCGCGCGCTTCCGAATTCTCGGAAACTTAACGGTCGATCAACAGTGATCGACTGTCCCTGCGCGCCGCTCACCTCGTCGCACCGAGGACCTCGCCTTCCTTGCGCTCTCGGCAATCACGCCTTGAGCTTTCTCGTCTTTCGCCCCGCGACGATTGAAAACGTCGCGCGCTTCCGAGCACTTGCGCCGCGGCAAAACACTATCGTCGCGCGCTTCCGAGCACTCGCGGTTCACCTGTCAAACAACGACCGATCGCGTGCTCCCGCGCGCGCCGCTCGCCTCACCGCACCGAGGATCTCGCCTTCGCCAACGTCCCCGAGCACGCGCCTCGACACCACGATCCGCAACGCGCAATGCGGAGAACCCGAGCCTCGCGCTCCGACGGACGCAATCGTCGCGCGATGAACGGGCCTCGACTCAGCGCCGATCCCACGTCACCGATCGCGCACCGCATCAGTAAGCACTACCACTTACTTGAGCTTTCCGGGGTCGGCATGCTCGATACTCCAGCGTCTCCGCCGTCCGACATCCTCTCGACCTGGTTGCTCGGTGAAGGGAGGGGGCTGTCTGGAAACTCGTGTCTCTCCTCGTCTCGCCTTTCGCACCTCACAGTTTCACTTACCACTCGGAAACACTTTTACGCGCAGTGGACGCGGGCCTTTCCCATAACCTAATGGTTATTGCGTGGGGCAGGTGAATAAAAAGTCCGTTCCGAGTAGTTTTAAATAGTTTATTATATATACGCGCCTTGCTTTACAAACAACCGTGTGAGAGCGTCCGTGCTTCACGGCAGTCGCGAGACTAGTGACGATCGGCGCGACAGCGCCAGCGCTCGCCGTGCCCGGCGGAGAGGGGAGGAGGGCCGAATGATACATACATATATCCAACACTAATCATAACCATATTATCTGTATTGCCAATATTATCTGAAGGAATCTTGAAAATGTACAGGTATGAATAAATAGAATTAATCTCAAT
Source organism: Aphelinus atriplicis (assembly GCA_020882685.1). Lineage (NCBI taxonomy): Eukaryota > Metazoa > Arthropoda > Insecta > Hymenoptera > Aphelinidae > Aphelinus > Aphelinus atriplicis. The sequence goes on from JAJGQD010000024.1 coordinate 613,300, forward strand.
CCAGAGTCATTTTGAATCGTATATGTGTGAATCTTTTTGGAGCAGTTGATCCCAGAATTAGCGAAAAGTTTTTCGTTCGAATTAATCAAACAATGGATTCCAACTACGTTAAGATGAAAGTTCATTGTCCGGAAAATTTTTTTATCAATCAAAACTTGAAAGTCTGTGCCCTCGAGCTCATTGAATTTTGGTCCCCTGATATTTTGGCATGACGAATCACCTGACAAATCACCTAACTTAACAAATACCTTTTTAAAGTAGAGAAGAGCGTACGGGTTGAGAGTCCGCTCATCTGAATTATGCTACTTCTCCATTCCATTGAAATCTGGTCAGCTGCTCACGTTGGAGATGAAAATCTGTATCTCATCTCGTACTATGGAGAAGATTTGTAAAGGTAATGGGGAAAACCCTCATTCACCATTACTAAAGAGTGAGTGAACAAGACTGCACCACAGCACCTAAGACATTTCACGGTTTATACAAACATGACACTAATAGTAAGCTAGAGTATAGCCTTGGAGACTGCAGTCACATATTCACATTGGAGACTAAACTCTGTATCGTAGTCTCCATGAGTATCTTGTAACTCACTTTAGTGTCTCGTGTTAGTAACCCATATCAAACGTCTGAGGTGCTGCGTTGCAGTGTTTGAGAATGACGGTTTTCCTTTACCTCTACAAATCTTCTCCCTAGTACGAGTTGATTTTCATCTTCAACGTAAGCAGCTGATTAGATTTCGATAGCATGGAGATGCAGCAAGATTCAGATAAGTATACTTTTAAACAGTTCTTCTTACCCCATCTATCTTCTCTAATAATATGATACTTTGTTGATCATGTTTTTGTTCCAAATTGTCACTGGCTCATGCCTAATAATAATAATTGTTATTACTAATAATTAAGGGGACACGAGAGGGTGCAATCTCACCCAGCGCTGATGCTGGGTGAGTTCTCAGAGTCGTGCGTTCAAGGATACGGGTGGTGAATAGGGGCCACAGAGAAACACTCGCGTGATAAAATATGAATCCATTTAACGGACAAGGGGTACATTACACTATAGGTAGAGACGCGGCGCGGTTGAAAGAGTGAGAGAGAGAGAGAGAGAGATTAGATTACATTAGATTAGATAGATTAGATAACGTTTATTTGTATACATTATGTTGTACAATAATTGAACAGTATATTGAAGCATACATTAGGTAAAAAAAACAAAGTAAAATACAAAATTGACTAAAAGTAGGCGAAGTGGTAAGGGTAAGTGAATATTAGTGTGAACGGGTGCAGTGAGGATGTGTGAAGAACAATATATGAATGAAGTAAATGAAATGTCTTAAGTACTAAGAGTGATACCTTCACGGTCAAAGATATATTTGAAGATGTGGTGTTTGGACACGGGGAAAGTGTTAATGGTGCAAATATGAGTAGGAAGATTGTTCCAAATGTAGATCGAACTAATGTAGAATGAGTCCCTGGTCGACTCCAGTCTGAACGGGGGGACGACAAGGGGCCTTTGACACACATCCCTCACAGGCCTCTGGCTAGTGTAAAGCTGATAGCGATTCGCAAGGTAGGATGGCCTACCATTAGCTAGAATCTTGTAGAGAGTACAAGGCGAGAAGTACTCCCTAGTAGGATCCAAGCCACCGTAGAACACCTGAAGAAAAACCCATATCAAAAAGCCTGCGTAGGAGTGTGACGTGACAGACCGTATCGAAAGCCTTGCTGAAGTCAAACAGGAGCATCGCAGTCACCATCCTTCTGTCCCTGCCGCATCGGATGTCATCCGTAAGTTTGAGTAAAGCAGTCTGAGTACTATGTCCGGTTCGAAAGCCAGACTGGAACTCATTAAGGAGGTTATTGGCTTCAAGTAAGCAGTGAGTTGATCAGAGGCCATTCAAGTGTTTTTGCAAGAAAGCTAAGCAGAGAGATGGGGCGGAAGTCGCCCAGGCATGTGGGAGAGGGCACTTTATTAAGAGCCAGTACAAGAGATTGTTTCCAGCTGCAGGGAAAAACAGACTGGGATAGCGAAAGATTGGAAATTTTGACAAGATACGGCTACATATTGATGTAGCTGCTCGTATAGGGAAAGCCGTCGGAGTCGGCGCTCTGGAAAATGCCAGCGGTCGGGAATTATATTGTTTGCTGGGATAGAGAGCCTCACAGTACAAAGTACCCGTGACAAGATGATAAGGTAAACAGGACCAAAATTGGATTGAAAAGAGAAATAGGTGCAAATTGAATGTAAGTGGAATATTTTTGTTTTAGGTTACCACTGTGTAATTTTGGACAACAAGTGATCAGAATTGAAGTTCTTACTATTGAAACTCAATTCTGACACTGAATTGTCATTGAATTTGATTATATCCGTGCCACTTGTAGTTGGATGAAAATTATTATTACTTTATTATGCAAGCTTAGAGTGTGAAGTCGTGAACCGTGTCTTTTTTCATTAATTTGTTCTATATTTCACTCTATCAAGAGGCAGTATTCAAATGAGCTTGAGTGATATAACTGAACTAATTGATTCCATGTGTTGAAGCAACGTTTCACTTGTATAGTTCACTGGCCTCTTCAGGCAGTCTTGAGTAAATTCATAGTATAAAATTCGGCAGTGAAAGCGGCTGCTTCGCCCGCTTACCTGCTCGGCTTGAAAAATTTATACCTGCGATTGTTTCGGCATAGCCAGCAAGATACTTTCATTTACTGGTGATATCGAGAATTTATTCTACGAGGATACTATTTTTGTATGTGCTTTGCACAAACTTCGAAAAGCACAACCAAAAGACAATCTATAATTATTTTTTTTTATTTTTTTTAACGTCTACATATTTCAAACGACGAATAAATTTTGGCTTGGTGGACTATCCCAAAGTGATATTGCGAGAAAAAAATTCCACGCTCCCCGTTTTATTCGTCGTTCCGAAAGACAATCTACCGATATTTTAGGCAGAGTAATCGAGCTCAGGAATTCATAGTGATTTACAATTTACGATTAGCTAATACGATCGTGGCAGGCATGTATCTGATTCGAATTCGGAATACGTACTTGTTCCTACAAATAATTATTTGTTGAAATACTCCTGCGGGTGAAAAGACACATGTATGAAAGGGTAAGTAAGGAATCTTCAAAAATAAGATGGAACCTTGATCGTGCAGATTTAGCGATCGAAAATTTGATCCTGTGTATAGGTGATATTGCGAGAGAGATGAATTCATGCTCCAGGGATGTGACGAACAGCTGTCTTCCCGGAGATCAGGAGGACGCTGGTTCTAATCTAGCCCGGGGAGCGTTGAATTATTGTCTCACGCAATATCACTTTGGTATGGTCTACCAAGCTCGATAGAATCATTATTCATCGTATTTGTTTTGTATAATATCTATCAATTTCACGAATCAAGTTTCATTACGACCAGATTCATTCAACCGTATAACTATTATCTTATTTTGATAAAAAATAATGATGATTCGCCATTACATTCCCATGATAACCTAGCTCACGATTGAACAGTCATAAACCGATGGCCGGTGACCCGCAGCTGAGGTAAAGAACCCCTTCGTTTTAGAAAAATAGACCTTCGTTAGGATAATAAGAGTCAGATCTAGATATTAGTCCATTCCATACATTTATACTTATGAGTCATCCATTACTATTATACGATCTGCAACATGAAGAGAAACTGTATCGGTGCATGTACTGGTTCATAGGTAAAGCGGACAACTATTCGGCGACTTAACTGCTATACTCCGCCCAGCTTTCTTCATAATTATTTATTATTCAAATGTGGAATGTTCATTTCTATCCACATTGGATAGAGGATTTCTATCCATATGGAAAAAGTAATTATTGACTGAATTCTCCAGTACCGTGATTATTATTTTTATCATCCATAACAAAATGTACGATCACAGAGAGTATGGCCATTTGGTGCGTTGTTATTACGAGAATGAACAGAATGCTGCTGCGGCGCAAGCATATGCAGAGGAATTCCCAAGGAGAGCGCATCCAACTAGTCTGGTGATTTTGCGCGTAATTAATCAACGTGTAAGAAACATTCGCACGAGATCCAAGCATTAGTTCTAGAATCGTTTGCCGGGACTTTGGTCTCAATCATAAGACAAGACTCCGTATTCTACATGAAGACGGGCAAAAGCCATTCCACTTGACAAAATGTCCAAAACTATACCCAGGGGATAAAGATCGGCGCTTGGACTTCTGCAATTTACTCTTAGGATATGCACACTGAGAGGAACATTTTTCACCATAATATTGTGGAGTGACGAGTGCATCTTCATTCATGGAGGGTACTTCAATATACACAATTGTCACGTGTGGTTAGTAAATGAAAACTAAGATGCGATGAATTCTCTGATTTTTGCTGGGAATGTCAATGTATGAGTTGTATTAATATCTAGATTTGACTTTCATTATCCGAACGAAGGTCTATTGTTCCAAAACGAAAGGGCTCTTTTCCTGAGCTGTGGGTCACCAGTCATCAATTTATGACTGTATAGCTGAGTAGTATTAGGAAGTTGCGTGGATGTTGCGAGCGGGGTGCAAAAAAACAATTGAACTCGCTTCAGAAGAGTATCAAGAAAGACATGTTCACTCCCGCACGCTGAAAAACTTGTGCGTCGTGAGTTATTAACAATTTAGTGCAAAAATATGCATTTTTTTCATATTATCGCGAATAACTCAAAAACTATGACGTTTAGGAAGATATTTTATAGGAACAATTTTGTTCCTGACAAAATTTGGCACAAGATAGCATTGGTTTCAAATTAAAAAATATATTTTTACAATGTGTTATAGCTTAAATAACATTAAAAAAGCAACAAAATTTTAACATTTTTTTATAGGTAAATAAAATTGATTGAAATGCTCGCCAATTAAGATTTGGGTACTTCATTATGATACAAATATCCATGCAAAATTTCATTTGAATCGGATAGTTAGTTTTTGTGCAATCCATTTGTTAACTAATATTTTTGCAAAAATTGTCAACGTTGTCACATCCAGAATCCGGCCTGAAATCGGTCGCCAATTTTTTTTAACATTCTTTCTAAGTTGATCTTTCAATTGGCAGAGTTATTTCTACCATTTCACATATTTTTACAACTTTATGATTTTTTTTTTAAAACCGGCCAAATTTTACCTTATAAATAAATTGAATATCTTCCCCAGTTTTTGGTCTTTTTGAAAACTGAAAAAAGATATGAAATCTATATAAATAGCCGCTCATTTTAAGCTTTTATTTGTTGAGATCGGCCCGGTAGAACCGGAGTTATATTGTTATAAACATATCGGTTGCTTACGTCGAAATTATTGCAGCTACAGCAATAAAAAAAATATTGTTGGCTTCTGTAATATGTACCGTATTATGGTACATTCGATGAAATGTGTCTTATGGTGAGAATGTATGTAAAAAATATTCATGAAACAGTCCGAAAACGCCTGGAATCGGCTCTCTCAGCCGACTCGCCGGCCGGGCGGGGAGAGGGGGGAGCGCGCGGCAGCCTAGCGAGTCGGTGAATATCGACTTCAAATTAGACTCGCTCGGAAAAATCTTCGATATCTCTGAATCTATCCATCGTAGAAGGATGATTTTTTTTTTAATTCGATATAGAAAATCACGAGAAATGCAATGGTGAAATCAGCACTTCAGAAAAATCACCATATCGATCTACATTTTTTATGATCCTTTTTTTTTACATGCAACATTATATAACTCCAAAGTATATTAAATAAATAAATAAATAACTGTTTTATTGTTTTACATATCATATCTTATTATACAGAATACTTGTTCATTTATCTATACAGCATACATGTTCATTCATCTATTCGCATCTTTTTAGGAGGATTTAATACCTCATAATCTTCTATTTCACTTTCATCCTCGATATCGCTCCTATCACTTAACTGTAAGTTATCTTCTTCACAAGTTTCCACTCTCTCATCTTCTTTATTATCATTCTTATCTTCATTTATACTATTTAAATCAAATCGTCAGGGTCCAAATGAACTTCGCAATTTTTACAATTTTTCCCCAAACAATTAGAACAATATTGTGAGCATTTAAATCCATGCTTCACGCAACTACAATTTTTTAAACAATCTTTGGTGCATTTACAGCTGACATATTTGAGAATATCATCAGGTACTAATTTTTTGCCAACTTCTAATTTATTCGGATACACCCCAAAATTCGCGCCTTGACCTTGCTTCAGTAATATCCCGCGTTTTCATCGTTCTTCAATTATATATGCGAACGAAAAAGGAAAATATGGCTGATGAGCGTCCTTCTCGTTTCACATGAAAATATGCAAGCAATCACGTTGAACATTGAATGTTCAACGCGACTTACTGTCAATTTATAAATAAATAGAAAAAATCATGAAAAATGTAGATCGATATGGTGATTTTTCTGAAGTGCTGATTACACCATTGCATTTCTCGTGATTTTCTATATCGAATTAAAAAAAAAATCATCCTTCTACGATGGATAGATTCAGAGATATCAAAGATTTTTCCGAGCGAGTCCAATTTGAAGTCGATATTCACCGACTCGCGAGGCTGCCGCGCGCTCCCCCCTCTCCCCGCCCGGCCGGCGAGTCGGCTGAGAGAGCCGATTCCGGGCGTTTTCGGACTGTTTCATGAATATTTTTTACATACATTCTCACCATAAGACACATTTCATCGAATGTACCATAATACGGTACATATTACAGAAGCCAACAATATTTTTTTTATCGCTGTAGCTGCAATAATTTCGACGTAAGCAACCGATATGTTTATAACAATATAACTCCGGTTCTACCGGGCCGATCTCAACAAATAAAAGCTTAAAATGAGCGGCTATTTATGTAGATTTCATATCTTTTTTCAGTTTTCAAAAAGACCTAAAACTGGGGAAGATATTCAATTTATTTATAAGGTAAAATTTGGCCGGTTTTAAAAAAAAAATCATAAAGTTGTAAAAATATGTGAAATGGTAGAAATAACTCTGCCAATTGAAAGATCAACTTAGAAAGAATGTTAAAAAAAATTGGCGACCGATTTCAGGCCGGATTCTGGATGTGACAACGTTGACAATTTTTGCAAAAATATTAGTTAACAAATGGATTGCAAAAAAACTAACTATCCGATTCAAATGAAATTTTGCATAGATATTTGTATCATAATGAAGTACCCAAATCTTAATTGGCGATTATTTCAATCAATTTTATTTACCTATAAAAAAATGTTAAAATTTTGTTGCTTTTTTAATGTTATTTAAGCTATAACACATTGTAAAAATATATTTTTTAATTTGAAACCAATGCTATCTTGTGCCAAATTTTGTCAGGAACAAAATTGTTCCTATAAAATATCTTCCTAAACGTCATAGTTTTTGAGTTATTCGCGATAATATGAAAAAAATGCATATTTTTGCACTAAATTGTTAATAACTCACGACGCACAAGTTTTTCAGCGTGCGGGAGTGAACATGTCTTTCTTGATACTCTTCTGAAGCGAGTTCAATTGTTTTTTTGCACCCCGCTCGCAACATCCTAAACACGGCCATTTTTAGCCTAATCCTACTCAGCTATGTACAATCGTTAGCTAGGTTATCATGAGAATGTAATGGCAAATCATCATTTTTTTTATTAATGTAAGATAACAGTTATACCATTGAATAAAGCTGGTCATAATGAAACTTGATTTATGAAAATCGATAGATATCCGAAACAAATACGTATTTCGAATTTGAATCAGATACATGCCTGCCACGGTCGTATCAGCTAATCGTAAAATGTAAATCACTATGAACTCCCGAGCTCGATTACTCTGCCTAAAGTGTCTCTAGATTGTCTTTTAGTCGTGATTTTGGAAGTTTCTGCAAAGCACATACAAAATAGTGTACTTGTAGAGAAAAATTCGCGATGTCACCAGTGAATCAAAGTATCTTGCCAGCTATGCCAAAACAGTCGCAGGTATAAATTTTTCAAGCCGAGCGGATAGGCGGATGCCAGTACATCGTTTATGACATGTTTCAATATTTCCTGTATACTGCATCTCCGAGATGCTTCCAAGAGAGGACGAGCCAAAAAATTCTGAAAATACTCAAGGGACACGATGGAGTCGCCTAGAATTCACACAAAAAAATTCAGATTTCCTTTTTATTCTCACTCTGTTTTGATTCACAGAGAATCACCTTTATATTTTTTTTGGTCACGAGATGTGCATCTCAGAGTTAGTCTTGGCAGGATAGGTACCTAATAAATCGACTTGACTCCTTGTATCGGCCAAGAACACCAAAGTCAGATCTTACTGAAATTTTGCACACAGGTCAGTCGTGGAAAGCTGTAGCCCGAGTTTGTTGGTCAGGCAAATCTGATCCGCAGATTATTTCTCTAGCAACGTTGATTATGAGTTTTCTAGAAATTCTCTTTAACTCTCCGTAAATGGATTTTGGGGTCCGAATACATACGGGAATCGACGAGAATCAATGAATTAATTTCCGTAGCAACCGTTGTTGACATCTCGAAAAATCATCGAACTTTATCAACGAAAAAGGAAAAAGCAGTTTAGAGTCCATTGACTGATAGTAAACGACACGGAAACTTCGTTTCTCCTCAGTAACTATTGTTTACATCCCTAGCAACCATCGCTAAAAAGATGAAATATCGAGTGTGAGTCCATTTATAGCGATTTTGAGGCCACACTACACAATATCTTTGTTATTTTCATAGTGATTGATATCCCTAACAAACATTGCTAAGTCGTTTAAAGAAACAGTTTTAGGTCTATTGTCGGTGACATGAGACACAAAATCTTTATTTAGTCATATCAACTGTTGTTTATTTCCTGACAAAGTGTTAGTAAGCGTATAAATATTGAATTAAAGTTCAATCCTAGTACTTTTGACAACAAAAAGCACAGAATATTCGTATTTAGTATCTCAACATTTGTTGACATCCCCAGCGACCATTTCTTATACCTCTATGAAATATTGCTACGGAATAGAGAAATTATTTGAGGTTTATTTGCCCAGTGGGACACATCTCTCATTAGAATTATTATTCCCACACAAAGCCTACTTGAGTAAGCATACTGTTAACCCATTAACGACCGAAACCGTCAATATTACATCATGATTTCGATGCGAAATTTCATGCATGTAATTGAGTCATAAATGGGTTTCAGGCATAATTTCTCATGTATTCTTGTCTGCAGAATCCGAATCTGAGGTCAAAATTGAAAAATTTTGCCTTTAAAAAAATATGGCTGTTATTTTGTCATTCTAAAAGTTTACGATTTTTTTTTGACATAAAACGCGACAATATATGAAGTTGCGTTCAATCATCGATGCACAAAATTACTGAAATTTAATGGGCCATTTTCATAGGTACGATTTTTTTTTCAAAATGGCGGCTACAGGGCCAGAACCACATAAACGTCACCGTAAATCTTTACCAGTTTTTTTCTCGAAAACTTTTAACTTGACTAAAAATTCCCAGGAAGTTAAAGTGTCTTAGAATTGATGGAAAATTACTAGAAAATTTTCCCAGAGTGATTTGAAAAAAAAAATATTTTCCCAAAAATTCTGAAAAAATTTTCTAGTATTCTCTGATCGATTCTAAGACATTTTTATTCTTCATAAATTTCTATGAAAGTTCATGGTTTTTGGAAGAAAAACAGATTTCAAGCATTCACTTTCAGCACAAAAACTTTTTAAACAAAAATTTTTTAAAAAAACCATGAACTCTTATAAAAATTTACAAAGAATAAAAATGTCTTAGAATCACAGATCTTTTGTTATTTTTTGCAAAAAAACGGCCATCTTCTTTTGGAGGCAAAATTTTCCAATTTTGACAAGATTCGGATTCTGCAGACAAAAAACATAAGAAATTATGGAAATTATATATCTTATATTAAGCATGCACGTCACGGTGAATCTACGAATACAGCACTATACACAGTGTCACGTGAAATTCTCTCAAAGGAATAATTCTAAATAGTGAAGTTCGAAGTTTTCCATGCGATCGCTCGGGAGGTATGAATCGAGAATAGATTCATTTGGGACAAAAAATTGCTTGCCTCAGTAATACTACGAGATACGTTTTATTTACCGGATAATCGCAAAGATTCATTGAAAAACAAAAAATTCTCACCTGTAACCAGAAGAAAAATTTTCTACTTGATGATTTGAACTTCAGTAAGTAAACTCTCCCAGTCTTACATTGTGAAACATGTTTGAACTCACAATCATCAGGAAAAATGATCAAATCCTGGAAATATTAGAATGATTCAGTGGTATACAGATTAGCATTCTGAAGATTAAGTGGAGTGGAAAATTCTTGCCAAAAACAAGTTCTAAGTGATACTGGAACAAGCAGTAAATACATACAATTGCATAAATAAATTTACCAATAAATACATTGGCAATGGTTATTTTGGAGTATCATATCTGTGGAGCGCATATAACCCAGGGTAAATAAATAAATTTTCCATGTTCTAGGCATCGTTTCTTTGGGAAAATATCCACGTTCATAAGAATATTTCCGATAGAGTTGAAATACGTCTAGTATAAATTTCTTGATCAAAATCCATTATTAGGTCATCCCCCCAATAAAACTTTCCAAGAATAGAGTGATTCGTTTGGGAATGGCCAACAGACGAAACCGTCACGAGTGGGTCAGCACTGAAATTCCGGCACGTAGTAAGAGACAAGGAGACAGAACTAAGGGTACTCAAAGTGGTCCGATTTTTTGGAAGAAAGTTCCGGCTTGCCTTTGCTCGTTTCAGAGCCATCCGAAGACAAACGCCTGAAGCACTCGCTAGAGTGAGACAGATTTATGCAGTTTGGAGTATTGGTTAGACAAGGATGGAAGGAACATGAGCGTATAATAATTGCAAAACAGTCTGGAACAACCTGTATCTGGATATCGGATTAAGTTAGCGCATAATTATTGTCTTCTGATCAAATTTAAAACTTTCTGATTGGGAACTACTTATAATAATTTTTACAGGAATGTATGACATACATTTTTCAGTTAAAATTAGAAACATTCCTTAAATTCTCTAGATTTTTGAATTTCAGAATTCGGAATTTTTTATACATCTTTGTACTGTTACTCAAATTATTATTATCTGTTAATAATTTTGGTAAAAGGTACTTTGCAGTATACGAAACGTAAAGAAGCTTGAGGTTTTTCCTAATTATGTTATTTTCTGGATTTAATCGAGAAAATTCGGTTAAATTCATAAATTCGCATTCCAGAATTTCGTATATTTCACACGTATTTGAATAATCTTAGTAGTTTAAATCATTATTCTCTGTTTATAATTTTGGCAAAAGGTACTTTGCAGTATACGAAACGTAAAGAAGCTTGAGACACTTCTCAAATATGTTATTCTTTGGATTCAGTTGAGAAAAATCAGTTGAATTCAGAAATTTGCATTTCATAACTTCGAATTTTTTATACATCTCAGTACAATAACACCACCCCTCGTGTTTGTGTACTTGTGCAGTTACAATTATATATTCATGTAAAATAATAGAAAATCATATTAACCCACTAGCGCCCAAACGGCCGCTCGACGGCCGTTTTTTTGAGCAATAGATTTCATATGGTTATAATGGTTCAAAAAATTTGGGAAGAATATTTTCTTGTGCAAAATTTTGTCAGCTTTCCGATTCCGTTACTTTTATCTCGATTGAATGAACGCCCTCATTGTTATAAACAATTGATTGCAAAAAAAACACAAAATTTCGGGTCAACATTTTTTTTAGATCAACCGTAAAACATGGAAACCGGTCGCAACGAACCCCGAAAAGTAAATTTCGAGCATCCATGGACCCTAAACTGAAAGTTGGCATAGTTGTAATTGTTCAAATTTATTGTTGGAAGACCCAAAATGGCGGCCGACCGAAAAAATTGTAGCTTTTAACTTGGCAATTGTTTTTCTCGAAAACTATGGGTCAAATCAAAAAATTCTTGAGAACAAAAAAGTCTTAGAATCATCTGAAGAACTTTTTTGATGAGATTTTTCAAAATTTTGATTTTAAATTCTCAAAAAAAACGCAAGTTGCTTAAAAACTTCTGAAAAAATTTGAGAATGTTCTTTGAGTAATTTAAAGACTTTTTTGTTTCTATAATTTTTTTGATTTGATCTATAGTTTTTGAGAAAAAAAATAATGAAATTATTTTTCAGAAATTTTTCTGTGCGTTTCTTAGCTGGTAAATCGAAAAATTTATAGGAACAAAAAAGTTCTAAAATTACTCAGAGAACATTCTCAAAATTTTTCAGAAGTTTTTAAGCAATTTGCGTTTTTTTAGAAATTTAAAAAACCAAAATTTCGAAAAATTTCATAAAAAAATTCTGAAAAAAATCAAGAGTGTTTTTCAGGTGATTCTAAGACTTTTTTGTTCCTAAGAATTTTTTGATTTGACCCATAGTTTTCGAGAAAAACAATTGCCAAGTTGAAGCTACAATTTTTTTGGTCGGCCGCCATTTTAGGTCTTCCAACAATGAATTTGAACAATTACAACTAAGCCAACTTCTAGTTTAGGGTCCATGGACGCTCGAAATTGACTTCCCGGGGTTCGTTGCGGCCGGTTTCCATGTTTTACGGTTGACACAAAAAAAAATTTTGACTCGATATTTTGTGTTTTTTTGCAATCAATTGTTTATAACAATGAGAAAATATTCTTCCGAAATTTTTTGAACCATTATAACCATATGAATTCTATCGCTCAAAAAACGGCGTTAATGGGTTAATGCATTGTTTCAATAGTGTAATATGGTTTCATGTACTGTGTACGTCTGCCAAGATTTGGTATATTTCTAATCAATTCTCCGTAAAAGTATGTGACCAGGAGCACCATAGCACCGCACATCACACACCTACAAACATAAAACAGTACCTAATTAATATTAGATTACATTGAACGCGAGCGGCCGCACGGGCAACCGGCGATGCCGCGCACGACCGCACGAACAATACCGAACGGAGGCGACTAGTGGACCGGACGTTCAGCGTCACGAGCGCGGTCACGTACATAAGAGCGCGCCAAATTCAAGCGGGCAGTATCGATTTTGCCCATTGCGCCGCGCACATCGCAGAGCTTCTCCGAGTCCGCCGTTGACAATCGCAATTGTTACTCCGCGCCGATCACACGCGTTACTGTATCAAACCTGTAAAATCAAGTGGATCAATAAATAATTGTGAGAGTGCATAAAATATGAAAGTGCGTCACAGTGAAATTGAGACACCTACCTTATCCGCAATCCCAATTTGCACACACGTGATAACACACCACATAATAGTTTTCTTACTTGTACTTAAACAAGCAAGTGGCGACCGTGAATAAACGTGCATCGGAACGAGCCGACGGAGGTGATGAAATATAACACACCGCGGCCGTCCACATGGCGAGCGTGACAGGACTACACTAATAGACAAGTCTGGTGTAGAACTGAAAAATAAAAACAGAATCATTAATCAACAAAGGACCAAGTCCTGAGAGTGTCAAGTGAAGTGAAGTGTATTAACAAGGAGCACGCATCCAGTTCAATGTCAGGACACAGCGAGGAGTAGCAGCGGAGGTCTGGTGATGATGCTGTCCAGCTCCGATTGGAGAACGCCGTAGTGGCTGGAAACATCCAAAACCAACGACGCGGTGCCCGACGCAGAGTGTCTGCGCCGCCAGAGATGAGAGCGGAGATAGACGGAGAAGACGATGTAGCACCCGAACTGGGTAATGCCCAGGTGAACCGGCATCATGCCCGTCTCCCAGACAATGAAGACGTGGTGGCACCAGAGGCTGTAGGCCCCCCGGGCCCGAGGATAGAACAGGAGGAACATAACGGTAACGCCATACAGGCAATACTCATAGAAATGAGGAATCTGAGAATGGACATGCAACGAATGCAGCGTCAGCAAGGCCAATTACAAAATGACATTCTCCAATATGGGAGAGCTGGGAATAGACAGCGAGATGTTGGACCAGCACCCTTCGGACTGCCAGGGAATAATGACAGACGAGGAGACTCATCAGGGAGACATCAAAAATCGCTAGTCTCAAATTTGAAGGAAAGTAAGTGAGTCAAGTTGGTAAGTGAGTTTGAAACCCATGCTGGATTAAAGGAATTAAACGACTGAGAGAATTTGGCAGCATTCACGAGAGTGATGATAAACGACGCTGCCGCATGGATACAAATAACGGATGCCCAGAACTACAGGCAAATCAAGACCGAATTCCTGAATAAGTACTGGGGTGAGCGAGTGCAAAACAAAGTAATACAATATTTGATCGAGGGACGATATGACGAAAGAGAGGAAAAAAGCATGGAAAGCTACTTCCGCAAATGGGCTTCACTAGCACGAAGTTTGCGTGATCCATACCCAGACGAATGGATCATCAATAGATTGAAGATGCATTTTAATGGCCGTATCAGGGAATAAATAGAATTCCGTGAACCTAGAAATGTAGACGATGCGGCCAGGATACTACTAGAGTATAACAAGCCGAATTTTGGAATTGAGGTGGAACGACGGGAGAGTACAAACAGGTACGAAAATAAGAGTAACTACAGACCACCACAGGAGAAAAACAACTTTGAGAATAAACAACATACAAAAGCCCCAGAAAACAGAAACCATATGCCCAGAGAAAGAAACGAAAGAAACGCAAAGTTCGAGAACAACAAAAAGGTGATAAGAATGTTGGGAGAGCACGAATCATCCGAGGACGAAGCCACCGATGATGAATTCATGTACGTTCCCGATGATGAAGCAAGCGCAGAGAGTGAGGAGATACAGGAGACGGACAGCGAAACGAAACAGGTCAGCATGAGGACACTACAAGAAAGTAAAGCTAAAAACAAAAGCATCCAAAAACGAGATACGAATGCATTTGCGGCCGAACAAGATTCTGATAGTGAATTTGATAACAACGCAAAAAAAGAGATCAGCATGTGTCCAGTGGTCGAACTAGTCATCAATGGCTTGCAGGTGTTAGCGCTGTTGGACACAGGTGCCCAACTCTCAGCGATATCGGAAGCATTGATGGAAAAGATCGAGAAAAATGCAAGAGCTTTCAAGAAACTAAGCGCACCAAGCACTACCGTTCGAGGTGCTCTAGGAAACAAGATTACTATTAACAAACAGGTGCTGCTTGAAATATCTATAAATAAACATGAGATACTGCATCCGGCAATAGTCATAAAAAAACTATCAAACCCAGTAATATTAGGGTTTGACTTCATGAGGAAAAACAAAGTTATGATGGACACTGAAAATGGTGTGGCTCACTTCAACGAGATAGAGCAAAAGATGAAACTAGGCACTCACGAGAGACAAATCTTCGGAATTAAGGAAATAGAAAAGGAACCAACTGAGGATGAGCGTAACAAACAAATCCAGGAAATCAAAGAGGAATTTAAGGATGTGTTTAACAAGGCTACGAGAAAAATGAGAGGATACAAACACGAAATAAAATTGAAGAAAAAGGAACCATTCAAGATCAAGCAGTACCCCATTGCGAAGATGTATGAGGAGGAAATACAAAAACAACTCAACCAATTAGAAAAACCGGGGATCATCAAGAGAGCAGCCACTGAGTATATAAACCCACTGGTCATATCAATAAAGACAAATCGGGAACTAAGAATGTGCCTCGATGCCCGAGGAATAAACACAAGGATGGAGTCAGATCATGCAAAGCCACCGCTAATCGAGGAAATAATATTCAGGATGGAGAACGCTACCTGGTTGGCACAATTCGACATCTATAAATTTTTCTGGACAATCGAATTGGAAGAAGACAGCCAACAGTACACGGGTTTTCGGTTCAAGTCACAAACATATGTATTCCTAAGACTACCATTTGGAATCAAAACGGCATTGGCCTCATTTATCAGAGGTATATAGCACAGATACTGGGGAAGGAACTAGAAGACATCGTGATAATATACCTAGATGATATCTTAATTATAGCAAAAACCTGGAGACAGCTGATAACCTTGATAAGAAAAGTGCTGCAAAAACTCAGAGAAGGAGGGGTCACACTGAACGAAGCCAAATCAAGAATGGGAGTTAGAGAAGTAACGTTTTTAGGACATGTATTGAGTGAGGCAAAGATCGAAATGACAGAAGAAACCAAAAGGAACGTTATTGAATTCCCAACGCCGAAGAGCAAAAGACAACTGCAATCTTTTCTTGGTTTGGCAAACTGGGATCGCAGATTCATTCCTACACTATCAAATAAAACACGAATATTAGAAGAAATGCTGAGCGACAAGGTGAAATTCACCTGGAGCGACGAACAGAATAAAGCTATGAACGAAATCAAACAGTGCTTCAAGAAAGCAAAAGAACTATTCGTCATGAAGTCCACATGGATAATAGGTATGGAAACAGACGCATCAATTACCAGCATAGGAGCGCGGATGTTTCAAACAGACCCTGTGAGTGAAACAGAAGAAACAATAGCATATTCAAGCCGATCATTGGAGCCAGCAGAGAAAAGATACACCGTAACTGAACTAGAGGGACTGGCGGTAATATACGCGCTTAAAAAATGGCATCCTTGGATGGCAGGACGAAAAATAATCATCAAAACAGACCACAAGGCGTTAACGTTTATCCGGACAACGGAATTAACCAATAATAGAATCGCCAGATGGATCATGACCATTCAACAGCATGACATAATATGGGTACATATTGAAGGAAAGAAAAATAAATACGCTGATGCACTATCAAGATACACGCGAGACAAAAACGACAACAAATTCAAGGAGATTAGGATTAGAACAACGCAAGTGAAAGAATCAACATGGAAAAGACTGAGAAACATACTTACAACAAAGCAACAGGGGGATAAATACATAGAAGCATTGGTACAAAAGGAAGGTACGGAAACAAAAATCACCGATGGCATAATAAGAATACTTTAAGACAATATTTGGAAGATTCCTGTCCCAGAAGAAATATCTTGGGAAGTAGCTCTAGCCACGCATAAGTTGATAATGCATTCCGGAACTGATAAATTATCCAATTACCTCAAGGAAAATTTCATGATGAAAAGAATGTATGAAGTCGCAAGAGAAACGGCCGCATCCTGCGACCACTGCCAAAAGATAAAATTCTACAACCACCCCACCGAGAACGATACTTTGCGTTACCAAAAGGAATAAAAGAAATCGTCGCAGCAGACATATTTGGGCCCCTACCAACGTCGCAACTGAACAACAAATATATAATGGTGATACAAGACCTTTTTTCCAAATATATCAACATGTACCCAATGAGAAGTATAACAGCAGGCGTCGTATGCAGGACGGTAGAAAACAAGTACATCAAGATAGAGGGAAAACCCATGACCATTTTGACAGATCAAGCGAATAAATTCAAAAGTGAGAAATGGATGGAACTAGGAAAAAGGCACATGATGAACATGATAACGACTTCATCATACAACCCACAATCCAATCCAGTGGAGAGAGTAATGAAAGAAATTGGGAGAGCTTTAAGATCAAGTTGCAAAACAAGCACACCACTTGGGATAAGCTAATACAGCCAATAGAACTATGCATCAACTCAACGAGCCACAGCGCTACGGGAGTCGCGCCAATAGATATACAAGGAGGAGACAAAATACGAATACCACTAATAGGAGGAGAAATAAAGGACGCGAACAAAAACCAAACAAACCATCAAATAATCACCCAACGATTGACCGATAAGGCAGAAGAGAGGCATAGAAAATACAACCAGTCAAAAACAGCCTCAGAGTTACAAGAGAGGAAATAAAGTACAAAAAAAAATGCACAAACTATCGAGCAAAATCGAAAAATTTACAAAGAAACTAGGGCCAGTATATGAAGGACCATACGTCATACACGACATACCACACAAAAACAGTTACGTATTGAGAGATGATAAATCGATGAAAATCATTGGCAGATACAACGCAAGGCAGCTGAGACCATACAGAGAAAAGGCCACGACACAAATAAAAAAAGCAACAATTCATCAAAGCCCAAGAGTAGCAGTGAAAATTGGAACGTCAAATACAACAGCAATGGTTGACACTGGAGCAACAGCATCGGTAATACCATCCTACACAATCACGTTTTTGCAAAGTCAGGGATGCAAAATAACGCGGTACAACACAAAAATAAGGACTATTCAAGGGATAAACGGGTCAAACTTATCAATCAACAAGGCAACGAGCATCACCATGACGATAATGGAAAAGACAATAACAGCCGAACTAATGATTTTGCAAAAGGAAACAACGCCCATGATCACTGGAATGGACGTCATTAAAAAGCTAGGAATGATAATAGACACACAGAGGGACAGAATCACAGTATGCAGAACAAAACAAAAAGGACCATACGGTCAAGGTGATTCGCAAGTGCAAGGTCAGAACGAGCCAAAAAATATAAATAGCGAAGCGAATCAAATCACGACTCAGTATCTAATTGATAGCCAGAGCAAGCACACTATGAGAACGACAATGGAAGACCAAATTGCCGAAGTTAGGCACGAGGTACAGAGACAGGAGAGCTTGCTGCTCGAGGCACTCAAAAGGCAAGCTGATCTACTGCGGCAGGAGCGTGAGTTAATCATTAAAGAAAACGAGAAACTTGCAGAGAGAATAGAAATAAGACGAGTCAAAAAACCAAAGGAACTACCGACCATCGATCTCAGCTCAAACGAAGATAGAGAAGCCATGAACAAAGACCACGACGAAGAGATCGAAAGGATCCTGAAATGCAATGAAATACAAGTGAATTGGAATCCAAACTCGTTTCGGTGTGATGACCTCGATTTTCCTGAACTACCCATTGATGTGGGACAGTGGATTATGGATAACGAAGGTTTCGCCAACTATAGCAGGATAAACACGAGACACAACGAAGCAGACGATCCTTCGTTCGCAACCAACGGAATGGTGATATCCGAAAATGACGGGCAAGTGCTGTTGGATCTCACCAACTACAACGACTATATCTACACACAGCCACTGATAGACAATATCACCATAACAGACATGATTAACAATGCACCGGCAGATATGTGCAATTTGAACCACGTTGACACTGCACAAACAACGATGTGCATCGAGAGCACAAACGCACAAGAGCAAGACATCACAGTGCTCACACAGGATGTGCAGGGAAACTCTCCACATCATCATCTGCAGAACACACGTTCACAGCTGGCAGGGGTGCAGTATACACCGTCTGAAAAAACAATACTACGTTAAATAGTGAATAAAGAACAAAGAACAAAGAAGGAACTTAATCTCATGCCAAAATGGAGACGTAATCCAAGTGGAAAATTTGAACCAGCCAGTGGCAAACAGAAGTCCTTTGCAGCCACACGTAGGAACAGAAGAAAGAAGGAGAGGGCGTTAATCCTGAAAAAGCTGCTACGTCTGGAACCGAGTGCCAGAACTGAAGGATTGACCAATGAGCAATTGATGCTCAAAGTGCTGCAGAGGAATGGGACCGCCAACATCCACGAAGGAGACACAGGCACTAGCAGTGACAGCGACTCAGCCTACGGATCACCAGCAGAAGCGAGCCAGCAGCTGCAGTAACGTTGACAGGAATCTACAAAGGACAAAATGCATAAGTGAACTGAGCGAGTGGCTAAGACAACAATCACCAGTTGTCGTTCACACACATGCAATCATAAGCGTAAGCCTAGACACTAAGTTACAATCAAAAACACATAACCATATACGATAAGTCAGACACACCCAAATTAAATTCAACTTGCTATATAAAAGTCACTCCAGTGACCAGTTCATACACACATGCGCAAGACTAACTAATAATAAAGAACAATATTCAAAAAAACATATAACTGTAGCCGCCAATTCATAGCAACAGTCGAGTCAATTTTTCTTCTTTCATGATATTTACTCTAGTGATCAGTTCACATATACAAGCGCAAGTCTAGACATCAATAAATAACAATGTTCAAGAACATGTAACTGTAGACGCCACTACAACTCCACAGTCAAGTCAATTTTTTCCATAACATATGCCACAATGACAAGTTCACACATAAGCTTAGTTAATAAGACATAGTAATAACAACCATATACACATATCTGTAAACGCTAGTTGATATAGTCTATTTTTTTTTTACATACACAACAGTCACTTAAGTGATCTGATAACGTGTTATGATAGAATAGTTAAGTAACGTTTAGCTTCAAAGTACATGCCACTGCGTACACATATATAAGACAGCCACTCACGTAGAGCAGTGAGAAGTTCAACATTACATGAACAACGGACACAGCTACATACATACTTTCATAACCAACAACCGACAAGTAGACCAATGAATGCGTTACTAACATCCAACATCATGGCCATGAATAACAACATCCCATCACCCACAGAAACTTCAACCAAAGCCTTACACACAAACAGACTAACCACACAGATCATGCAACACAGTACAAGACACAGCAAACATGTACAAACCTTTGCATGGGCTCTGGTAGCACAATTATGTAAAATTAATATAAAATAGCATACAAGCGACTCTTACTCTGTAAGCACTCAGATGTGCCATGGTAAACACGGTGATTCATAACCTAGCATTCGGCATGCTCGACACAGGATTTTCCACGATCATCAGGTTCACCAGGGCAGGCGGGGTTGTGACCAGGAACACCATAGCACCGCACATCACACACCTACAAACATAAAACAGTACCTAATTAATATAAGATTACATTTAACGCGAGCTGCCGCACGGGCAACCGGCGATGCCGCGCACGACCGCACGAACAATACCGAACGGAGGCGACTAGTGGACCGGACGGTCAGCGTCACGAGCGCGGTCACGTATATAACAGCGCGCCAGATTCAAGCGGGCAGTATCGATTTCACCCATTGCGCCGCGCACATCGCAGAGCTTCTCCGAGTCCACCGTTGACAATCCCAATTGTTACTCCGCGCCGATCACACGCGTTACTGTATCAAACCTGTAAAATCAAGTGGATCAATAAATAATTGTGAGAGTGCATAAAATATGAAAGTGCGTCGCAGTGAAATTGAGACACCTACCTTATCCGCAATCCCAATTTGCACACACGTGATAACACACCACATAATAGTTTTCTTACTTGTACTTAAACAAACAAGTGGCGACCGTGAATAAACGTGCATCGGAACGAGCCGACGGAGGTGACGAAATATAACACACCGCGGCCGTCCACAAGTACACCAGAAAGAATTATTATAGAAAAATAATTCGATAGTACCTGATTTTTATTGTAAATCCTCACCCTCGTGGCTGAAGGGGCACGAGCCGTATGGTCGCACGAGGTCTTTACGATTCGTTTCGCTACATTATAGCCACAATAAGTTAGAGCTATATTCCTCCCATCCAACGAGATGTTGTGTGTACCCTGAGAAAAATGACCTAATTCTACTCTGTAGTACGTGGTGGGTTATTCACTTGAGCGGGTGGTAAACACTAATCTTAAACTAGATATACTTTTCGAGCGCATACGCATACCTGTGCTCTGCATATCCCTTTGAAAAACTCCCCAATGTGAAAAACTAGAGCTGTATTTCTGATCTGACAAATTGAGAAGCCCGGGCAGTTTACCTCAGCTGATATTTGTTCCCCAGGAACCATAAAACAGTGATGTCATAGAGGATTTCGAAAGGTGGTAAAACAACAAGATGCACGTAACTCTTCGCCGTGGTTGTATGGGTCGGGGTTCAATAGCAAGGTTTACCGGAGAAAAATTCATTGCGAGCCCATTTTTTTGGAGTGGTGGGAGAATTTCGCATAGGGATCGCTAAAAATTTTAGTCTCATTTCCCTTAAAGCCTCGAAGCGATCGTATCGCCGTTAACTGTATTCAGCAGTGCAGTGATCAAATTTTTGGGAATTTTAAGGAAGGTATCACTGCTCATGAGTCGATTGTCCTTGTCTCACCAATAGGCATGCATAAGCCTGTTTTTTCCTAGCAAGCGCTTCAGGCGCTTTTCGTCCGATGGCTCTGATTGTGGGAGAGCCAGCCGTCAGACAATTTTCTGCACCAAAAGCGGATCACTTTTGTGCGCTGAAGCCCACTGATGTTTCGTCTTTGTCTCTCTTACTCCGTGGATTCCGGCTTCAATTTGTCAGTATTTCACTTCACTACACGGAGAGAAAAACTATGGTATAAGTGCTTCGGAGACGAAAAGTATATGGGGCGTTTTTCGTCAACTCTCCAGAGCCGGCGCACGGACGCTAAAACCTTACGTTTTCGACGCTAGTTTTCGACTCTATATGACCCATATCTAAATAATATTGGATATGCTATCAATGTAGTTTTTTCTCAGCTTTCCGATGGTGAATTTAGTTTTCCAAATTTTTCACATCTTCACAGAAAAAAAAACATAAAACAGGCCATATCTCAAAAACCTATTTTTTTTTAATTTTTTTAAGTAGTCTAGATCGAAAGCTGAGGTTTTTTTACGTTGATATAGACCTTAAAAAAAACCGCTTTTTTTGTATCCGAGTAATTGAGTAACGAACATGAGAAAATGCGCCGCGTCGGCCCGGGCCGCGCTGTGCCACGCCGCGCTGACTCCACGCGCTCCAGCTCAAGTCTTCTGCTTACAAGAGTGCCGAAATCGGAATATATTTAATATCCATACAAGTCTCTATCTGTTAGATAAACTACTATCTAACGTAGATCATGTACTCATTTGGGTTATGGACTGAGATATGAACATTATTTCATTTCACATTCTTTTGACCTCCGTTTTGGCTTTGATATTGAAGACTTTGCCATACTATGTTTCAACTGAAATAATTTTTCAGTTCGTTTTAATCTAGGAAAAATTTCACCTGTCGAATTCATTTCGACTTTTTTGCCAAAATGAATTCTGTACAACAATAGCATAATTTTCAGCAAAATCAAAACTAACTAAGAATTCTCCTTCTAACAATTTTTTTTTCAAATCATGAATGAATAAAAACTTTTCTGGCAAAAAAGAGGTGAACTTTCAATTTCATTAATTTGTCACCCAGCAAGTTCAGATATCTGAAATTGAAAGAAAGATTTGATAAGTGTTTCGCTATACAAGGTACTCTACAATTTCATGCGTTCATACCAATTTCCAACGACAGACTGATGGTCAAAAAAATTTCATCTGCTAAGGAATATGAAATATTTCCCAGATCAAAACAAACTGGAAATGTAGTTCAGTTGAAATATAGTATGGCAAAGTCTTCAATAACAAAGCCAAAACGGAGGTCAAAAGAATGTGAAATTAAATTATGTCAATATCTCAGTCCATAACCCAAATGAGTACATGATCTACGCTAGATGGAAGTTTATCCAACAGATAGAGACTTGTATGGATATTAAATATATTCCGATTCCGGCACTCTTGTAATCAGAAGACTTGAGCTGGAGCGCATGGAGTCAGCGCGGCGCGGCACGGCGCGGCCCGGCCCGACGCGTCGCATTTTCTCATGTTCGCTACTCAATTACTCGAATACAAAAAAAGCGTGTTTTTTTAAGGTCTATATCAACGTAAAAAAACCTCAGCTTTCGATCTAGACTACTTAAAAAAATTAAAAAAAAAATAGGTTTCCGAGATATGGCCTGTTTTATGTTTTTTTTTCTGTGAAAATGTGAAAAATTTGGTAAACTAAATTCACCATCGGAAAGCTGAGAAAAAATTACGTTGATAGCATATCCAACATTATCTAGATATGGGTCATATAGAGTCGAGAACAAGCGTCGAAAACGTGAGGTTTTAGCGTCCGCGCGCCGGCTCTGGAGAGTTGACGGAAAACGGCCCATTATGCCTGTGACTTCCAGCATAAAAGCATTGCCACCATTCGTTGGCTTCACCGCAGCGCCACCATGCGTATGTTTCATATGATCAGACGATGCAGAATTTGCAGCGAGCAGTGTTTTAGTATCCGCCAGTTAGAAATTCGTAGTTGGTCTCCCGTCTCGGTACATAAGAATAAGTGTTCCACATGTATATCTCTTTATATTAAACGCCAAACCACCGCCACCGCCGTCAGATATTACTCGCCCTTTTTTCCACCTCTTCATTTCACTTCTTTATTTTTCCTTAATTTTTCATAATTTATGGATTTGGACCTGTTTCGCGACGAAATAAAAAGTTATTTTACATTACAAATTTCACTACAGCTGAAATATCTCTGAAATCTCATTTTAGAGTCATAAATTCATCACTGAAACATTCCTTAAGCATCATGGAAGTTTTGCAGAAAATAATAATATCACTATCTTTAATTCGATACAATAATGTTTGACGAAAATTCGAATGGTATTTGGAGAGTTTTATTACTTGTCATACCTTAGGTGAACAAATGGATGCAATAACAGCCAGCTAGACTTGATAAATTCTTCCTCATCTGAATTCAAAAAACAGGAAAAATCTGAGACAACCAGAAAAATTGGTACTCATAAATAGAGCACAATGTGCTGAATAAAATCGCATGTTGCTAAAGAAATGAAACCCAAAATCCAAACATGATGGACTTTGAGTATTCATATGCAGATATTGACTCAACTTAATTGCAAATGTGCCAGTATGGCTCAGTCTTGCCCCGCCCGAAATTTCGAAATTATAAAATGACGAATTCAAACTAGAGACGAATGGCAGATTCGAGATGCGCATCTTCCCACATGCTACCTAAGTTGCGCCGAGAAGCAACGATACGATTAAGAGTGTGGACGTATGAATGTATATGGGACGTTCCACGTCAAGTGGGCACAGTCAGAATTTTGTTAGTAATTCTGTCTAGACAAATCATTGATATTCATCACCAGAACCAGGCCCGGATTAAGGTAGGGGCCTCGCCTCTGAAGGAGGCCTCGTCCAGCAACCAAACTCAAATTTTTATCTATGAACATCGGCGATCCAATCAAATGAGCCAGTTAGGCAGAGAGGCCCTGTTGCAGGTGCTACAAAAATGATTGAATAATGATTATCGATGACGAATAAATTCGGGCTTGGTGGACTATCCCAAGATGAAATTGCGAGAAAAAAATTCCACGCTCCCCGGGCTGGATTTGAACCAGCGTCCTTCTGATCTCCGATCAGTTGCGATATCCACTACGCTACCGGGAAGACGGCAGCTCTCCACATCTCTGGAGCATGAATTCATTTTCCCGCAATATCACCTATATACACGATCAAATTCGATCGCTTGAATCTGTACGATCAAGGTCCGATCGTATTGTTACAGATTCCCTTTTTTACCTATTCCCCCCCCACCCTCCCCCCCCCTTACCCAACCCAACCTATTGGGCTACTACATCTTTTCACCCGAAGTAGTGTTTTACAAATAATTATTTTTTAACGTCTACATGTTTCAAACGATGAATAAATTCGGGCTTGGTGGACTATCCCAAGATGAAATTGCGAGAAAAAAATTCCACGCTCCCCGGGCTGGATTTGAACCAGCGTCCTGCTGATCTCCGATCAGTTGCGATATCCACTACGCTACCGGGAAGACGGCAGCTCTCCACATCCTTGGAGCATGAATTCATTTTCCCGCAATATCACCTATATACACGATCAAATTCGATCGCTTGAATCTGTACGATCAAGGTCCGATCGTATTGTTACAGATTCCCTTTTTTACCTATCCCCCCCCATATAGGTATCCCCCCCAGGGGCTATGGTAAAAAAGGGAATCTGTAACAATACGATCGGACCTTGATCGTACAGATTCAAGCGATCGAATTTGATCGTGTATATAGGTGATATTGCGGGAAAATGAATTCATGCTCCAGGGATGTGGAGAGCTGCCGTCTTCTCGGTAGCGTAGTGGATATCGCAACTGACCGGAGATCAGGAGAACGCTGGTTCAAATCCAGCCCGGGGAGCGTGGAATTTTTTTCTCGCAATATCATCTTGGGATAGTCCACCAAGCCCGAATTTATTCGTCGTTTGAAACATGTGGACGTTAAAAAATAATTATTAATGATTATCGATGGTTTCTGAATCACAGGTTTTCAACTACTCTTCCACATGACATTCGAAATTATAAAATTTCAATATTATCATAGCCAAATTTGCGAAAATCCTTAATTGGCAGTCCGTTTCGAATGACTCGCGATATTGACGGCCCTTACGGAAAAAAAGCACAACTTAGGATTTGATATTCTCAGTGCTCCCATACAGTGTAATGTGATGCTTGAAATTAACCTTGGAAGAAAAATTTGAATAGTGGTAACAAAGCAATATTCCAATTATTCCTTGGAGGGCAACATTAGGCGTTAGATTATACTATATGGGAGCATTGAAAATATCTAATTCTGAGCTATGCTTTTCTTCGCAAGGGCCGTCGATATGCTCGAACTCAGATCTGGTAGTCGAAAGTAGAGATATTTTCAAACTAAAAATACAAAATCCAAAAATAAAACATTTATGAACACTATCGTATTCATCTCATTCAGACGCAAATGTTTTGTATTTTCAGTTTGTATATCTGAATCGTTGTTTTGAATATAAATACAAGTTTTTATATTTTCATATTGTTCAAAAATAATCATTTTTCTGACTTCAACTCGTCAGTTCTTAGTCAGTTCTTAGTAAAAAGTTCATCTATTGAATAATATTGACCACTCGACAAAAAAAAATTAGCTTTACGATTTCTAAACTTCGCAGAGAAAAAGTGTGTCAGGAGAATTGAGCCACACAAAACTTCCAGCGACAAAGTTAATCGTTCATAATCACGTGAGTTTTGTACGAAGTTTTAAATCAATCGATCAAAAAATGAGTGAAGTGTATAGACGATTATTGAAAAATTGCGCTGTGAGGGCGAGGGCGCTGCGACGGCAGCTTTCATACTCCGACACTCACAGCGACTCCAATTTCAAACAAACAAACTTACGAGTAGTTTTCTTCGATCAAGCGGTATCATCAGTCTCGCTATAGAGTTTACCAAGTATGCAGAAACATTTTTAAGTTATTCTGGACAATAGTGAGAAACAGTGATGAAACAGTTTAATAAAATACACGGCGCGCTGAAGTGCACTTTAGCACACTCGCTGTTGAGCTTGCTACGCCGCGGCCGTGTATACTGTTCGGCCCTCTTCGCGGAATATAGAATACGTTAAGCGATATCCGCACTACATCTCGCTACTGACGGTATTTTGATGCGCGCAGGAACAATGTATATTTGACTGTCTTGTTGAAATTTGGTACTCAGTTTGATTAGTTAAAGTGTACTGGTATGTATGCACTGGTATGTATGCACTGGTACCGATTAGGTAACTGCACACTCACAGTTGAGTTTGCTACAAAAAAAAAATGAAAAGTCCGGTACATTTTTTAAAAATTTTTCGTTGGTTGTGTGAAATAGTACGGTTTGATACTATACTATATTTTAATATATATACATTATTTTCCCTGCCAAGTTGAGAAAAGTTAACGGAATTTAGTTATGAAGAATAATATTCGATGCTCGTGTGGAAGATGATAATTGACTCTTGGATTATCATCCTTTATAGTTTGGATGGAATAATATAAGAAATTTCGATTGGTTTGCTAGAATCATACATAAATATATTTTTTTTTTTTCAGAAGTATTGCACAATGATCCCGCATTCTTTTTTTTGAAATACTTTGAGAGGAAATTGAAGAATGGCGAAAAATGCGAACGAACATGGTTGATTTAATCTGAATCTACTGGATCGGTATTTTGTTACGCCTGCAAATTATATTCAAATGATAATAATAATAATTTTGTGAAGGGAGGATTTTCTAATTGGAAGAAAACTGAGGAAATACTTTTGAGGCATGAAAATAGTAATGAACATATGAAATGCATGGATAGTTGGATAAGCTTTAACAATAGGAATTCGCGTATTGATAAGAAGTTGAATAGTGAAATGCATTCTTGAATAACGTATTGGTCAGAAGTCTTAAAAAGAATCATAGCAGCAATCCAATTCCTGGCAGTGGAAGGTCTTTCATTCAGAGGAACCAATAAATTTATCGGGTCACCAACTAATGGAAATTATTTGGGCGTATCAGAATTACTAGCAAAATTTGATCCTTTCTTCGAACAACACATTGATACTTATGCAAATAAAGGTCGAGGACAAGTATCGTATTTATCGAAAACGATCTGTGAAGAACTGATCAAGTTGATGGGTGATAAAGTATTAATTCATATAGGAAATGAAATCAAAGTATTGGGGGCTTATTCTTGACTCAACGCCAAATATTTCACATGTGGATCAATTGTCAGTGATATTTCGTTATTATTTGAATTATCATGTTTACGAGCGATTTTTGTGTTTTCTACCTATTAAAAGTCATAAAGGAATATCTTTGAGTGATAACGTCCTAAGTTTAGTAGAAAAGCATGGACTGAATGTTAATGATTGTCGGGGACAGTTTTACGACAACTCCAGCAATATGTCTGGAAAATACTCTAGCGTGCAAGCATGCATAAAGCAAAAACAAAAACATGAATTAGCTTTCTATGTTCCTTGCGTTGGACATTCTTTAAATTTGGTTGGACAATGTAGTGTCGATGAATGCATTCTTTCTGTAAATTTCTTTGGTCTCCTGCAACAACTTTATAATTTTTTCAGTTCTTCAACTCATAGATGGGATGTGTTGAAAGGAGAAGAAGCAAAAGTCAAGGGTTTGTCGG
Organism: Aphelinus atriplicis; assembly: GCA_020882685.1. Taxonomy (NCBI): domain Eukaryota; kingdom Metazoa; phylum Arthropoda; class Insecta; order Hymenoptera; family Aphelinidae; genus Aphelinus; species Aphelinus atriplicis. Next base: position 641,990 of record JAJGQD010000024.1, read on the forward strand.
GTACTCGATGGTCATGTAGAGCTGATGCTTCGAAAGATATAGTCATTAACTTCGATGAAATCTTTAATGCTTTAACAATAATAAGTGAAGATTTTGATCAAATAGCAGATACTCGATACGAAGCATCATCTTTACAGCAAGTAATTTTGGTCAAGCTTGAAAATGCGTTTATGGATCATATTCTTAGTCGCTTTAACGCCGTGAGCAAATTTTCACAAAAAGTGGATTTAGATTTGAATGTCGCATGTGAAATTTTAACATCTTTGATTGATTTTGTACAAAGACTGAGAGAAGAATTTTGTAAACTAGAAAATGAAGCTAAAAATCTTAGCTTATTTGTTGTCCAAGACTATTCTGACGCACATAAAAGACGAGTAACCCAACGGCTCCATGATGGTCAAACCCAAGTTGAATTTTTGAGTAAATCAGATAAATTCCGTATTGATACGTACTACGTGATTATTGATAAATTTTTAGTTGATTTGAGAAGACGAACTGGAGCTTACAGACACATAACGGATTTGTTTGGTTTTCTCTCGAACTTATTGAACATGGGCGATGAGTATGATGAAGTACGTTGTAGGGCGGAAAATCTTGTGTGACGGGGAAACACGTCACTAAGGACGGAGAGGCTGCTCGCCGATCCGGCCGGTACGGCACCTTAGCAGGCAGCCACCGGCTCGGGAGGGCAGCACTCTCCAGCGCGCATGCAAGCCGCAGCGCGCCGAGAGTTCCGGCGGCGCGAGGCCGGGAGTGAGCACGAGGCGGACGATCATTCTCGTCCGGTGCCCGCAAGCAGCAACACGCGACGCGCGCGAGACCCCAAGTGACCGAGCCGAGAGAGTGTGCGTGACCGTGTGCGTGTGCGTGAGTACGTACCCAGGACACCGGAGGCCAGCGACGTCGCCGCAGAGCCGAGAGCAGCGGAGCCGAGAGCAGCAGAGCCGAGCCGAGAGAGAACGAGCATCGGAAAGGTTTGGCAGTGTGCGCGTCGCGGCCCCGGTGTTCCCCCCCAGTGAACGTACGTGTCGGCGAGCGCGCCGACACACCCCCCCAGCGAACGTGTGTGTTGGCGACCGCGCCGACACACCCCCAAGAACGACGGGCTCCGGCCCTGGCCCGGGCCTCTCCCCTCGCGTCCCCCCCAACGTCACGGCCTAGCGAGCGCGCGGATAGACTCCGTTCGAGTCTCCGCGCGCGGCCGTCCCCCCCCGAAAGAGTCCCCCGTGCTCGCGAGTAGAGCTAGCCGCGGCACTCCTGGCGCCCGTAATAAATACGGAGTGCCAGCGGTCGAGCCAATCCCCTAACGTGAACCTGGTGCGAACGGGCACCAGGTCACAGATTGGCGCCCAAGCGTGAGTTCGCGGTCGTGATCGGGGAAAAGCGGGCGGAGAGTGCGTGCGCGAGACAGTGAAAATTCGCGTGATAAAATTCGAGAACGAGCGTGTAATTATATTTTATTTCGGGCGAAGGAATTCGCCGTCGCGAGTTACCGCGAAGCGACCTTGGCGGTGAGCGTGCAGAGGTGAGCGCGAGAACGCGGCGCGGGGCAAGTGTTGTTGCCTCGCGTGTTTACGTGCGCCGGCAGGTGCTGTGCCGCGCATGTTTACATGCAGCGAGGCTCGGAACATTCCTGAGCGGCGAACGAGCAGTGATCAAATATAGCAGTGATCACTCTGCTAAATTAAATTGATCAGCCCCTGACGGAGTGAACAACTCCTTATTCCTCCTGAAATTTTTTTTTCTCTATTGTAATTTATTATTGTTGCATTTATTTTGTTGCCCTGACGGAGTGAACAACTCCTTATTCCTCCCAATTGATATTATATTGATATATACATATACATAACATCCAACGAGAAGGAAGGAAGGAAGCCAGCAACATAGCAATAATTAATGATTATTCCGAGGAGGAATAACTAGAACGACAAAATTAAGTTTGAGGTTGGGCAAATTAATTCGCCACGTGGCCGAGTCGGTACGCGCATATGTGAGTTGATAAGTCAGAGCGCTCGCGCATGATAAAACAGTGTGATCATATGATAACGAGTCGGATGGTCAAGTAGAGTCTAGTTATCCATCTAGTGTGAATCTTTTGCGGGAAATTTGAATTTGAATTGTGGAACTTAGAAATTTTCGGGACTTAGAATTTTTTTCTTTCGAACGATTGAACTATTGTTACACAACGACGACGCTGTTAGTGGCAAATAACATAGAACGAGCAATTGTTAAACAATTAGAATAATTGTTTATTTATCAATTCAATTGTAAATTTTTCCGAAGTTGCCGATTTTTGAATTGTCTTTGAAGTTGAGTTGGACAACGAGTGGGCGCACTTTGTCGTAAATAATTTGAATAATTTATTTGTTTATTAATAAACAATTTGGGAATTTTGGTCGTTTACTCGTTGGGCCCGGCCAGTTTTGAAGATATTTGAATCGTGCATAGTAGAACGAGCGCATGGTTGTGGACATAGTCAATTGTTAATAAATTAATTTGTTAATAATTTTTGTTGGTTATTAATTATTTTTCAAATTTAATTTTTTTTCCTTTCTTACTTTTTTTCGAGTGTGAGTGATAGTTTCTTTTGAGTTTTGTTTTTTTTGTCTCTGCTTTCGGTTACTTCGATTTTCAGTATATCGCATAGTCGGATGGTTAGGGTTTTTAGCACACAACCAAAGGACGAACGATCATTGGAAATTGAACCAAACCAGATAATATTCAGTATATTTGAACGAACCAGATAATAATACATAATTGTATTAGTATTGTATGAACATGTATATTGATTAATATTTTATTTCACATATATATTTATTGATATCGCACCATTGTTGTCCCCGACGGAGTTTACACTCCTTTTTCCTCCATCATTGCGATTTAAGTGATTTATTTTATTATTGAATATATACATGCACATGTACAAGACGGAGAATAACTCCAATTAAGAACGTGACTCGAGGTATAGAGAGTCGATATTCGAACTCATAACTTTGCGCAGTTAAGCAGGACGGTTGACGGCGTGTACGAGTGGGTCGTGGTGAATTAAGAGATTTTGCGAGTTAGCGAATATTGCCCGCCTGACTGATTTGTGCAATTTTATCGACCGAGTGGATTCGTTTGGTATAGAATTCGAAACAGAGTCAAATAAATTCACTATTTATTCTGTTTTAAAGTTAAAATTTTCCTTTTGAGTTTCTGTTTTTTTATAACTTAGTTTTTTATAATCCGATTAATTGTGGTGTTGCGACGCGTGTTTGGAGAGTATTTATTTCAAGTGTATAGTAAATTAACTATTTAAAAATGGCAAGCGGTGACGTAAAATTGTACAGAGAGGCCATGGAGGAGTTGTTCAAGGTAGATAACTGGAACGAACGATACAAAGCGATAATTAAGATGAATAAAGAAGTAGTTCGACGAAAACTAGAGAAAGCGGGAATCGCGGTTACGGGGAAGCTGCGGACACAGAAAGAACGGTTGTTGAGATGGGAGATGAAAGAAGCGAAGGTGACGGGGGCGCCGTGGTTCACGGACGATGAAAAGGACCAAGCGCCGCCCAAGGTAGAACGAACAATGTTAAGCGACGGTGAAGAGACCGAGAGTGAGGGTACAGACGCGGAGAAGAATATGGACGCGGAAAAGAACACAAATTCGGAAGAGTCCAGTAGAAAAACGGCGGACATTCTCGAGTACCTGAAGCTACCGGAAGGGGTAGCTATGTTGTCAGCGTTTGAAAAATTTGTCCTCGAAAATCGATCGGCACTTCCAGGTGGGTCGGGAGGACCAACATCAGGGAAGGGTGCGCGGCCGAAACGGGTGGTACCCGCACCCAATATGAACGAACTGGACGATTCGAACATGTCGTCCAGAAGCGGAAGCGAGTCTGATACAAGAACGAGCACGCGTATTGAGCGGAGAACGCGACGAAAAATCAACACGCGCAAATCAAGGGGTCCCGTGTCGAATACGGTACAACCTAATTTAAACGTGAATGTGCCGGCGCCGTCGGAGTCTGATGAGGACGACTTAGACGCGCGGCCGATAATACCATCAATGACAAACGCGAGAACGAGCACACGCATCGAGCGGGGCAAAAGCACAGTACGCGACTCGAAACATCGTGTATCAATGCCGGTATCAACAAACGTGAAAAAACATAATAACGCGTTAGAACTGTCAGATTTAGACGAGGATGGGCTTAACGCGGAAGAGCTGGTATCGCCGATCACAAACGTGAGAACGAACACAATAGAGCGCAGCTCATTACAAACGAGCCACGGTTACATGAAATCGATGCGCGACTGGAAGTTACGATTTGCGGAAGACGGATCGGTGGACGCGTTAGAATTCTTAGAACGACTGGAAGACTACAGATCGAGTGTAGAGATTCCTGACTCTGCGTTGCTGGCGGCAATGCCGAGCGTACTCCACAAGGGCGCAGCCGACTGGTTTCGGACAATGAAAACGGAGATCGGAACGTGGCGCAAATTCGTAAAAACCTTCAAGAACAGATTCGTGGTCGAAATGGACGACGAGGACGTGTGGGAGGAATTACGAGCGCAAAAACAACATGAATCAGAGAACATTGCGACGTTCCTTTCAAAATTTAAATCCATTGTCCGATACTTTAAGGTGGTGCCTACGGAAACGAGACAGGTCGACAGAGCTTTCCGGAACCTGTTGCCCATTTACAGAGGTGCCATGCTGCACATAAGACTAAATTCATACAGAGATTTAGAACGAGCGGGACGCGAGTACGAAAGGCTCCGAGACCTGGACGCGCGGTACGAGCCACCGCCGACCAAAGAGAAATCGCGCATACCAGCAGCGGCGTATGAAAGCGACAGGAAATCGGGATCATTATCGGCGATCCGAAAATATGACAGCAAGCGCGGCAACGAGGAGAGTTCGGCAGAAGAGAGGAAAGGGAATAAAGCGCAAAAGAAGGGGACAAAAGAAAAAGCAGAGGTCGCTGCGACGACGACGGAACGACCGGCTAAATCAGAAATCAGCGAGCTGAAACAGCTGCTGATCGAGCTGATGAAAGACCGGAAAAGTGAACGAGCACAACAGAATAGCGGCCAATCGGGGTCGCCACAGAATTCTGGAAACACGAACGGAAACACAGGGAGCGCGAATGCATCGAGGAACGCGAACGGGCCTATGGGAAGCCCTAGTAACACGTTTGTGGGAGTGTGTTTCTCCTGTCAGAAACCTGGGCACAGGGCAGCAGATTGTAGATCTAACATCTGCTACAATTGCAACGAGAAGGGACACTTCTCGCGCAATTGCCCGAAGAAGGCCCAGGGGGCGCTTTACTGTCAGGTGTGCAAAACACCGGGAGTCGAATACGACTCGTGTTTTGTATGCAAGGGACTTAAAGCTCTGACGGGAAAAGGGGAGGCGGGAGTGCGTTGAAGTCCCGCGCGCTCCATGCCGTAACCGAGGGGACGAACCAGCCGACCTTGAGCCTTCAGACGGGAAAGACGAAACGGATCCTTGAACGAACGGAGACTCAAGCGGTGGAGAAGGCAATTGAGGAGTTCGATAACTGGAAAAACCAGTTGTCGAGCTCAACGAGTCGAGAGAACGGCACGAACGAACGAGCAAATGAGAAATCGGCGAAAACTCGGGAGCAGGTTGACGAATCTGACTCGCGAGCTCTGCCGATCAATCCGCTCGAGTCGGGTCGGGTCGTAACGAGTAAAGTCGTTGAGACAGACGACAAATGTGTCAGTATGAATCGCGGGAAAAATACCAACAGAGCGCCTCGAGCTGATCACAGCACAGAGCCGAGTCAGAAGGTACCTGCTATACTGCACAACGAGTGCGTGAACGAGAGCGGGAACGAGCCCCGGATCCGTAGCCAAAAACCAGCAGTGTGTGCTGGTAACGGCAAACAAACGGAAGTCCGGGAAGTACCGCAGAGTGTGACGAGTACGAGTAAGAGTGTGAACGACGCCCCCGGCGGCAGTAATGCTGCGCCCAGTGCTGGGCATTCCAGGGGAGCGAACGAGCACGAGAAAACACCTGATCCAGAGGGGTCAGGAACGAGCGAGTGTCGATCAGCACTTCAACGGATGCAGACTGCAGACTGCTCCGAACATACGCGACCCACGGAAGCGTATGCGAGGTTGCTGATTGAAAAGCGTCTGAGAGACGCAGCGAATTCCGACGAAAACGAGATCGAGCGTGAAGTCGTAAGGAAAAAGCAGTGGCGTGATTCGCGAGGAGCAAAAGGCTCCTTGCTAGAGCACTGGTTTAGGGGGAAGAACGTGGTTGATGATACCGGAGATGTAGGTGGGCAGCATAAACTTGCGTCCGGCAACGATGCTATGTGCGCTCACCTAGTCGACGGAGATTCGGCCGAACGAACGGGCATCGGTGACCCACATATGGGGTACGATGCGCCCACCAAGGGTTTGGGGAGGGGGAGGAGGGCGGATTACCGCCCTCAGAGAACGTTGGAGATGGCACGCGGTGTGCCAGAAGCCTACCGGCATAGTCGCCGTAGGAGGCCCTGGTCGACACAGAGGCGTGCAACCGGGCGCAAAAAGAAAAAGAAAAAAAGTAGAGAACGAGGTCTGAGGAACCTGGTTTCCCTGAAAACACCTCTCCTTCCTTTACGCGGGGCCACATGGGCCGGAGTTGCGGACCGTGTGGTCCGGTTTAGGGAGGGGGGATGTGACGGAGAAACCCGTCACTAAGGACGGAGAGGCTGCTCGCCGATCCGGCCGGTACGGCACCTTAGCAGGCAGCCACCGGCTCGGGAGGGCTGCACTCTCCAGCGCGCATGCAAGCCGCAGCGCGCCGAGAGTTCCGGCGGCGCGAGGCCGGGAGTGAGCACGAGGCGGACGATCATTCTCGTCCGGTGCCCGCAAGCAGCAACACGCGACGCGCGCGAGACCCCAAGTGACCGAGCCGAGAGAGTGTGCGTGACCGTGTGCGTGTGCGTGAGTACGTACCCAGGACACCGGAGGCCAGCGACGTCGCCGCAGAGCCGAGAGCAGCGGAGCCGAGAGCAGCAGAGCCGAGCCGAGAGAGAACGAGCATCGGAAAGGTTTGGCAGTGTGCGCGTCGCGGCCCCGGTGTTCCCCCCCAGTGAACGTACGTGTCGGCGAGCGCGCCGACACACCCCCCCCCCAGCGAACGTGTGTGTTGGCGACCGCGCCGACACACCCCCAAGAACGACGGGCTCCGGCCCTGGCCCGGGCCTCTCCCTTCGCGTCCCCCCCAACGTCACGGCCTAGCGAGCGCGCGGATAGACTCCGTTCGAGTCTCCGCGCGCGGCCGTCCCCCCGAAAGAGTCCCCCGTGCTTGCGAGTAGAGCTAGCCGCGGCACTCCTGGCGCCCGTAATAAATACGGAGTGCCCTAACGTAAACCTGGTGCGAACGGGCACCAGGTCACACTTGTTAATACTTATTCCGATCATCTAGAAAACCACATTGCTAATGAATTGGAGCAATTTATTCCATTTCTAAAATTGAAACCTCACGGTTTCTTTTTCTACGATAAAAACAACAGCAATATCTTAAATCCATTGAAAGTTCTGAACTGGATGAAGGAATCTAACATTGTAGACGTTTTTCCTAATATTCATATTCAATTGTGAAGCAGAACGATCTTTTTCTGTTCTAAAAAGAATTAAGAATGGATATAGGTCAACAATGCTAGATGAACGTTTGTCCACTTTGTCTTTGCTAGTTATTGAAAGCGACTTACTGAGATCTCTAGATTTTAATGATCTGATTAGAGACTTCGCTGAAGATAAAGTTCGAAAAAAATTCTTTATGTAATCGAAATTTGTTAACAATGAATTACGATTTCAGAGAACAGTCTTCCAAGTTTTTCTGTTAGACCTTCCTAAATATCATGATGTTATTTAAGGTTACTGTATCCAATGTGCTATCCCCTAACGGTTTTTCGCCAATTTTACTATAATTAAATGGCAAACGGTATCTTAAGAGTAAAACAGAGAATACAAGTACTGCAGAATTCATGTGTGAGATATGTTTTTGGTGTGACGAGAGACAAACACATCACACCTCATAGGGCTAAGTTGGGCTGGATGTGCACGGATATAAGGAGGCAATATTTCATGGCTGTACTTTTGTACAAGACCCTTCGCATTCGACAGCCGGAATACCTTCTGAGCCTCTTCCCTAGGTACGTGTCCACTAGGCCCTCCAGGGGTGATGCACCGGAACTCTTGGTCTCCAAAATGAGGAACGACTTTGGTATAAATTCCTTCCAAGTGCAAGCAGCAAACCTTCGGAACTCCCTCCGCTCCTCAGATAGAAACTTGCCGTCCTTGTCAAGTTTCAAGCGTTCCGCGAAGTTGTATTTCTTAGAAATGACCGAATGACCTCTGATATTTTTAAGTAAAAGAATAGACACGTTATCTGTGATCATTAGCTTTATATTTATATTTTTACACTGATGACAAGGATGATATGTAAAATATGTTCATATGAATGACGTATGATTTTAAAAATGACTGAATTTATTATTACGACTCTACAGACGCTACAAACGTACCAAGCTCTATTTATACTTGCTTCACTACAGACGTGTACGTGACGAGACTTATCGACTTGTAGAATCTGCTCGACTCGACTACTATGACCGGATCAGAGGCCTATCTGACCCCAAGGAAGTCTGGAAAGAACTCAGGCATTTGGGAATCTGCCCGGATCATGAGAGCAACATGTCTCACTTCTCTGTAGATGATCTCAATGCTGACTTTGCCTCGACTTCTTACGACGCTCAAGCACCCTCAAATTTTTAATCTTTCGCTATCCCAGTCTGTTTTTCCTTGCAGCTGGAAACAATCTCTTGTACTTGCTCTTAACAAAGTGCCCTCTCCCACATGCCTGGGCGACTTCCACCCCATCTCTTTGCTTAGCTTCCTGTCAAAAACACTAGAAAGAATTATCTTGGATCAAATCTCTGCTTATGTTGAAGCAAATAATGTCCTTGATGAGTTCCAGTCTGGCTTTCGAACCGGGCATAGTACACAGACAGCTTCACTCAAACTTACTGATGACATCCGCTGCGGCAGGGACAGAAGGATGGTGACTGCGGTGTTCCTGTTCGATTTCAGCAAGGCCTTTGATACAGTCTGTCACGTCACGCTCTTACGCAAACTCTCCGATATGGGTTTTTCGTCTGGCGCTCTAAGGTGGCTTGGGTACTACCTTGGCGCTAGGAGGCAGGCAGTGAGGGGCCGGAATCGTGACTACTCTAGTTTTCGCGACGTCAATTAGGGCGTCCCTCAAGGCTCAGTTCTTGGCCCCCTGCTGTTTGCCCTTTACATAAGTGATGTGGCTAGACATTTCCCTGCTGATATCAAGTATATTGTCTATGCTGATGATCTTCAGGTGTATCTCCAGTAGACAATTTCCACTGATTCTCATGATATATTGGTTGATTAAAAAAAGAAATCACATGCAGAACTCTGGGACTAGTCAGGATATTCTTGTAATAAAGTAAGATTTCTTTTGGTATGTATCACATTATGGTCCGGGTGATCAAAACCACTTTTTGCTAAGTTTTGAGCCTGGAAATGAGTTGGGTGATAGCTATATGTTCACCAATTATCCTGGAATTAATTTTTCCAGAATATTTGGCATTTTTACTCTAAAATGTCTCTAGATAGCTCAAAATTGAGGTCAAAGATCCTCATAAAATGTTTAATATTACAAACTCCACCACTTTGAGCCTCTGGCAGGATGGGACATGGGATCAAATAAATTCTGGAAAAATTCAGGGAACATGATGGAGTCTCCTAGAATTCATAAAAAAAATTCCAAATTTTTTTTTTATTTTCACTCTCTCACTTGACAGAAAATCACCCATATATATATAGTATAGCTAATATATTAATATATATTAGCTATATTAATATATACTAGCATCCCCCGTCGTGGCTTCGCCCGCTCTCCGAGTTAATAGAATTCGAATGATAATTATCAACTGTGCATAGGAATAAAAACGTAACATGCAAGTGTTCAAAGTTTTAAATCCCTGAAGTACTTCAGAATAAACAACATTTCACCGTGTGAAGAACAATCTGAGCGTAAATCAATTCCGACATATTTAAATGTCTGACCTTGGACCTCATTGATTGTAATAGCAAAAGAAACCACGTGAACGGCTCGTGCAGCGGTTCGGCACCTACACTGAGAGGTCGCGAGGTCGGTTGCCGCTATACAGAAACCGGACGTGCTGAATCTAGCGTTAGCGCGAGCACCAACAGTCGCGAGCGCTGCTGTCGCTACTTTAAACGTCAGACGTTTCGAGAATGCGCATGCGTTGCCCAACGGTCGAGTGACAGCGTCTACCGCAAAAATATAGAGCTGCGAGTGCTACGACGATCGCGCGGTCGTTACCTCGCGCGGGATCCATATATCCGTTCATTTCGGCATATATTTGTGTTGATCCTGCTGCGGTTTTCATTATAATGATTGACGAGGCTTGAGCAAGCTTTGATTGCTCAAGCAAAAGGAGGAGGATCACCGAAGGCAAGTACCGTGACATCAAATGTTTCTATATTATGAGTTAAAAATGATCAAATCTTGCCCAGTCAATCTTGTTTACAAGTGCAATGTAGTAAGACACTTGAGCAGATTACATTGATTACTAAAAATCAACTGAAAAGTGAAAACTTTTGTCCCCCTCACATGGTAAATTTGTTCATGAATGTGTGAGTGTATATGGTGAATTATGTGAAGTACATTGATGCATGTTTATATATGAACTAAAATAATTGATCCTGACTTCATCTTATTTCACCTCTCGTCAAAGTATTTACTTTTCAGTTGATTTTTAGTAAACAATGTAATCTGCTCTTAATACACTGGTGATCAAGCCTGATCGAATCCAGATATCAATAACTTTTCCCTCTCACGTGGTAGATATGTTCATGAATGTTCGCGTGTACGGTTAATTATGTTATATTTTTGAACATTTTCAACAAAGTAATCTGGACACTTTCTCGGGTATTATTTCAATGTCCACGGGTTGGCTTATATCCCAACTGCAAGTTATTTATTCATGAAATTAGTCAGTATGAATCAATTCACACCAAACCAGTATCACTAGGTGCACAATTTTATGACAAAATCAAATATGTAGAGTTTTCCTGTCCCGGAATGTCTAAGCTACTTTGAATACATTCGACTTGCCTAAACTGGAGGTTTATATGATACAGCTTTGATTACAAACCATAGTTTTTTATACCTGCAAAGCCACTTTGGAAGCTGAGAAGTCATTTTCGCTGCCAAGAAAGTGATCTATAATATTTTCTTGCTAACATTATAAAAATTATGGGAAATTCATTTTCTGTATGGTTGTGATTTTCTGTCTATGAATGAGATATTCAATTGACACACACACACACACACACACACACACACACACACACACACACACACACACACACACACACACACACACACACACACACACACACACACACACACACACACACACACACACACACACACACACACACACACACACGAAGTTGATGAAAACATGGAAAACATGGCTTTAACGACTGATGTAGTTCAAGTATTGAACTCATCAAATGATGTACATAATGACAGACAGACTGTATATCTGGATGTTACTTTTGTTATGGCCCGGCCTTGCCCCGCCCAGAAATTTTGAAATTTTAAAGATTGAATTAGCGCGAGACGCATCGCAGATTTGCGATGCGAAATTCCCACATGCTACCTGAGTTGCGCCGAGAAACAACGGTCGGATTGAACGTATGAATGTGCTGTGCGAGTGCATCCATGCGACGGATGGCGAGTTGCACATAGTGCATGGAAATCGTGAGGACAGCTTGCATTTCGTGCAGCTGCCCAGCGTTGAAACGGATGAATGTCGGCTATGAGATATTCTCTTATCAGCTGTGCAAAGCCGCGAGCAGCCAGCGGGCGCTTGCGCAAGAATGTTAGTTCATAAGTTCATACGGCAGCGCGCAGCCAATTTTTTAATAAACGGCCATAGGATAAACGACGAATGAATTCGGGCTTGGTGGACTATCCCAAAGTGATTATTACAGATTCTCTTTTTACCTATTTTATCCCCCCCCCCCCACGATATGTAATGCGATCGGACCTTGATCGTGCAGATTCAAGCGATCGAATTTGATCGTACATATAGGTGATATTGCGAGAAAATGAATTCATGCTCCAGGGATGTGGAGAGCTGCCATCTTCCCGGTAGCGTAGTTGGTAACGCAACTGACCGGAGATCAGGAGATCGCTGGTTCAAATCCAGCCCGGGAATTTTTTTCTCGCAATATCACTTTGGGATAGTCCACCAAGCCCGAATTTATTCGTCGTTTGAAATATGTGGACGTTAAAAAATAATTATTCGGCCATAGGATATTTCTTATCGGTACGCGTGAGATGTCGAGCAGCCAGCGGGCGCTCGGCCAGCGAGAAATAGTTATTAGTCCTTGACGTATAAGTATAGTGAACGAGGAAGCAATGCCCTCGTATGCCTTATTTGTTCTTTTGATTATAAGATCTTAACATCACACACAGGTGACGTGCGAGGAGATATGTTTAAATAGGCTAAGGCGCCTTAAGAACAAACATGTGTGTATGTACTGTTATTCATCGATGTAAGGCGCCTCATCATATGAATAGATATATGAATAAACCGATGCACCTTGCAGTGCATCCATAGATTTGTAGCGAAACGAGCGCGCTTCGTATATATAAGTTTTCGCACGTGCGAACGGAGGAGGGACGCTGAGCCACGCGCACTTGTTATCACTCCATGAGGGAGAGGTAATTCTCGCGAAGTGCGACACCGCCTTCCAACCGTTTCGCGCCCGCGCCTCGCGCCCTGAGAGCGCATCTTGACGTGACGTCACGACGCATATAAAAGATGCGGCCGCGGCGGACACGGACGAGTTGATCCGCGAATATCACGGGTGCCACACGGATGGCCGGACAAGGAGCACGTTAGCGGCGCAGCTCCCCCGCGAACGCGAAGCATAATTAGATCTATCATCAAAACAGAATTTGTATACGGTCCAACCACGCGGGATCGAGTGTAATTCATAGAGTTTAGATGAATAATAAAGTTTAGTGCTAGTGCACTTGAAGTGGGATTATTCTCAACACCTTCCCCCACACCACACTTCATCCGAGTCGATACGAATATACGGCCCACCGCGTCACAGACTACTCGGCTGCCACGCTGCCTAGCTCCAGACGAGGACAACCAGGCGCCGGACGAATTGGGGAATCGTGAGTGACCGAGCGGTCTTACATAGTAACTTCGAGCGCGATACCCACGAGACAGATATCCCAATCAATATAGGAGTATTTCGCCCACCCGCCCCTTAAAATAACGGTCGGGCCATTACACTCCCATATTGATCTTCTGACAGAATTCAGAGTAGCTGCTCGAGTTTTAGAAAAGGTAACAACTGTGAATATTTGAAAAAAGGTTTAATTTTAATTTCTTTTACTTATTGATACATATTCTTCTCTGTTTTCTATATCTATTAATTTTCAGAGTATGTTAATAATGAACTGTTTGAATTGTTGTACAACACTATAAAAGGGGGAGTGCTTCTTAGACGATGCAAAAAAGACAAGAGTCTTGATGTAAAATCGTTGAAAGATATCATTATTCATTCTTACATATATAGTGAAACGATAACGTTAGTCATTTTGCTAGTATGATTTCTTTTTCATTGCATCAAATAGTTCCTTTTTGAAACTTCTATCAGATATCAAGTTGATTATGTGCGTGTGAGATTGTTTGCATAGTATAATTGTGTGTATAAACTTATGGTTCTGCCATTGAAATTCAATCAGTTGTTGCATATTAATATTATGGTAAAATCTAAAGGCAAACAACTAATTACTTTTTTCAGAATAACGACAGCAGAACTTCTAAGGATAGAGACACAAATTTTTGAATTACTTGAGAGTGAAAAGGATTCTGTTGTATTTGAGGCACCGTACACAGTTTCCAAGGAACACGTAGGGCCTCGAGTATATTTGTACAATCACTACAGAGTAGTTAGAAAAAATTGTCACCTAGCTGGTTTCATAGTTGGGAATGATGTCGAATTGGACTCCAATAAGCCTTCTCAGTTAGAAAACGTAGAATCAGGTTCGAGATATTATATAATATAATTTGAATATCAATATTCTTTAGCAAAAATCATTGAAAATGATGATTCCAAAATGGAAATTTCAGACTTATCTCAGTTGAACTGTTTGACTGATACAAATAGACTATTATGCAATGATGTAGATATTATCAAACAGTGGAGCAACAGTTTTTCTTAGCGTATGGATCTTTTAGTGAATGAAGGGAAAAAGAAATCTATTCTACAAGAGCAGTACTTTCATAGTTTTCCTTTTTTGACTGGACCTTTGGCAATAGTCTTGGTAAGTTTTCATAAAAAATTCACATTCGCTAAACAGGAGATTTCTAAATGTTTTATTCTTCACGTTGAGGTAATAGACTTTGATACTTGAATTTTTTCTCTCGTCATGAAATATTTGTTGTTGAAGCATAATAGTTTTATATTTTATTTGAAAAAAAAAACATTGCTATTTCAGGACTCTAAAGAAAAGAAACAAAAACAGTCTGCGCAATAATTGTGGCTTAAGACCCTTGGCCTGACAGTCCACCCATACCTGGTTTTTTGCGGTCAGTTACCAATCGTCGAAGCTAGTTTACATTTCAATTCAAATCAATATACTTATAATGACCCGCTAAGTGCCGTAGAAGCTTGTTACAAATGCTTAACAGCATTACGGAGTTTTCCTATTGTATCAGAATTTGCATGGTCAACAATTGATGCAGCTGTTTATAAATTACAGCCGTACAAGACTGTTAATACACATATTAACAACTTTGTTCAACAAGTAAAGAGTGTTTCTTTGGATGCTAGTGGTGCAGAGGCTAGTAGAATAGATCAAGATTAAATTTCAATTTAAATTTATTCTGTTATAAATGGCTTTAAAATTGAAACGAGGTTTAAACTAGTGTTATTTGTATTTTGTTGTATTCTGTTGTAGAGTGATTGTCCTGTTGATCAGGAACTTCTCATTGAGAGATGCTGAACTGCTTACTTGAGACTGATTACACTGTATTTATTTTGATTAAATAGTTTAATGGATCACATAGTCATTTTTAATTATGTATTAACATTCTTTTTAGAATTGTACGCTGATCCTGGCTTACCCAGGAATATTGTTGATTCACTAGTTTCTGTTATTAACAATTTCCCGAGTAAAGTCTTCATGCCTTTACTAAAGAGAGACATTTTGAATATTCTAAAAGAAGAAAACGTTTCTCAAGCTACACTCAAAAAATGAGAGAAGTGCTTTGCTCAACATAGTTCTATATTCAATGAAATTGATAGCGAGAGTAAACGTTGTACAATTTTTAAAAAAAAGGTCTTTTACAATCAGAAGAGTTTAAAATAAGTATAACTTTCACATCGAAAATTGAGAACAATAAATCTGTATTTGTACCTCCAGAATCTTGTTGGAAGATGTATACCTCTCAAAAATAGTTTGAAGTTATTTTTACAGATTCCGAATATTTATGATAAAATAATCAGTCACGTACAAAAATTGCGTTCAGAAACACATCATCTCAAATATTCTCCAAGCAAATCTCTGGCAATCCAAATATAGTACTTCTTCGAAAGAGACAGATGTACCTCTTTACATTTTTAGCGATGATTTGGAATATGGGAACCCTTTAGGAACCCATGCTGGAGTTAATAAATTCACAGCTATTTACGCCATGATAGCTTGTTTACCATCGCATATGTCAGTATTGTTGGATTGCATAATATTTTATGGCCTTTTCCGATCGTCTAATAAAAAAAAAACTAGTAATAAAGAAGCATTCGAAATTTTGATAAATGAGTTGAATTTTCTGACTCGTAGTGGAATAATAATTAATGTAGAGGGAATGATGAAAACTGTGAAATTCAAATTAATTCTCTTCCTGGGAGATAATTTAGGATCAAATTCAATTTTTGGGTTTAATGAATCATTTGTGAGCCAGTATTATTGCAGAATTCGTAAATGTTCAAAACAAAAAGCTTCTCTGTTGAGCGTTGAAGATAAATGTAAATTACGAACACGAGCAAATTATGCAGAAGACTTGCAAGCCGGTGACGCTTCTAAAACCGGCATTAAAGAAGAGTATATTTTCAACCATGTAGATGATTTTCATATTACTGAAAATGTTACAGTTGACCTGATGCATGATTTTTTTGGAGGGGTTTGTATGTTCGTTATGAATCGGTTGATAAATACATTCATTTTTAAAAAATAATACTTCAAATTAGAGTTACTGAATGCAAGAGAAGCAGCTTTTGATTATGGTTTCACCGAAACATTGAACAAACCTCCGAAAATCACTCCTGATCGTATATTGAACCATACAGATTTGAAAATGTCAACTTCTAAAACGTTATGTTTCACTCGCTATTTCGGTCTAATCATTGCCGATCTCATCCCCGAAGATGATGATTACTATAAACTATATTCTTATTCTAGAAGCATTTTAGATATATTGCTTTCTCCGCTTTCTTATTAAATCTGATGTTACAACTTTAACTGAGTTAATTGAAAAACTGAATACCTTGTATATGAAAAAGTATGCCTCACTCAAGCCTAGAATGCATTTTTTTTAACACAATATCCTTCAATTTTACTTAATAATGGACCCGTGATCAATTTTTGGACCATGCGATTCGAATCAAATCATCAACCCAATCGGTAGCAGAAGCAACTAAAAATTCGATGAATTTATTGAAAACTATTTCAACCAAGATGTCTTTGAGAATGTTATATACGGCAAATTTAATGGATTTTTCTCAATCTGTAGTGTTTGGTCCTATTGATACAAGCCGTGAGCGAAAATCATACTTTTCTGATGATCCAATAAAAAATAGTTCGTACATATGTTATAAACAGCTGAAATTCAATAATGTTTTCTTTAAATTCGGGATGTTTCTGGTACTAGGGTTCTTAGACCACTGTGAAGCTGAATTTGGTGAGATTTTACAAATAATTTCTGTTCAGGAAGATGTGTTTTTTCATTTCCATATCTTTCAAGAACTATATTTCGATTCGCGTTTTCACACTTATGTGGTGGAAGATTCCAAAATACAGAAATTAGTTAATATAACTGATTTACCTGACGTCGCTCCCGTATTATCTGTTAAAACAAGGAATGAGCATTTTATTTCTATATGATATGGATTATAAGTGTAAAGATAATTCTATTATGTATATGTGAAGTAAATCAATGTATTTCATCCAATCGCATGTAATATTAGTGTATCAATAAACTTGTATGAGTCAATTGACTGTTTTCAAAACTCCTTTCATCACAAAAAATTATTAGTATACTTTCACCAAAGATGAAAATTTTATTAAAAAAATTGTACTTTTCTATTGACAGACAAGTAGTTCAACAGTATATACTCTAAAATCCAACAATATATGGTGTAAAATACATATATAGCATAAGAAATACTAGGAGCAACGCAAGCCACCGATTACGTATTTGCCTGCCCTTAACACCCGCGGCAACGGTTGCTCTATAGTTCGGTACAACGCGAGCGCGTAAGTGGCGAGCTCCGCTGCCGCAAATCGCTCGCGCGCGCGATGCCTCTATGAAGGGAGCGCCTGAGTTCGCTACCTTCTTTCAGTGCAGTGGCCAAGGAGAGGAGTCGGAGCTTCAAATTGAGGCATATTCAAGCCGTTAAGAGATATATGCGAGTTCGATTATTTTGGCAATCGATTACACCGCTATAATATCAAGAGTCACAATAGAACAACCAAATTTAAGTTTTTCTTGAGAAAATCGAGGACTCCAACACTATTGCCTCATACCGCGCAACTTCAGCCGCGAGAACGGCTAAAATAGCGTCTCGCCACCTAGTGGCCAACGAGAGAAGCTGGAGCTGATTTGCATGTTATTTCCATATTCTGCATAGAAACGTTCCTAATTAATTAATGATTAATCTTAAGGGGGCTTCAGCGAGTTATTATTCTATTATAGAATGAACTCAAACTTTCATAGAATATACCTAGCACAACCAGCTTTCAATTGCAACGAAGAAAATCATGGGTCAACATGGTCATTTCCATATGAGCGCTATAACAAAAATAACGTTTTTTACATAGGCTCTTATGGCGAGAATCGATTAATCCTTTCTCAAATAAATATGGTGTTATAGAAAAATTTGAAAAAATTCTAAGTAATAGGTTTTTATAAGTAGATTATAATATGATCGCGAAAATCGTATGTCACCATCGAAATAAGATCGTAAAACTGAAAAAAAGTGGATTTTGATGAATTTGACAAGTGTTTATGTGCAAATCTTGACTTAGTTATAATTTATTTTCCCTTTTCAAGCATCCATAAGTAGTCTACGATAAGACTGATCTACTTTAAAACGATATAATTCGGAGAATTTTGAAAAATAATTCAGGCACCCCCAGTAGGGCCCCGCATTGGTACGGCACCTAACGCTGAAGCCCCTTTGATAGCCTATGACACTTCAGCGATTGGTTCAGTAGTTTTTGAGATTTTTGCAAACATAGAAACAAACGCTTCCTCTTAATATAATAGTAAGAAGTAAGATAAGACACACACACACACACACACACACACACACACACACACACACACACACACACACACACACACACACACACACACACACACACACACACACACACACACACACACACACACACACACACACACACACACACACACACACACACACACACACACACACACACACACACACACACACACACACACACACACACACAACACACACACACACACACACACACACACACACACACACACACACAACACACACACACACACACACACACACACACACACACACACACAGACACACACAGACACACACACACACACACACGCCATTTCATTTTCAATCAATAAGAATCCAAGGAAGCCTTTATATTACCAATGGATGATAAACGACCTAAGAATATATTGGAGACAGCTAAAACAGACCAGCTGTTATTTGGCAAAGATCTAGTTGGCAGAACTAAAGAAGCCGAAGCAATTGATGAGGCTGGTTCTAACATGAAGAATCAAAACTTGTGGAAACATTACCGTTGCAGAATAAAAATAATCTAGGAAGAAGGCCGAAAATTAAATGCGATTGGCAAATAGAAATTGGAAATTACAGAAAAGCCATCAAATTCTTGTCAGACAAAGGTGTAATTGTAAAATGTACGTATCATGAAAATCAATTTTCATCATCTTATTTCTTAGAGGCGAAGAAAGACGGGTCATACTAAAGATCGACCATTTACACATATTTGAATTATGGAGGGTGCACAATACAATATTATTAACTGTAAAGTTGGCACTGTATCAAAAGCAGATGGCTTAGAAAATTGTCAAATCCTGTTACGAATCGACAATACGATAACGATTTCATTGATAAATAAAATGGGAGGAACGCGTCACTTGAAATATGACAATCTTACCAAAAAAAATTCGGCAATGGGCGGAAAAAAGACATAATTTCCTTTTATCTTCGTACATAGCGTCGAAACAAAAACTATAAACAGATCAGCTGTCTCGGATAATTAATAAAAAACTGCCATTTTTTGTTACAATTCTTAACAGAAAAATTTCATGAAGGTACGTTATATTTCACTTTAAATACGTATCGATCAGCCATTGCATTATTGTCGGAAAAATTTACGAGAACAAAGTTTAGTAATAAGATTTTTCGAAGGCATACATCGGTTAAGACCAGCCAAGCCCAAGTATAGTTTCACCTGGGATGTTGGGATCCTTTTAAGTTATTTGGAGATCTTTCAACCGTTAATAGAATTAGATCTACATAAATTAACGGAAAAAAACATAGTTAGCGTTGACTACAGCACACAGGGCTCAAACAATATCAAAAATAAACATTTCAAATATAGAAGAACTAAATGATTGATAAGAAAAAAGAATTCTTGAACATATAAGAACTCCGAAGGCTGGTAGTTACTGACCGTTACTGGCGGTGATCCTAAGGTACATAGTAGTTACCGATGAACTCCGAGACACTAGCCAGTGAAAACTCGGAAACTTTTGCGAAATTTCACAATCGACCGGTTTTGCCTATTAATCAAACGTTTGAGAGAGCTGTCCTAGAAAATCGATTAATTCTTATAAGTATAACTAATGATTATAGTGACTAAGCTAAAGGATGTTTGTGATGATCGTATCAACAAAATAGAAAAGATAATAAGTTGAAAAATGCAGTATCTCAGAATTCTACACATAATTTTTTCTTCTTCTTTTCGCTATTGGCCGTGGGCTCCTTCGATCCGTCATACTGAATGTACATCGAAACTGTATAATTTTGGTTTTGCATCATCGAGAAAAATTGACGAAAATTTGTTTATTCACCACACCATTGTCGTTCACATAGAATACGCCCACGCATCAATATTTTCAAATTTTTCAATATGAATTATGGAAGCGCTCAAGCTCCTCTATCGATCTGCTCGAACGAATTTTCGAAAAATCAACCCTTTGTACGATTTTAAAGGGGGGTCCCACCCGAACATCGGTAAAAAATTCTTTAAATTGTTCGTACGCCCACGGCAACTTGAATTTTTCAAAATTTTTTTTTTCATGTAAATGTAGCCCTCGATCCCACCTTTCGATCCGTCATACTAAATGTACCTCGAAACTGTATAATTTTGGTTTTGCATCATCAGGAAAATTGACGAAAATTTTTTTTTTCACCACACCATTTTCGTTCACATAGAATACGCCCACGCATCAATATTTTCAAATTTTTCAATATGAATTATGGAAGCGCTCAAGCTCCTCTATCGATCTGCTCGAACGAATTTTCGAAAAATCAACCCTCTGTACGATTTTAAAGGGGGGTCCCACCCGGACATCGGTAAAAAATTTTCTAAATTGTTCGTACGCCCACGGCAACTTGAATTTTTCAAAATTTTTTTTTTCATGTAAATGTAGCCCTCGATCCCACCTTTCGATCCGTCATACTAAATGTACCTCGAAACTGTATAATTTTGGTTTTGCATCATCAGGAAAATTGACGAAAATTTTTTTTTTCACCACACCATTTTCGTTCACATAGAATACGCCCACGCATCAATATTTTCCCACCCGATATCCCACCCGGACATCGGTAAAAAATTTTTAAATTGTCCATACGCCCACCACAACTTGAATGTTTCAAAATTTTTTTTCTATGTAAATGTAGTCCTCAATCTCACCTTTCGATCCGTCATACTGAATGTACATCGAAACTGTATAATTTTGGTTTTGCATCATCAAGAAAAATTGACGAAAATTTGTTTTTTCACCACACCATTGTCGTTCACATAGAATACGCCCACGCATCAATATTTTCAAATTTTTCAATATGAATTATGGAAGCGCTCAAGCTCCTCTATCGATCTGCTCGAACGAATTTTCGAAAAATCAACCCTTTGTACGATTTTAAAGGGGGGTCCCACCCGAACATCGGTAAAAAATTCTTTAAATTGTCCGTACGCCCACCACAACTTCAATTCTTCGAAAATTTTTTTCTATGTAAATGTAGTCCTTGAGCCCACCTTCCAATCCGCAATACCAAAGATACCTCGAAACTGTATAATTTTGGTTTTGCATCATCAGAAAAATTGACGAAAATTTGTTTTTTCACCACACCATTGTCGTTCACATAGAATACGCCCACGCATCAATATTTTCAAATTTTTCAATATGAATTATGGAAGCGCTCAAGCTCCTCTATCGATCTGCTCGAACGAATTTTCGAAAAATCAACCCTCTGTACGATTTTAAAGGGGGGTCCCACCCGGACATCGGTAAAAAATTTTCTAAATTGTTCGTACGCCCACGGCAACTTGAATTTTTCAAAATTTTTTTTTTCATGTAAATGTAGCCCTCGATCCCACCTTTCGATCCGTCATACTAAATGTACCTCGAAACTGTATAATTTTGGTTTTGCATCATCAGGAAAATTGACGAAAATTTTTTTTTTCACCACACCATTTTCGTTCACATAGAATACGCCCACGCATCAATATTTTCCCACCCGATATCCCACCCGGACATCGGTAAAAAATTTTTAAATTGTCCATACGCCCACCACAACTTGAATGTTTCAAAATTTTTTTTCTATGTAAATGTAGTCCTCAATCTCACCTTTCGATCCGTCATACTGAATGTACATCGAAACTGTATAATTTTGGTTTTGCATCATCAAGAAAAATTGACGAAAATTTGTTTTTTCACCACACCATTGTCGTTCACATAGAATACGCCCACGCATCAATATTTTCAAATTTTTCAATATGAATTATGGAAGCGCTCAAGCTCCTCTATCGATCTGCTCGAACGAATTTTCGAAAAATCAACCCTTTGTACGATTTTAAAGGGGGGTCCCACCCGAACATCGGTAAAAAATTCTTTAAATTGTCCGTACGCCCACCACAACTTCAATTCTTCAAAAATTTTTTTCTATGTAAATGTAGTCCTTGAGCCCACCTTCCAATCCGCAATACCAAAGATACCTCGAAACTGTATAATTTTGGTTTTGCATCATCAGAAAAATTGACGAAAATTTGTTTTTTCACCACACCATTGTCGTTCACATAGAATACGCCCACGCATCAATATTTTCAAATTTTTCAATATGAATTATGGAAGCGCTCAAGCTCCTCTATCGATCTGCTCGAACGAATTTTCGAAAAATCAACCCTCTGTACGATTTTAAAGGGGGGTCCCACCCGGACATCGGTAAAAAATTTTCTAAATTGTTCGTACGCCCACGGCAACTTGAATTTTTCAAAATTTTTTTTTTCATGTAAATGTAGCCCTCGAGCCCACCTTTCGATCCGTCATACTAAATGTACCTCGAAACTGTATAATTTTGGTTTTGCATCATCAGGAAAATTGACGAAAATTTTTTTTTTCACCACACCATTTTCGTTCACATAGAATACGCCCACGCATCAATATTTTCCCACCCGATGTCCCACCCGGACATCGGTAAAAAATTTTTCAATTGTCCATACGCCCACCACAACTTGAATGTTTCAAAATTTTTTTTCTATGTAAATGTAGTCCTCAATCTCACCTTTCGATCCGTCATACTGAATGTACATCGAAACTGTATAATTTTGGTTTTGCATCATCAAGAAAAATTGACGAAAATTTGTTTTTTCACCACACCATTGTCGTTCACATAGAATACGCCCACGCATCAATATTTTCAAATTTTTCAATATGAATTATGGAAGCGCTCAAGCTCCTCTATCGATCTGCTCGAACGAATTTTCGAAAAATCAACCCTTTGTACGATTTTAAAGGGGGGTCCCACCCGAACATCGGTAAAAAATTCTTTAAATTGTCCGTACGCCCACCACAACTTCAATTTTTCAAAAATTTTTTTCTATGTAAATGTAGTCCTTGAGCCCACCTTCCAATCCGCAATACCAAAGATACCTCGAAACTGTATAATTTTGGTTTTGCATCATCAGAAAAATTGACGAAAATTTGTTTTTTCACCACACCATTGTCGTTCACATAGAATACGCCCACGCATCAATATTTTCAAATTTTTCAATATGAATTATGGAAGCGCTCAAGCTCCTCTATCGATCTGCTCGAACGAATTTTCGAAAAATCAACCCTCTGTACGATTTTAAAGGGGGGTCCCACCCGGACATCGGTAAAAAATTTTCTAAATTGTTCGTACGCCCACCGCAACTTGAATTTTTCAAAATATTTTTTCTCATGTAAATGTAGCCCTCGATCCCACCTTTCGATCCGTCATACTAAATGTACCTCGAAACTGTCATATCATTGTTTCCGAGAGCAAGAAAGGTGAACCAGAAAAATGTACGGATCCATTTTATTATTATGTAGATTTCAACGTTTTTCTGGAATCAAACGTCAAATAATTGTTTTCATGGTCTATACGCCCCCAAAATATTAATTCTTCCAATACATAACCAGTTCAAATTGTAGCTCTTGACCTCCTCTTTCGACCCATCATACCGAATATTCTTCAATTCATCATTTACCAAGTTATTTATTACTTCAAAATCTTTCGTATGACGAAAATTCGGCTACACATGATTTTCTACTTTTCACCTCAGATTATGAAAATGCTCGGACTCCTCTATCGATCTGCCAGACCCGATTTCAAAATAATCTAACAAAACATTGTTCCCAAGAGCAAAATATGGGAATCTTAATTTTAATATAATGTAGATAAAGAGGAAACGTTTGTTTGTATGTTTGCAAAAATCTCAAAAACTACTGAACCAATCGTCTCAAAATTTTGACAGTAGCTTTACTATGTAATCTGAATTTTCATAGGCTATTAAGATTAATTATTAATTAATTAGGAACGTTTCTATGCAAAATATGGAAATAACATGCAAATCAGCTCCGGCTTCTCTTTTTGGCCACTAGGTGGCAAGACGCTATTTCAGCGGTTTACGCGGCTGAAATGGCGCGGTCTGGCCTATGAGTATCAGGTAATCAGTGGAGTGTAGTCCTCGATTTTGAAGATCTGGCTTCTCTCTTTGACCAACTCGGAGAGCGGGCGAAGCCGCGACGGGGGATGCTAGTACCTTATACACGTGCGACACAACGCCTCGCCATCTGCAGGCGCGCCATCGTACTGCTATCATACTTGGTCGGTTACTCGAAAATGAGCTCATACTCGTCAATTGTATAAAGCTCATGGAAATTTGAATCAAATCTCACTGTAATTGCATCTTACTGTAAAAAAGAATGTTATCACGATCATTCAATTTTATATGAACATGGAAGAAAATGTTGAAAAACTAATTGAAACAATTCAAATTGAAGTTTGGCAAATTCGAAATGTAATCATAAAATAATGTCTTCATCTAAAATAACTTGTTATTATGTCAGAGGAGGATATAGTTTCATGAAGCCGTCAAAATCAAGCCTTAACAATTTCATAAATATGCGTTAATGATATATGCTCAAATGCAGTCTTCTCTTTCAATAAAAATTTATTATAATCAATATTTCAACATAACAATACAATGCACTGTCCACAGTTCAGTTCAAAATACGACTACAAGAGTGTGAATTGTTATTAATTTTCATTAATGATCACATACAATGGTATATCTTTTTGGTGATCCACCAAATACTAAATTTCAAGTATTGCTAGAGGTGACAATGAGCTAGTATAGTCAACATCAATAAGTCTTGAGTTTTACTTATCATCTTCAAATTGTAGAATACTGAAATCACCGATAGAAGTGTCAATGAAGCAAACACTACATAACATGTCTAAACGTCTCTCTCTGTAAAGTTGTGGAGCTTCATGACAAACTGCTTTCCACACTTGGTGTGGAAAGTTAAAAGTGGAAAGTTAAAAGTCTGTCACACTTCGTTTGACACATTTTTAACTTTCCACATTCTCTCACCTTGTCAATATATTCATTCTATATATTCACAGTAATCTGTGAAAAATAAATTGTCATATCCATGAATCATGAGCTGGGGTATAATGCTCTGATCAAGTCCTGAGTTACACTTCATCTTGAAATTGTCGAATACAGAAATTACATTAATTAATAAGATGAGTATACGTCTCCTTGTGTAAAGTTGTGGAGCTTCATCACAAGCTGCTCTCCATCTTAGCTGTTTTTCACGTATATCACGTATAATTTATTAAATTTTTTCACCTTGTCATGACATTTATTTTGTCTTGACACTAGGTATTGAAGGTTGTAAAATATTTTCACACTAGTCTGTGAAATAATATAATATGTACTTTTGAAGAATGGACTGGAGAGTTTGTTTTTGTGTTTTTCTTATTCTGAACAATAGCTAGTAAGAATGGTTGCAAACTATTCAATACTTCCATCCTGTATTTCATGCTGGTACTTTTTGAATATAAATTTGTCGTCAATTGTCCCCCTGGTTGATCTTCAGAATGCAGTTTGGAAATCATATCTATGAAGTATTAAAGAAATTTGTGGCTATTGCTAGCAAGAAAACTACTGCAGTCAACTTCTTCTTTGATGGAGAGTGTAGCATTCTCGTTTTCATTCATGCGATAGCTAATAATGTCTGTGTCGGCAATTTGATCAGGTGGTTCAACTACAAATCTACGCCTTTTGAGTCCAACAGAAGGTGACTGAAATAAACATAAAAAGTAAAATAATAATCTGACATAGCTAACAAATAAACAATGTCTGTAACGATAATTTGATCTAGTGGTTTAAACAAACTAAAAGAATTCAACTACAAATCCATGTTTATTGAGTCCAACAAAAGGTAGTTAAAATATGTGAATAAACAGTAGAATAATAAATAAATATAAATAGACGATCAAACCTGGTTATCCTGTATCATCTGAAACCATGTCATTGGAACCATAAAAAATTTGCCCAATGATTCCTCTACTCATCGAAGTCTATTCCCATTTTTGCCCAATTTCATCTGTATATATTCATTTGTATATATATGGATATCTGGATCAATTTGACCTGCATACATATGTATCTAGATCTGGATGGATATTGACCTAGAAAAAAAAAGTTCTCACAAAGCAACTTTCTTACGAGACCCTCTAAAGACGTAATCAAATGAAATCAAAATCCAAACAATTATATAATTTATCTGACGTTTTCTCCTTTGCTTGCAGAGATTGTCCTTATATTATATCTTATCATATACATAATATAAACTGATGATGTTCGATGTTGTTCCGTTGGACCGTGCCAGACCGCGCGAGCTAACCTGCAACTAACTCGAGCAGACGATTGCTTCCACATAGCTGAGCTCATTCAGTTCAGTTGCAATATATTTATAAATACACTATGCTGATGAGTGAAGACCACGCTTGCGCTGGGTAGTGAACCAGTCGAACGTATACGTCACATGTGGAAGATGTGGAAGAATTTTTGAGGAGCTCGTGTGGACTTCGTGTGCTAGTCGACTCAAATTCCTATACTCGAATATAACTAAGGCTATTTTGATGAAACTTTTTTGACAAAACTAATCGTAAGTGACCGTAGTTTTTGCTTATAACTATTGCAAAACTGTGGGACAGCGGTAAAACGAAAATAATTGAAAAAGTGAGGTTGAACACGACATTAAGCTGTATATAATGGCTAGTCGCGTCCTCGCAAGCGCTTGCTGCGCATACTTGTCGTCGTTGGCGCTCACGCGCCACCTGATGTTCCTTGCTGGATGTAACATTGATACCCAGCACTTTTTTGACAATGCCAAAATCCTTTACTGGATGTTTTTTCTTGAGTTCAGTTTTAATAGCAATTGAATAATTATTTTCTTTCCATTTATATGATAGACGCAATTATCTGTCTTGGAACAAGTTATACCATTTGAAATGAAGAAGGTATGGATGTTTTCATTCCAAATCGATGATCCTTGTTTTAGACCATAGATGGCCTTGTTGAGTAAACCAACCAGATGTTTACTTCCATGAATCACAGAACCTTCAGGTTACTGGACATATACTGCTTCTTTGACCTTACCGTGTAGGAAGGTGGTCTCGACATCCATATAATGTATTTGCAATTTTTGTTTGGCAGCCAAAGCGAGCAGTGTTCTAAGGACTGTGAATCGCACTACTGGAGAGTACGTTTCATCGTAATCAATACCAGGTCATTGGCTGTATCCCTTTGCTACCAACCTTAAACTTGATTGACCTGTCAGTAATTTCCTTCTTTTGTACACCCATCTACATCCAATCACCTTTCCATTTGCTGGTAGTTCTATCAATGTCCATATCTTGTTTTCCATTAATTAATTATATTCAGCGTCTGCAGCAGTTTTCCATTGTACGTGCTCCGGGCTTTCTATGGTTTCTTGAAAACATATTGCTTCCAGTGATTCTGCAATGGCACTGCACATGCTATGATCACCTAGATATTCTGGCCCATTGAGTGTACGTTAAGATTTTCTAATGTTTTGCTCCGCAGGACTAAGTCCGTTGTTTGATGCTGCACTTTCTTTATTTGCATCCGTTTCAATTGGTATATCATCTTGGTACAGTTCAAAATAGGTGAATTTTTTAGTATTCAATGTATAATCTTAACTTTCGGAAAACATTACATCTCTGGAGATAATAATTTTTTGTCGACTATGATCCCAAAGCTGATAACTGTTTTGATTCAGAGCATATCCCACAAAAATCAATTCCATTGCCTTGTAATCAAACTTCTTTCTCATTTGATCTGGGGCGTGTGTTAGAGACTTTGAACGAAATATTTTTAGGTGCGACAAGTCCGGCTTCACGCCAGTCCATAATTTTTTTCTCCCAGAATCGACGCACTGATTCCTAGGTAATTCATCGACGGCAGTCCCGTACTCTGCCTAAAAACATAAGTTACGATTCGCGATACTAAAACTTAAAACTACACTCGCGACCCGGCACTCCCGATGCGTACGCGAATATCGATATAGTAAATCGATAGTTACTTAACTAGCGATGTATGAAGTTCAGTTAGGCTTTAAAATAAACATTTATATATATAATAAAAATAATGCCAGTTTTCATCATCATGTGAATCATTTGGGTAGATTTTTTCCGTACAATTTACATGATAGTTTCTCAAATGTCTTACTAGGAGGCAAGTTTGGATGCGGGTCATCAATCTTGATCAACATTTTTTTGGTGTTTGCTTGCATCAAGAATAGAGTGCACCCACAGTTTCAGGGTTCAACGCTTCCAAACTTCAAAGATATCAGTTAATGTATCTTGGTTGGAGCGGTTGGTCCCGTCTCAAACGACAATATGTCATCTGAGACGTATTTCCACTCACTGCACTACAATTTCACTGTTATCATTGGATACTACATCCAATTTTATTCTGGAAAATTCATAGAAGTAAATAACGAGTATATTCAACAAATCTTACTTCCTCATTTTGATCACATAGAGTAAAACATGGAATATATCAATGCGTCTCATGAAGAAAGACATGCAATTCCGTCAGCAAAGAAAAGCATATCTCAATCTGACCGCGGAAAAAGTCACATGTCGCAATCTGGCCGCGGAGAAAGATACATATCGCAATCTGGCCGCCAAGAAAGACATATGTTGCACATCTCAGAATTTTCGGACGTGGAAAAATATATGGAATGAAAGCTTAGAATGAGTATGTAGTTGAAAAAAAGCCTTGATTGCGAGATGTGTCTCTCTTCGTAAGAGGCATCGATATGAAAAGAGTAACGTTAGTCGACTTTTCACTCTGTCCTTGGATGCTAAAGCAATAACAACATGTATTCAAACACAAGGGTCCCAAATGTGATATTATTGGACGACACTTCAGTATCAGAATTGCTTTTCATTTATAAAAATTTCAATTCTGAATACTTGATGTCCAAAACCAGACCGTATAAGAAAAATGGCAAAAATTTTCTACTCACAGTATATTTCTTGTTATAATATAAATTCTGGCTCTGCACATCTTACCTGGTGTACAGATCAAAAACAAAGAATCAAATTTTCACAGAATATACAAATTCAAGAGGAAAGTTTAAAAGAGAACTTATCTGAATTTGGTTGCGTCTCCATCACATTGTAATTTAATCAGCTGCATACGAAGAAGCTGCTTATCTGTTTTTACTCTGGAGAAAACTATGATTAGATTGATGTGGAAAACTTCGCTTTCAATCACTCAAACTATCAGGTGACGCGTCAGCGCCACCGACGATAAGTATGCGCAGCAAGCGCGCGTGGGGACGCGACTAGCCATTATACACAGCCCAATGTCGTGTTCAACCTCACTATTTTGATTATTTTTGTTTCACCGCTGTCCCGCAGTTTTGCAATTGTTATCAGCGAGAACTGCTGTCACTTACAGTTAGTTATGTCAGAAAGGTTGCATCAATTTATCTTTCGTTATATTCAAGAATACTTCTTGAGTCGACTACATCAGATAGAGTGCCCCAGAGTTTTTTGAAAATTCTTCCACATGTGACGTATATTACGGCCGACTGATTCACTCCTCAACTCCTCAGCGTAGTGTATATTACGCCCAACATATATACATTATATATATGTATACGTTAGATTTGATGAAAAAATGACCTTTGGGGAAAAATATAACGAGAGCAGCATCAAAGACAGGTCAAACTCGCGAGAAGAGACAGATCACAAAGGTTGGTTTGTAAACTTTGAGAACTTCGAGATCTCTATTGAAACGGAGGGAGTAGAGAACAGAAAAAGGGTTTGACCGAGGAAACCTCTACCAGTCGAAAAGGACCAAATGATAAATTCAACGATAGATATGTCAGACGAAGACATCAATGCCATGGTGACAGCTATTCACAAAGAACCAAATTCGTATCAAGAGATATAATTCGTATCCAGAAAACTGGAATAAATGGTGAGACCAAATACAAAGCTAGATTGGTCATTCGTGGCTTTAAGATAAGAACGATATGCTTCATATCAACTTATGCTCCAGTGGAAATTAACATGGAAATACCAGAAGGAGTAGAGTGTACAGAGTCAGAAAGATTGAAAAGGGTATGGGAACTATTGAGAGCATTGTACGGATTGAAAATCAGTCCCAAGGTATGATACGAACGCTTCGAAGAAACTGCTCTGAAAATTGATTTTCAATCCCACAGGAGTGATCCTTGTTTGTTTTGTTGTAGACGGTTCAATAAATTCTTGATTGCTTGATTCCTTGTTGCTATATGTCGATGAAATGTTGATAGCCAGCAATGATTCTCAAAAATTGGATGAAATATCGAATCAGCTGATGTTAGAATTTAAAATGATCGATCTTGGGGAACCACAAAATTTCCTGGGGATTGAAATCAAGAGAAACAGAGAAGCAAACGATGACACTGACGCTCGAAGATTACATTGACAAAATGCTAGATAGATTTGATTATGGTGACCTGAAACCTCAAAGATCACCTATGATCACAAGACAAATGTCAAATCGAGAAAGAAGGCAACAAGAAAAGAGCCCAGATGAGCTAGAATGTATTAGAAACATTTCGAATACACCTTATAGAGAAAAAGTACTCCCTCTACTATATCTGGTAAATACACTGCAACCAGATATCTCGTATGCCACCAGTGGGTTTGCTGTGCAACTCTTTGGTGACACCATTGTCTAGAAAACTCGCACTACACATTACAATCGCTGAGGTTTTAAATATATCTATTCTACCAATGATTTTATGGTGCGATAACAAAGATGCATGCGCCAGTACTCGAATGAGCACTAGTAGTAAACTAAGACATATGATTGACGTTAGAGAACATTATATTCGAGAATGTGTAGAAAAGAATTTAGAGAGTGTAGAATGGATATCATCCAAAGAGCAGATAGCTGATGTATTTATAAAACCTCTATCGTTTAAAATACATAACAGATTGATGAAACAGTTATTAAACTGGAATTCAAGTTGGATTTATGAGCTAGAACTGATAGCGAACACATATTTTGGAATTTCTATTAGTTACAGGTACGACCAGAAAGAATAACAAGAGCTAGATAGAAAAGAAGGTACTCGGCATCGCTGCGGAAGAGAGTGTTAGAAATGTGTGGTCGCTCCAAGCCTCGCGCATATACGGTTTGCGCTGCGAGCTACTGGCACGTCGGCCTATAGCTACTTCTCCCCTCCACTGCCAGCCCGTTTGCCTCGTCGCTGGCTCACTCTGAGTCGAGCTCTCAGCGTGCAAACTGCTCCTCGTGCTTCGTGCCGTGATCACCAAGTCTACTCGATTGATTTGCGGATAGAACGCTCGATTGATACGAATATAGATAGATTCGAGGCTAGATTCATCATAGCTAGATTTCATATTACTAATAAAGTGTTTTGTGTGAAAGGTAAAACTTTGCGTTTTTATTTCAGTTCGCACTTCGCATCACGTTGTTACGGTAGCGTTTTATTAACATTCACAACATCACTACAAAAATACCAGCCCAGCTAGCAGTTTAGAGTGAAACAGATGGTCCGGTCAGTCCACAGTAACAACAGCAGTTCAGTTGCAATATATACATATATATTGAGGCGTGTCAGGACTGGCTAACTGGAGCTCGGCCTCGTTCTTTTCTAGCATTTCTAGCGTATGCCCTCCGGTATATTCTGTGCCTTGATCACATCTCAAATAACAGAATTTTTCGTCGCTTCCCTAGATGTTTCTAGCGTTGACCAGGGATGTTTCCAGACTTTCTTCCGAATCATCTTCATGTTTCATCGGGTATGCTTGGGCCAGTCTAGAGTAGTCGTCAACGAATACAGCGATCTGCAGCAAATCTGTATTTCTGTATCTGTAATAAGCAGCAATCTGTATCTCTTGGGATGTGTCATAGGGCTTACGGGTCCCATCGTGTCTGCGTGTATTATTTCTAAAGGTCTTGTTGCTCGAGTTCTAACTTTCGGACGAGGCAATCTGTTAAATTTAGATACGATGCATACTTCACATTCTAATATTTTACTATCAAACTTTTACGTTTTTTAGATAAGAGATGTCAGGATTCTGTTTTTGAAACTTATTTAAGTATGTCAATGATGCATGTCCAAGTCTCGCATGCCATACCAATGCTCTACTACGATATGTTGAGCTATTTTCGAGCGAGTGGGAGTGATTTTTATTAGTGATCAGGGCATTATACTCACTGGTATCTTTAGAGGTTTGCGGTCTATTTTGATCTCCTTGCAAGCTCTCTCTTCCGCGACCACGTCTACGGCCACGGCCATAGCCGCGGCCAGTGCTAGTTTTCGCTATTTGATTTGGACTAGATTCTTGGTTTTGAGAACCTTTTCGTTTTGAATCTCTATCTTTCGAGCTACCATCGCGACCACGCCATTTATCCCTTTTGTTATTTCAAAAGTCATACCTTTTTCCAACTGGTTTTTGTGGGTATTTGCCAGTCAATTTGTAGATTTCTTCGTCATCGAGCGAGCAGTTTCTGTTTATATGGTCTGCATGTTGACGGCATCTGTAGCACATCGTGCCCCGTCTATCGCACTCATCGTCTGTATGACCTTTGTTTCCACACTTGCGACATAAGGGTTTTGGAATGGTACCCATGTACATTGCTTTGTCGAGCTTTTGTCTTTCTCTCTATCTGCCTCCTGTTCAGTTATATATTTTTTCAATAAGTCAGTAGTCATTCTTTCACCCGATAAATTTTTGTAATTGAATTCTTGATGTTGAATTTGAGTTTTTGATTTTATTGCGTCATAAAAGGCATCTTTATCTTCATTCTCAGTCAATTTTGGAAAAGAAGGTATGTTATTGTATTTTCTAACTATCTGTCCCAGAAGTGTGAAGCAGATTCTCTGTTTGGATCGTATTGAATTGAGTGCAATTATCTTCTAACCGAGCCCGTCGTAACGTCAGTTTCACTGGTTTTCAACTGTTTGATTTTATCTAAGAATTTTACTGGATAGGTAATGTGTACCATTTTAGCATAGTAGGATTCATCTATTCTATTGATTAGAATATTTCGAACCGTCACTCTGTCTTTTTCTAACTTCTGTTCGTCACAGTAGTTTTGTCCATCTTGCGGTTGTATTATATAATGTAGATCTAGCAATTTAAGTTCAGATTCGAATATGTCTAAGAACGTCTTTACACTCACTTTTTGCGTCAGTTTGTAGTCCATTTTAATAGATGGTTCTATAACATGTGACATATTTACCGATTTCGGTTGGAAAGTTGCACTTACATCCCCCAAACTAGCTAGGGAACGTTCAATCTTCTCGAGTCTACTTCCAAATTCTCGTTTGGCATCGATATATTATCCGTTGCACATTTTTCTAGCATGCCATCAATTCCCCTTACATTTTGTCGAGCTTTCTTGAGATCCTCTTTGGGTTTCTCGATCTCTAATTTTTGAGCTATATAAACAGAATCGATAGCGTTAGAACCTCGCCACTGATTTCGGTTCCAGGTGATGGATTTTTAGGAAGTTTACCCATTTGTATTTTATTGAGATCTAGGTTAAAAGTCTTCGTCTGTTTTATTAGGGGCGTGCTTGTTCTCTTACCAGCTACTTTTGTTTTTAGAACGTCTAATTTTTCTTTATCTAGGCTCGTGTCATCAAGCGTTCTAGCTCTGACTATTTCTTGGGAACTGGCGTGATTGTTTAATCTAGCTTTTCGAGCTTCTCTATTTTTTAATGCTTTGGCTTTCACGATTCTTTGCGTTTCCTTCGACTGAGCAATCATGTCTGTGAAAATTAGGAGAGGAGAAATAATTGATAACCGCACAGCAAAGCTATCAATTATTGACCAAAAATAATAGCACAGGAAGTTATAAGTGGTCCATGTATGCTAAGAGTGAAGTGTGGTAAGTTGTAAAGAAAATTGACTGACTGTATGGTAATTTCTTACTGAAAGTTTACCACAAAAAGATCAAATGATATCTGAACAACAAGCTAACAAGTATCTGATTGTGTTGATAGTGACGTAGTTCAATTAATTTTATTTCAATAAATTGGGTGGTCAATATTTCACTGCTTCACTCACTAGCGTTACATTTATAAGAGCAATTTAACTTCCACTGCAAGTTTTTGAACGATCAATGATAATGGATTTCCTTATTTACCGACAGGGTGTTCCGTTCCGTCTCCGAATCTAACGACGATGTTTTCACTCTCGTCAGTGCCAAGTTCTAAAGTTTGGCCAGGGTGGGTTGTATGAGTGTCCAACTCACAGACCAAAGTCAGCATAAATATGTGGATGGTCGTGTCACCTGTATATGGATAAATTCCGTTTCTCTAACTTCCGCTTTCGAGACGGTATATTTTGAAAATTCGCAATTTCAATATTCTCATCAAACTACAACAACCATTCATCTCAGATGCATTAGCTGGATAGTATAGCAACGGAAAAGAATTGATTCGAGCTTGTATTTCTAATTCGAAAATTTGTTCCGTATCAGTCGAAACGAGCTTTACCAACGCAAAATAAAACTTGTGAAATTGGTGGCCTCCTGTCCTTCCTTCCTTTCGAGCTCTGCTGGCTGGATGTGGATCCAACGAAATGAAGGTACCCGTCGCACTCTCTCTTCCTAACTTTTCAAGCACAAAGACACTTCTAGCACTTTTCGATTTTTCATTTACCTCACTCCGTGCGCAGTGAAAGTGGTGCCAGGACCGTAACCTGAGGGAATCTATGTATAATATGCGCACTTGGAAGTGAGGATATTCCGAATGGAAATGAGAACGCTTGAAAAAAAAAGTTGCACCTTTCACACGAAACACTTTATTAGTAATATGAAATCTAGCTATGATGAATCTAGCCTCGAATCTATCTATATCCGTATCGATCAAGCTTTTCATCTGCGAATGAATCGGGTATACTTGGTGATCACGGCACGTAGCACAAGGAGCAGTTTGCGCGCCGGAAGATTTACTCAGAGTAAGCCGGCGGCGAGGCGAACGGGCTGGCGGTAGAGAGGAAAAGTAGCTATAGGCTGACGCGCTAGCGGCTTGCAGCGCAAACCTTATATGCGCGAGGCTTGATGCGACCGCACATTTCTGACATATATAAATTGTTTAGGTAACTTTAAATACACCATGAGCAGATTTCTTTCTCATAATTAAACATTTACCTTTAAAAAAGGTCCACGTTGACGACAAGTATGTTCCGTATTCTGTGGTTCGTTGTTGACTAAATCCTCGAAAGACTTCATTTTTCGGAGTGAGTAAAAATTTGAAAATGTCTGTTCAGTCTTTCAATTTGATCGGTCTATTTCAACCCATCAACGCCCAAAACGCCTGAAATTTCAGCCCGACTTTGAATGTGTACCAAACGAAGAAAAAATTTTTTTCTTCAAATGAAACTAGTCATTCTCTATGTTTTCGGGGTCGCTTTACACGATTCCGGAGTAAGATTTAGGATTCGGTCTCAAAAAAATCCAATATGACGGTGTTTCTTGGAAAAAAGTACCAAAATTTCGACATTTTTTTTTCTTTTACCAATATTTTGCATCGAAAAAAATTTTTTGTCACAAAACAAACACTCATAAAATCTCGACATTTTGTTGGATTTTCGAAATATACTATAGTTATTTTTTGGTACTCAATCTGACGACCTCAAAATGGCGAATTTAGTCAAAAAGAAAAATAACTCTTTGTTCACTTAGCAGATCAAAAGTTTCTATCAAATACGCGTATCTCGTGTAGGTATATTGGGGGGTTTTTGGGGTCGCTGATTCCGAATCCGGTATCAGATTCCCAAAAATCAAGATGGCGGATCAAATATGGCGGACGTGATATATCAAAACTCAGTATTTTGGAAAATAAAAAGTTACAGCTCATTTTACGTCAAATTACAAATCGAAACTATTCCTGGTGACTTTTCGATTAGGCGCGTATTTTTCGAGTTAAACATTCTTCAAGTTTACGAGTTACAACTGTCCAAGGCTTATTTTTCTCTCATGAGGCCGAAGCATACTACCAACTGCTCATTCCTGATGTAGGTACATTAGGGGGTTTCTGGGGTCGCTGAATCCGAATTCGGTATCAGATTCCCAAAAATCAAGATGGCGGATCAAATATGGCGGACGTGATATATCAAAACTCAGTATTTTGGAAAATAAAAAGTTACAGCTCATTTTACGTCAAATTACAAATCGAAACTATTCCTGGTGACTTTTCGATTAGGCGCGTATTTTTCGAGTTAAACATTCTTCAAGTTTACGAGTTACAACTGTCCAAGGCTTATTTTTCTCTCATGAGGCCGAAGCATACTACCAACTGCTCATTCCTGATGTAGGTACATTAGGGGGTTTCTGGGGTCGCTGAATCCGAATTCGGTATCAGATTCCCAAAAGTCAAGATGGCGGATCCAATATGGCGGACGATCTACCAGAACTCAATCTTTCAAAATCATCGTACCAAGTTCTATATGCCAAGTGTGGTGCTAGAGAATTTTAGTAGTTTGATTTTCTATGGATAAAAACTACTATTGAACTTCATTACATCGACTTGATTGTGTTTTCAGTATCCAAAAAGAAAGTATCTCAACTTTTAAAAAAATCCGCTCTTTGCTAACATTCGCTTCAAACTCATAATGAATATTTCGCAATAGTTGCAATTGTTCAACGTCATCTGGAAACACAATTCACTCTCAAGTTTTCAGTTGATTCAATCATATTCAGAACGTCTTTCGCCTTTCGGGCGTTACCATCTCTCACTACGTGGAGGTAGAGGAACCTGAGAGTCTTTTTCTTTTTTTCTTAATAATCTGTTTTTTTTTTGGATTATTGTTATTTTTTTTTTGTATTTTTAAATTTTGTTTTGTATTCATCATTCATTTTTTATAGTATTTCTCCGGGTGTTATGAATATGTTTGTGAAAAGGGTGACACATTGAAATAGGTGAATCAAAATTAATCAAAATAATTAGGATTCATGCTGTTTAAGAAAACAGTTACGGCATAAATATAAGTCACAAGTCTCAAAATACTTGTTTGTGTAACTTCTTCTACATGACGAACATTTTTTTTGTTTTTGTTGTTGTAGTTCTTTGTGAGTTTTTTTACGAATTAGAATGGTTTTATCCATGTAATATCGAGAAATGAATAATGCACATTCCAATGTACTTCTCTTGTTTTCATTTCCATTAGCTGCATTGAAAAGAATGACTGCATTAGTTATCGCAGCTTGAATGAGCCGTACATAAATTACCCACGTCCACTTTTTTGATCTGATAGATGGCAAAAGATTATTGCAGTGCATATCGTGAAGATCTACACCGCCCATGTATTTGTTATATACATGGATAGCCATTGGAGAAGGTATCTCTACTTTAGACTTCGATTCAGAACTGTATCGTTTGGAGGTCGAAAGTGGAGTAACGCCTGCAGCACTAGAAGCCATTTTGTAATTTGCAGATTTTATAATAAATAATATACTATGGATATGTTTTTCTTGTATGTGAAGTAAAGCTAGTTACCTCGTGATTTGAATAGTTCAGAACTAACCACGTAATATAAATAAGTTGGTAGTATGCTTCGGCCTCATGAGAGAAAGATAAGCCTTGGACAGTTGTAACTCGTAAACTTGAAGAATTTTTAATGTAGTTAAGATAATATTCACAAAATATTGAGCCTTCTTTCGGCTCCACGTTTCTCTGCTACGGATTTCGAACTGAATAATTTCATATAAAGTAATATAAAATTGTACGATCAAACGAACTTACCTATTTGAAGTTCGATCGTAATTATATGTTCCTCCTCGTTCGAAGAGATTATGTGTAGTCCCTCCTCAACCCCGCTACGAATTGTGGCACTTTTAGTGCCGTAGCGCCGTCTACCGTACTCTATGTACGGCGTGGCGCTCTCGCTCTCCTCATCTATTCAGAGTTTTGTCATTTTTTGTTAAAAAAGGTTTGCTGTACTTACATAGGTATTTTGGGTATATTGGAAACTCTTACATGGGCGGGAGTGATCTCTTCGAGCGAGGCCCTACATATAATCACGATCGAAATCCACGTAGGTAAGTTGGTTCAATCGTACAATTATATTTCGGCCTCGTTCTCAAGATTATGTGTAAGAGCCGCGGTGGCTCAGTAGACAAGACTCTTGGATCCCGTCCAGAGGGTCTGGGTTCGAATCCCGGTATGCTTCTCTGATTTTTTCAAGTGCATTGAAATTCACACCGCGGCTCGATGGTTCGGAAGAAACTGTAGGGCTAGTTGTGATGCAAATGCATTGCAACTATAGGGACAATCAAATATAAAAATACGCTCCGTCGTGAGCAATTACATATGAATTGTGGCAAATCGGGCTCCTGACAGGTGAGATTGAGGACTACATTTACATAGAAAAAAAATTTTGAAAAATTCAAGTTGTGGTGGGCGTATGGACAATTTAAAAAATTTTTTACCGATGTCCGGGTGGGACATCGGGTGGGAAAATATTGATGCGTGGGCGTATTCTATTTGAACGAAAATGTTGTGGTGAAAAAAAAAATTTTCGTCAATTTTCTTGATGATGCAAAACCAAAATTATACAGTTTTGAAGTATCTTTTGTATTGCGGATCGGAAGGTGGGAACAAGGACTTCATTTCCATAGAACATAGAGACATCGGGTGGGAAAATATTGATGCGTGGGCGTATTCTATTTGAACGAAAATGTTGTGGTGAAAAAAAAAATTTTCGTCAATTTTCTTGATGATGCAAAACCAAAATTATACAGTTTTGAAGTATCTTTTGTATTGCGGATCGGAAGGTGGGAACAAGGACTCCATTTCCATAGAAAAAAAAATTTGAAAAATTCAAGTTGTGGTGTGTGTGGAAAATTTGTTCGAGCAGATCGATAGAGGAGCTTGAGCTCTTCCATAATTCATGTTGAAAAATTTTAAAATATTGGTGCGTGGGCGTATTCTATATGAATTTGTGGTTAAATAAATTGGTTATTTACTTTATTGGTTTATTCTATATAAATTGGTGGTTTACTTTGCGATTTTTATGCTTTCAGATAAATACGTGTGATGATTTGGTGAAATGTCGGGTATGTTTGATCGAAAGAACATCGGATGGGCTTGAATATCCATGGAGAGAATTTTGGAAAAAATGATGCGTGGGCGAGAAATATGGAAAAAACTGACTTTTGTCAACTTGTGCCGCATAAACCATTAAAAAAATATAAGAAACAGCGTCGTGATGAAAATTCTGATTAGAGGTATCGATAGAGCTCATTGAGCGCTTCAATTATTCATCGTGAAAAATTCAAGAATATTGATGCGAGGGCGTGAAGTGTGGGATTGAAAATTGGTGGTTTACTTTGCTATTTTTATGCTTTCAGATAAATACGTGAGATTATGATTTAGTAAAATGTCGGGTATGTTCGATCGAAAGAACATCGAATGGGCTTGAATATCCATGGAGAGAATTTTGGAAAAAATGATGCGTGGGCGAGAAATATGGAAAAAACTGACTTTTGTCAACTTGTGCCGCATAAACCATTAAAAAAATATAAGAAACAGCGTCGTGATGGAAATTCTGATTAGAGGTATCGATAGAGCTCATTGAGCGCTTCAATTATTCATCGTGAAAAATTCAAGAATATTGATGCGTGGGCGTGAAGTATGTGATTGAAAATTGATGGTTTACTTTGCGATTTTTATGCTTTCAGATAAATACGTGAGATTATGATTTGGTGAAATGTCGGGTATGTTCGATCGAAAGAACATCGGATGGGCTTGAATATCCATGGGGAGAATTTCGGAGAAATCGATGCGTGGGCGTGAAATATGGAAAAAACTGACTTTTGTCAAGTTGTGCTGTATAAACCGTTAGAAAAATGTATGAAACAGCGTCGTGATGAAAATTCTGATCAGAGGTATCGATAGAGCTCATTGAGCGCTTCAATTTTTCTTTGTTAAAAATC
The DNA here is from genome assembly GCA_020882685.1 of Aphelinus atriplicis. Lineage (NCBI taxonomy): Eukaryota > Metazoa > Arthropoda > Insecta > Hymenoptera > Aphelinidae > Aphelinus > Aphelinus atriplicis. The sequence goes on from JAJGQD010000024.1 coordinate 682,447, forward strand.
TAAAAATGTCGATGCGTGTGCGTGGAGTATGTCATTGAAAATTGGTGGTTTACTATGTAATTTTTATGCATTCAGAAAAATACGTGAGATTAAAGTCTGGTTCGATTTTGAGTATGTTTGATCGAAAGAACATGGAATGGGCTTCCATATCCATGGCGAGAATTTTAGAGAAATTCTTGCGTGTGCATAAAATATGGAAAAAACTGACTTTTTTCAAGTTGTACCGCATAATCCGTTAAAAAAATTTATGAAACAGCGTCTTGATGAAAATATCGATTAGAGGGATCGTTAGAGCTCATTGAGCGCTTCAATTTTTCATCGTGAAAAAATTGAAAATATTGATGCATGGGCGTGAAGTATGTACTTAAAATTCGGTGTTTCAATTTGTAAAAATTTAGAATTCGTTTGAAAAAAATACTTGATATTTGAAAGAAATGAAGAATTTTGGAAAAATCGATGCGTGTGCAAGAAATATGTGAAAACTGACTTTTAGCAAGTTGAGCAACATAAATCGTTAAAATATCTACGAATCAGCGTCGTGACGGAAATTCTGATCCGACGAATAGATATAGCTGATTGAGCGCTCCCCGTTTCCATCGTGAAAAATAGAAAAATGTCGATGCGTGGGCGTTAATTTTATGAGAAATTTGCATGTTTTCATGGCGAAAGTTATTAAGTTGCAATATAGTAATAAGATGCAATATAGTAGAAATTATATTTATTTCCATTGATATTTCTCGAGGTTTGACGAAAATTCATGATCATAACAAAATCTATTTGTGATTATGTTATTTTACTTCCTCAAAGACAAAGCTTTGGAATGAGGTAAAAATTGACATCTCAAATCAGACATCGGGACCTTATTTTTGATAGCCTAGAGGTGAGATACATGTTGATGTAAAAGCGTCCGTAGATACTTTGAATTATTCACCAATAATTCGAATAAAAATTTCATTATTTTTCTTTATTCTTGATAGAGCAAATGAAAGACACGAGCGAGCGATAGCGAGTGAGTGATTCTGGCTAGTAATAATATAAATGGGTTATCTATTCAAAATTTGATCTTGCGGATTTATAGAGGAAAATGAGCACTTTCATAATCTGAGGTGAAAAATCCAAAAAATAGACGCGGGGGCGTAATCTACGTCGTAGAAGGTCATGCGGTGTCGAAAACTATTTTTCATTTTTCTCCAATTTTCTATCTGATAAATAAATCAGAAAATGATGATAACAGACCCTGATAACGGGCGGATTCTCCGAACTGATTTCGCGGATGGGTGATGCTAAAAAAAAATTGAGAAGAAGATTCGCCGTGGAAAGTAGATGTCCCGAGATTGGCGATAGCATAACCAGTCAAAACGGTAGGTCGTATCGTAACCGACTGTAAAGTCACTGACGTGACATTATTCAAAAAATATAAAGACATTATTGACATTAAAAGGAGGAATAAATTTAAGGCCGAAGTAATTTTCAAGTCAAAGGTAGAAGCGAACAGCCGATAAATCCTTATCTGAGCACAATCTTGAATCATTCTTGCCAGGATTTAGGAAGCAAAGAAAAGGCGTTGCAAGAAACATTCCTATTGAACTTAGTTCGGAAAACATTGTCTTGGCGTCTGAATCGGAAATAGAAATTTCCGAAGTAAGAAGACTAATGAGGAGAAATAAAAACGCCACCTCCAATGAAAATGAATGAGTTCCGAGCCAATCAATAATAATAACTTTTGCCGGCCAGGTGCTACCACAGCACATTACAACATACAAGGTTAAGACTAACATAGATCGATACATATCCAAACCTATGCAATGTTACAACTGCTTCAAGTTTGGCCATACGATTAAAACATCCAGGAGCAAGGAATTATGTATTGATTTATAAGTATTCTATCTCCTTAATAACTCAGATCCTACTCACTATTACTTTCATGATAACAACTTAAAATATTCTAATATGGATCTGTCATTTATCTCAATGAATTTAGCTCTCACGACCAACTGGAGTGTAGGCGATGACGCATGGAGAAGTGATCACTTTCCCATAATAATTGACATGAACGTCCAACCCACATATCCGACAAAAACCCATTAGAAATATAATCTAGCCATAATAGATTGGTCTCTATTCTTAGCAAATTAGCTGAATCACACAACCATTTCTCTGACATACAGTTGCTAAACTCACATCCAATTAACAGGTATAATATCTAAGTCAATTTTCTCGATAAATCGATAGCTACATCAATAAAAAAAAACTCAAAACAAGCAAACTGACAAAATAAAACCAACCTACAATGCCCATCGCTCCCAATACCTCCATAACTCTGATTCGACGAAAAAATACGCAAGGAATAATGGTGGGACGATAAATGTGAAAAGGCCAAAAGACTTGCCAAAAGAAGGGCTACATTCAACTCTCTACGTTATAGATGTAATGAAAAATAAATGATTAACTTTAGAAAACTAGTTGCTGAAACAAAACTTATATATAAAAACACAAAGAGAACATTATTCAAAAATTTATGCGAAACTATCAATAGAAACATTCCTATTTCTTCAATCTGGAATAAGATTAAAATATTCAAAAACGGACTCAACTAACCCAATTTCTCTACGGAAAATGAAAAATTCATCAATAACGCCAAAATATGCTTAAAAAATGTATGTCAACCCAAAGACCCGGAAACGGAAACTTTTCACTCAACAACTTATAATTGTAATAGAACAGAACAAAAAAGTTACCTAATGAACTTTTTTTCATTCGAAGAACTTAATTTTACCTTAACCCATTAAGTCCCAGATTGCAGAAATTTTATTGGTACTTTTGAGCTCAAATATTTTGATGAATAAGACGGAAGGTTTATTGCAAAATAGTCATTCCTACTATTTTCGGGTATGCTCTACACGATACAATGATTAAAAAGACTGAAAAAATTGATTTTCAATAAATAATTAACAAATTAAAATAAAAAATGCAATTTTTTGGAGCACTTTTTTTTTCAATCCAAAATCAGAGGATGAAGGAATTTTATTTTTACGGTCGCAAATATGCACAAGAGTGCACAAAATATTTGAACTTTCCAAATTCGTTGAGTTTTTTCGACTATGATTTTTTTCAGCAAAATGGCGGCCAAAAAACGGGAATCAATATTTTGGATTTCCATTTTATGAATATTTTAAAGCATTCATTTTCATATTCGATATATTCCTTTGAAATTCCGTATACGGGGGTTTTCAATGTCGCTGATAACGATTCTGACATCAAATTCTCAAAATTCTGGATCCAAGATGGCGGTTTCAAGATGGCGGCTGACGATTTTCCACATTTTTAGTCGGAGAATCGTGAAAATTTGGAATAATGGGTTTTCGGGGGCGCTGATAATAAATCTGAAATCAGATTTTCGAAATTTCGTATCCAAGATGGCGGTTTCAATATGGCGGCTCATGATTTTGTACATTTTTGGTCGGAGAATCGTAAAAATTTGGACTAATGTGTTCTTGGGGGCGCTGATGATAACTCTGACATCAGATTTTCAAAATTCCGTATCCAAGATGGCGGTTTTAAGATGGCGGCTCATGATTTTGTACATTTTTAGTCGGAGAATCGTGAAAATTTGGACTAATGGGTTCTTGGGGGCGCTGATGATAAATCTGACATCAGATTTTCGAAATTCTGTATCCAAGATGGCGGTTTCAAGATGGCGGCTCATGATTTTGTATATTTTTAGTTGGAGGTTCGTGAAAATGTGAATAAAAGGATTTCTGAATCTTTACTGCTGAAATAGAATGTTGAGTTTTTTCATCTATGATTTTTTTTAGCATAATAGTGACAAATCGGAAACAAAAAATTTGAATCTTCATTTTATCTATATTTTGTCGACGTCGTTCATGTATGAAAACGACGGCTATAAGATGAAAATAACGAGATTTTGAAAATATAGAAAATTGTCCATGTACAAAAACGTGAGCCGCCATCTTGAAACCGCCATCTTGGATACAGAATTTCGAAAATCTGATGTCAGATTTATCATCAGCGCCCCCGAAAACCCATTATTCCAAATTTTCACGATTCTCCGACTAAAAATGTGGAAAATCGTCAGCCGCCATCTTGAAACCGCCATCTTGGATCCAGAATTTTGAGAATTTGATGTCAGAATCGTTATCAGCGACATTGAAAACCCCCGTATACGGAATTTCAAAGGAATATATCGAATATGAAAATGAATGCTTTAAAATATTCATAAAATGGAAATCCAAAATATTGATTCCCGTTTTTTGGCCGCCATTTTGCTGAAAAAAATCATAGTCGAAAAAACTCAACGAATTTGGAAAGTTCAAATATTTTGTGCACTCTTGTGCATATTTGCGACGGTAAAAATAAAATTCCTTCATCCTCTGATTTTGGATTGAAAAAAAAAAGTGCTCCAAAAAATTGCATTTTTTATTTTAGTTTGTTAATTATTTATTGAAAATCAATTTTTTCAGTCTTTTTAACCATTGTATCGTGTAGAGCATACCCGAAAATAGTAGGAATGACTATTTTGCAATAAACCTTCCGTCTTATTCATCAAAATATTTGAGCTCAAAAGTACCAATAAAATTTCTGCAATCTGGGACTTAATGGGTAACTTCATCCAATTCTGAATCAGCCCCTGGCTACGACAAAATTACTTACGGGGTCTTGACTTACCTACCGGAATATTACAAAAGAACTTCACTCGATATTTGTAACGATTTCTTGAGCTTCAACATGTATCCAAATCAATGGAAAGACTACCTTATAACTTTCATACCCAAACCAAACAATGACAAAGTAAGGCCCATATGCTTAGCTCCATGCCTACTAAGACTTTTAAAAAACTAATGAATTACAGATTAACATAGCATTTAGAAAATAATCGATTTTGCGACTAAATTTGTTTATGTAAAAAGAAATTTATATGCATGTGAGATGATATTATAATTCAATCTAATATATTTTTTGGAGATACAGATGTATTCCACTTCAATAGACATTTTTACCAACACACAATCGTTATATGTTCCAGTATATTATTTCAAAGATGACCTGAGAAAGTAGCGAAATCTAGCATCAACTAATAAGTATCTAACTAGTGTCGTTAGCCCTATTCAGAACTTATATATTTCCAAATTACACTCTAAAGCGATTGTTGCACGATTTGTTATCAAATGTCAATACACTCCATATTCATTCACCTATGTTCGGATAGAATGTAATGAAATCAAAAAACTAAGTCAAGTAGTTACATACATTTCAAATATATCTGCTAATGTTGAAATAGAAAGTACTAAAATCACAATTCTATTCCAAGTAGTTAAACTAGTACAATTTTGTAAGGATTCAGTATTATATTCATAATGATTTGAAATCGAATACTCCATAATCGAAATTTTCTTTCTCATAGTATAACTAACGTTACTTTACTTGAAAGAATCCCAAATCGAATAAAACTTTTTCGATTTTCGAAATTCCATGTAGATTTTTGAAGAATCCACGTGGATTGACCAGAAATCCCCGTAGATGTGCTAGGATAAATTCTGGAAAAACCACGTGGATTGAACTGGGATCCTACTTGGAATTCCTAACAGAAAATCCATTAGGATCTGACATTGGTACACATGGATTTTATGCAAATCTACGTGGATTTTTCACGAATCTATGTGGATTTGTTAGCTTCGAAGATTCCAAGTGGATTTTTAAACAATCCACGAGGATTTCCCAGAGTATATATTAGCAAATCCATGGGTATTTCTGGTCAATCCACGTAGATTTTCGATCAATCCACGTGGATTTTTTAGGAATCCCCGTGGATTTGCCAGGATGAATTCTGGAAAATCCACGTAGACTCGTCGAAAATCTACCTGGATTTGTTAGGAATAAATTCTGGAAAATCGACGTGGATTCTTCAAAAAATCACATGGAGACTTCGAAAATCTACGTGGAATGCTTGAAAATCTAAGTAGATTGACCAGAAATCCCGTTGGATTTGCTAGGATAAATTCTGGAAAAACCATGTGGATTGAATTAGGATAATACTTGGAATTCCTAACAGAAAATCCATTAGGATTTGACATTGATTCATATGGATTTTATGCGAATCTACGTGGATTTTTCACGAATCTATGTGAATTTGTTAGCTTCGAAGATTCCAAGTGGACTTTTAAAGAATCCACGAGGATTTTCCAGAGTATATCCTAGCAAATCCACGGGGATTTCTGGTCAATCCACATAGATTTTCGATCAATCCATGTGGATTTTTCAGGAATCTACGTGGATTTCCCAGAATTTATCCTAAAATATCCACGTGAATTGATCGAAAATCCACGTTGATTGATCGAAAATCCACGTAGATTGACCTGGGATCCCCGTGGATTTGCTAGGATAAATTCTGGAAAATCCACGTGGATTCTTCAAAAATCTACGTAGATTCGCCGTAAATCTACGTGGATTTGCTAGGATAAATTCCGGAATATCCACGTGGATTCCTAAAAAATCAATGTGGATTGATCGAAAATCTACGTGGATTGACCAGAAATCCCCGTGGATTTGCTAGGATATATTCTGGGATATATATGAAATCCATTTGGATCAATGTCAAATCCTAATCGATTTTCTGTAAGAAATCTCAAGTAGGATTTTAGTTCAATCCACGTGGATTTCCTACTAGGATATCCATGTATTTTTTTCCCAACAGGGCTTACAAAATGGTACTAGTTTAACTACTTGAAATAGAATCTTGATTTTAGTACTTTCTATTTCAACATTGGCAGATGTATTTGAAATATATATAACTACGTGACCCAGATTTTTGATTTCATTACATTCTATCCGAACATAGGTGAATGAATATGGAGTGTATTGACATTTGATAACAAATCGTGCAACAATTGCTTTAGAGTGTACTTTGGAAATATATAAGTTCTGAATAGGGCTTATCACACTAGTTGGATACTTGTCAGTTGATGCTAGATTTTGCTACTTTCTCATGTCATCATTGAAATAATATACTGGAACAATGAAAGTATACAGCTGGACCAGACAGAGTACGTTGACAATATCCTCAGTACATTTGACATGTCAGATTGTAAAAGAGTGCATAATTCAATGGAAATTCATCTTAATTTGAACAGTAGCAATTCATCTCAATCGAGTGATGATACATCTCAGATGAATCACATATCATATTAGAGTTCCAAAGGATCATTTTTGTATTCATTTCAGTGTACTAGATCTGATCTAGCATACCCAGTAGGTTACCTTAGTCGTTTCAATAACAATTATAATGAAGAGCACTGGATGTCAATAAAAAGAGTCCTGAGATATCTACAGGCTGCGAAAGACTATCGATTGACATACACTGAAAACGTATGGCAACAACTGATTGGATACAATGATGCAAACTACGCTCCAGATCCATGCGATTCAGAATCAGTCACAGGCTGTGATGATAAAGAAACAATAGATGTATCAAAAAATGGTAACTTTAGTCAACGCACAAGTTATGAGTGTTAGAAATCATTCTGTGAAAAAAATATTGACAATCAAAATATTGCTGTTCATTTTGTGCCCTTAGGTCATATGGAGGCTGATTGTTGAACTAAGACCTCATCCGAGGACAAACTAAAATCATTTGTGAACAGTCTAGGATTGAAATAATCAAACTTGTATATAGTATATACAGTGTCATAAGTTTTTTTTGTTTATTGCAAAGGATAGTTTTCTGATTGAGGGAGAGTGCTCTATATCATTCGTCAATTTATCTCTCTATCAAGTTGTACAGTGGCGACACGCTCGTCGATGCTGATTCTCGATCGCACAGTCACTCAGTGCTTGCGCACCAAGTTGTATGGTTGCATGAATAAAGATTAACTTATTAGTAACCGTGAGCACATTATTATACTCTTGCTCAAAAGTCTCATGCACTATCCCATTGATCTACTCCATATTTAACATCAGCATCCACATAGATTGTCAGAATACTAATATTCTATTCAACTGTTTTTATAGAGAATCTTGTGAAATGATAGGATAACTAACATTTTCTTCACTTATTTAATTTAATTTGTTGGATCCATATTGAATTTATTGTGAAACTACTGGAAATGATATATTTTCAGCCTATGTATAGCCAACTTAAGACAAATACAGCAGTTTACTCTAATACAAGAGGAACTTGGAAATTGGAGAATGAAAAATAAATAAAGTTAAGAGCAAAGGTGATCAGCACAGGAAATGAGTCATTAGTTTGTATATTATCAAGAGAGACTGTAGTCACATCAGACTATGAATTTAGTTAGTTATTATAAAAAAAATAAAATAGAGTCAACAATTTGATGGAGGGTATCGCTTATACAAAGTCTTGTAGCTTTGTGCTTTAAGCCAGATAAAGTCTCATCTGAGCCATACAAGTGCCCCTTAAGCGCAGGTACTGCATTGGTTTAACCCTTTGATTCCAGCATGCAGAGAGTCCACATTTCATGTGTCTATAGCATGCGAATTCATTCCCTGTATCAATCATAATTTTTATAACACTGGTCAAAATAAAGTTTGTTCCTAGCGAATTCCACATTGAGAAACACATAGCTGAAAGCTCCTCTTCCTGTAGTAGGGAACTTAATATTTGGGTTTAATTGAGTTGTCTGCTATTATGAAATCCTTGGAGAACCATTGAATCATGAATAAAGAAATTGTTCAGAGAAAGCACTCTGTAACAAAGATGATGGTTTAGACATAAAACATTGCTCAGTGAATCTTCAACAATTTAATTTTAAGATGTTGACAAAGCTATGACTAAGCTTCAAAAATCAATTAACTAATAGCATATTTCACTGCTACTGGCAACACTCGGGCCAGATTTTTCAAAAATTTCAAATTGCAAAACTTTTAAAGTTGATCTTTCAATCAACAACACAATACAAGAGGTATATGTACCAAAAAAACAAAATCGATTGACTTTGTAAATGATAAGAATATTCTAATGTGCGATCAAAATCAGATTTAAGAAACGAACAGTAAAAAACGCTCTTACATCTTCCACAATGCCTGTGGAACGATCTTTCCAGCAGAAATGCATCAAAGAATCTTCTGACTGGTACACATATAACTGACCCTTTCTAGTATCTGGGTACACTACTTTTCCTTTCATGTTCATTTTCCCTGCTTTCAACTCAACGAGATTTTTACTAGCTCCACGAGTACCATTATTTCCAAATAATGCTCCAGCCGACATTTTTTTTTTTATAATCTCTAAGTACTTTGCAAAAGACAAACTGAACTCTCGATTCAAGCACTCATTCCACTCTCTCTCTCTTTCTCTTTCTCTCTCTCTCTCTCTCTCTCTCTCTCTCTCTCTCTCTCTCTCTCTCTCTCTCTCTCTCTCTCTCTAGTCTCTATCTCTCTCACAAAATTGTATTGATAGTAGAAGCTATTGAAGCGCTATGCGGAGAACTCGCGAAATACCATTCACAACGCAAAAAAAATATGTTAGTTTAGTGACTTAGTGTTCGAATCTTGGAGACTCCTAGCTCTTATCTGGAGTACTCCTATAGAGCCATGGTGGGAATGGTGATTCCGTGGATAAGACTCTTTAGTACGAGGCGCATCTGTCAAAAATTGGTCGACCTCGGTCATTTCATACCCCCTCTCTGGAAATTTTTTTATTCTCTTCGAAAAATGATTTAGAATGATATGAGAGATACGTGGACAAATGAAAAGTATGGCTTCATATTTTTATTTTCGAAAAAGTGCATTTTTCTATTTTGATTTTGAGATAGTATGAAAACTATCAATCCTAGAGTAAAATGCAAGAGGAAAAATAGTTTCGTTATGAAATTTTGCATAAGGATTAAGTATTCCGAAACATTAATTTTGAATATTGTTGTTGCAAAATAGGTGGAAAGGGTAAAGTGACCCCAAAAAAAAAGCCATTTTTTGTGATGTTTTTTCAAGTTTTCAAATCATACTTGCGATAATAGAAATAGAATGGGGATAGAAATGAATGTTCCGAATACGATTCTAATTTGTTCGATGATAAAATGATGTTAGACGAAAGCGATATTGTGGCAAACAACGAGGTACAATCTAATGATCCAATACAGAACAATAACGTGAATATTGTTAGCTCAACTTTCAGAGAATCTGATCCATCCATCCGTATTGCCAATTCAATGGAAGATACGTTGAATATCATTAAAGATATATCTTTAACATCAGCGGGAAATAACACTCAAATATTAAATCGCCTAATTACTAGAAAAGGCTTGCCAGAATTTTCCGGGGAACCATTTGAATTTGTTCGTTTTAAACAAGCATTCATTTCTTCTTCTACTCATTTTAACGAGAAAGAGAACATTCGTAGATTATTCGACTCGCTTAAAGGGGAAGCGCGCGGTTCAGTAGAACCCCTTTTGCTGTCGGGAGAAATGAACCCGGAAACCATTTTGGAGCCTTGAATTACGCTTTGGAAATAAAAACACCCTCGTAGAAAGAATTATTACTAATTTGAGAGAATTACCGTATTACCTATCGGGAGTGATGGACATAGTTGATTTTTCTACTAAATTAAACAGCAACGTTGTAGCATTAAATTCATTAAATCCAAAAGGTTATTTGTATAATCAAGAATTTGTTAAGCAAATACTTTGTAAACTACCACCGATACTCGTATCTGGGTATGTTAAATATTTGGCGGAATCATCAGATCCGACATTAAGTTTGGAAAACTTAGCAGCATTCGTTGATAAAGAAGCCCGCACGTACTCCGCTGTTGGTTTTATGGATTTGACCTCGTTATTTGCACAGGGTGTACATCCGATACCGAACAAATCAAAAGATAAATCTGAATCGAATCTTGAAAAGGTTTTTTTAACTTCAAACGACAGCGATATTGATTATGTTAACGTTAATCAAACCACACACAAAATGGACACGGAGATTTGCGCTCGTTGTAAGAGTAAAAATCATGCTATAACAAATTGTGAAGAATACACTGATCGGGATACTCCTGTTTTCAGAAGAATAGTAGCGGGTAGAGCCAAACTTTGTTTTGTATGTTTAAAAAGCGGACACATGCGTAAGAATTGCCACGGGGATAGATGTAAGAAATGTCAAGGGAACCACCATCAACTCCTACATGAGTCACTGGATAAGCAAAGAGATAAAAATAAGTATTCAAACAATACTCAGAAAATGAGAAATGAAGGCAAAACGTCTATAATTGATTTAGCAAATTCATTGAAATCAAATGAGAAATCCGGGGACTCAAATAACCCATGACTAATCAATAAAGTATTGTTGAAAATAATTCCAGTAACACTAGATGGTCCGAAATTATCTATCAAAACATTCGCGATACTAGACGATTGCTCTACCGTGTCATTGGTAGATTCTAAATTAGTAAAAGAAATCGGATTAACTGGCCAAAATTGTCAACTATCGCTCAAAGGAATCAGAGATTTTCATGAACCGAAAATACCGTGCAAAAAAGTAGTTTTAAAATTTCGAACTGAATTTGGAAAATTTGTAATTCAAGAAGTAGTATCTCTAGACTATTTGTCTTTGCCAAGTCAATCGCTACCAGAGTATTTAGTAAAATAGCATGCAAAAGTCAATTGAATATAGACATATTATCGTACTCGAATGTTGAACCAAGAGTGTTATTAGGTTAAAATTGTTGCGACCTCATAACAACCAGAGAATATCTCAATTTGAAAAGTTATACCAATGGAGTTTCACTAACTAAAATAGGATGGATTATTCACGGCCCGATTGAACATAATACAATAAATTTAGAGTTTCCGCTTACCGAAACTAATAGTGTAAAAGATTTGATAAGTAATAATTACTCCATAACCGACAAAATCACATCCGAGCACACGAACATTCAAAACACTGTTGACCAAGTAGATCATCATTTAGATGAAATAATGAAAGAATATTTTCGAGTAGAATCTTTGGGTATCAACGCAACTGATGACTATAATTTACCGGAAAATTGGGCTTGGAAAATTTTAGAACAATCCACAAAATGTGTAGGGAAATCGTGGGAAACAGGTCTGCTCTGGCGAAGTGACAATGAAATTATGCCTGATAGTAAAACTCAAGCTTTGAAACGTCTATATAACATCGAAAGAAAATTAGATTCTAATCCGGATTTCGCGATTCTATACTACAAAGAAATGCAACGGCTCATCGATTGTGGGTACGCCGTTGAAGTAAAAGAAGAGAATTTTGGAAATCGACAAGTGGTATTTACCACATTTCGGAGTTACTCACGTAGACCACGGACTTAGTATATAGGGACGGAGCGCATGCTATGCTCGCCGTTGGAGAGAGAGTGGCTGCCCACACTTCTGAAAGTGGAGGGGGTTTGCGCCAAAAACACAGATACTTACACTTTCTCTCTCGTCGGTGTAGCTGTACACCATTAAACAGATGCCGTGTCTGTGTAGCCACGAACGCCTAGAACTGAAGTGGATAGAAGCCTTTACAAATTTTCGAATGAGCGCGGGCCTGCGGGTCTATGTATCGAGAGTATTTTTATTGTCATGTTCGAGAGAATCCTAAAGTTTTCCTTTAATTATTTTTTCTATTTATGTACATACATTAGATTAACATCAACTTGACCTCTAGCAAGCAACGAACTATTTGCGTAACTCTGTGGAAAACAAATATTATTCATCACATTTGAATTTTTTTTCAAATTATATGATTATATGAAATTATTTATCAATAAACTAATTTTGTTTTCAAAATAAGACATGATATCAAACGATTCAAAAACCTAAAGCGGATTGAATTATTCTGCCCATTTCTGGCCCCAAGAAAACTAATGATAAATTTCAGAGACTCAAATGCGAGACTCAATAGCATATGCAGAAATATTTCTCCCCATTCAAATAAATCTCAGGCTTGTCCGAGTGACCCATATCGATCAGGTACGACCTGCATTCATTCCAAATATATATACATACTAGCGCCCCCCGTCGCGGCTTCGCCCGCGAATATGTGTATTATTGAGTTCGAAATGTTATTCTCATTTATTGTTATAAAACTCGTATGACATGTATTTATTTGTAAACTTTGTATAATTTGATACCTCGTAATCCTTGGAGTTGTAATTTTCATGTATCTGAGGATTTGAAATTTATAAGACTTCTGGATAAACGACGTTCTTAGTTCTTGAATTTTGAGGAATGAATATAAATTGGTTACGTGCATCCCCTGTCCGTGAAAAAGCAACAGTCAATGGGCTGCGTGGAAAACATTCTGTCTGCAAAACTATCCCTACGTATTTAAAGGTCTGTCCTTGAGATTTGTTGACCGTCAAGGCGAAAAAAAGTTTCACAGGAAATTGTAATCGTTTCGTTTGGATTGAAATTGTAAGTCTGATGGAATCATAGGTATGCGAGATATAAATACTGTTTCAGGTATTTATACCAGCTGCAGGTCCTGTAAGAATAGTTGCTTCGATTACATTTTCCTGCATAACTTTAATTTGCAACCTTGTACCATGACTTAAATTGAGAGGATTTAGATTGTGTTGTAGCATTATTGGAGAACCAATTTTCAATTTTAAGTCATAAGGTGGAAAGCCTGAAGGATCAAGAGAGTTCAGAAATCCTTGAAGGTAGTGTACAACTTCATCAATGTTAATCACTGTATCGATAAAATGATAATGTGGTATTTCTCCATCTATCTTTCCCAAAATAATATTATTAATATTATGAGCGGTAGCATTTCGAGGCGTTATGATTGCCCTTTCGCATAACCAATTCAAAGGTTTGTCAGAAAGACTTTCAATTTCTGGATTGACTTGAGAAATCAGGTCCATGACTGTATTAACAGTCGTTCCTGCTCTTTATGTAATCATTTTCATTTAATACATTCCCATTTCTAATTTTTAGAAGTTCTAAAGAAAGTTGCAAATCCCCACCTCCAATGTGAGCTCTCATATTTGTTCGTAAATGAAATTTTTCTATTTAATTCCAAATTGAAGACGACTTCAAACATGCTTTCACAATGTCAGCGCGAGTTCCTTTTTGAATCACAGGCAAAGTTTGCCGAAAGTCTCCAGAGAAAACGAAAGTTATTCCACCCATAGGTTTGCTGATAGATTTTAAATCTCGTAATGTGCAATCCAGAGCTTCAATATGCGAACGGTGACTCATAGTACATTCATCCCATACTATAAGAGAAGTTTCTTCGATAATTTTGCATAAAGGACTATTTTTTCTCATTGAACATATTGTATCTTGGCCAATGAAAACGTTCAAAGGTAATTTGAACGTGGAATGGGCAGTTTTGCCTCCAGCAAGAAGAGTTGCTGCAAGAACCTGAAGATGCAACAGCTAAAACTAAAGCACCCAAAATACGAATTTGAGTTAATATTAAGTTAGGTCTTTAGTTAGCCACTTTAGGTATATTAGATTCCAAACAATCACGCAATCATCCCATTATGTTATGTGGATTCTTTAAATCATTATCGAGATCACAAACATTTCGTGGACCACGAATTGGCGTAGGTAGACTAAAATCAATCAATTTGCACAATCCAGGAGCTTCATCTTTATTCATAGATCCAACTACAATATCTTGTATATTAGCGTAATTTTCTGATGGATCATATTCAAAAGCAGATCTTCCACGTACTATGAATGGGGCTTCAATTATTCGATCCTGACGAATGGCTTGCGTTCGTCTGGCTCTAATCGTCTACCGCCCAATGTTACTTTTGGGTCTAGGCATTGTCACCAAAATCGTTTGGCATTAGGGGACTGGGATTCAAACTTCAAGCTCTCCTATATAGCGGATAGAACGCTGACTCTCTTGTGAGAGAGTGCCACGCTATACCTTATACACGTGCGACTCAACGTCTATTGTCTATTTCTCGGTTTCTACTCAAAATTTCGAAACGCCACATATTCATAAACATGCCTGGAGTGGTCAAGAATCAAGTATCAAAATTTCATGAAAATCGGTTCAGTAGTTTTTGAGATTAGCGGCCACAAAAAAACAGGCTGTCCTTTTATATAATATAGATTTACATGTATAGATGATGGGTCATTAGGGCAATCTTCATTATATATATGAAGATTGCCCTAATGATCCATCATCCCATGCAGGTATTACCTGCAACTGTCTCTGAATCTAAACAATGGATTTACATTTTATACTCCAATAATAAGGATTACAGACATAGTCACGAGTGCGGGAAAACCAGCGTCAGTGAGTCCCCATCAAATTGCCCAGGCACTGTTTTGCCCGCCAATCAAAAACGGGTCACGTGCTTTTTGCCCGCCAATGAGGGCATACCAGGTCAATCAGCTATTGGAACTTGATCGATAAAGAAGTTTCATATTTTTTCCAAATAACCCAAATAACCCAAAAATCCATGTTCTGCAACTTCAATTAAATCAATATTTTGCAGAGAGCTTTCAAAACTCTTTAGGACATTTTGATATTCTCCTTCGGTCATAACGCGATGATGATTTCAATTAAAACTGCCTTACCGACCTTATCGATCTTACCCCTACATACGTCTCAGCTCATTGGCGGGCAAAAAGCACGTGACCCGTTTTTGATTGGCGGGCAAAACAGTGCCTGGGCAATTTGATAAGGTCCGGTATATACATGTGAAGTTTATACAGTTTGTCTTTAGATTTACAAATTTTCATGTTCTTGATAGTGCGGACGATGCCTCTCAGGCAGAGGGGACGAGAAAATTAGCTGATGGACTGGAGATGGGGAAAAAATGTAACTGCCACGCAATTTTCCGCACGTTCCGCTTTTATTTCCAAAATAAAATTAAGAAAAGTATCTCACTGTAGAAATAGACATATTCGACAAAGATAAACATATTCGAAATAAAAAGCATACATTAATAAATTAGTATAGAATTTTGATCCAGAGTATCTGATATTTATGATTAACATTTCGATATGAGGCAGACATAAGAATTGTACAGAATAAACAAGTACTGCCTTTTTTAAATCCTTGAAAAGAAACTGATTCTACGTGCAATGAACGAAAAAGAAAAACTGTTAAGGTAGCTCCTCCACTTCAGTATCGCTGTGTTAGTGGCTCTTGCCGCGAAGGCACACGGACACGCGCAGCGGTGTAAATGTCTGCGTTTTTGGCACAAACACGAGGAAATGTGGTGGGGGCTCCTTCCCGTCTCAGCGGCTACCCCGCGAGCGTTACGCTCCATCCCTATTTACTACATCCGTGACGTAGACAAACTGGGAAAACTGAGGTTAGTTTTTGATGCAGCCGCGCGAAGTAGAGGAGTCAGTCTAAATCGATCTCTTATTAAACGGCCCAGACCTATTACAATCATTATTCGGAATTTTAATGAGATTTCGCCAACGGAAAATCGCGATAAAAGCCGACAAAAGAGATATGTTTTTAAAAATTAAAATGTGTAAACAAGATCAAGAATGTCAAAAATTCCTTTTTCATGGTGCTAACCGAAACACTGAACCAATCACATATTCTATGACAGTACTACTTTTTGGCGCTAGATCTTCTCCAAGCTCAGCAATTTACGTTAAAAATAGGAATGCGGCAGAATTTCACGATAAAAGTCCAATAGCTTCAAGAAGCATCGAGAAAGACAGTTATATGGACGATTATTTGAAAAGTGTTGATACGGTACAAGAGGCGACTAATATTATACGCGACGTAATTAGTATTAACTCTAAAAAGCTGACTTTGTAATGCATGCTTGGGCGAGTAATAATTCGGAAGTGCTGAAGAATGCCTTCGTTGACGATCGGGAACATAATTTGATTGATTTCAAAATCAGTGACAGAGAGAAAGTTTTGAGGATGATGTGGAATCCGACTACAGACGAATAAGGATTTAAAATAAATACGAAGAAAATTCCAAATGACATATTATCCGGACGTCGACCCCCATCAAAACGTGAATTTTTGAAAATAATATTGTCAATATTCGATCCTTTGGGCATCCTTTCACCGTTATTAATTCAAGCACGCATACTGATGCAAGACATATGGATAAGTAAAATCAAGTGGGACGAGATTATTTTAAGTGAAGAATTTTCATCTTGGAAAGTTTTGCTCAATGAGCTTGACAAAATCGGTAATTGTCGGATTCCACGCTTCTACGAACATAACTCGTCACAAGAAGATACTATCAATTTACACGTGTTCTGTGATGCAAGCAAAAAAGCTTACGCAGCTGTTGCATACTGGCAATTCGAACAAATCGGAAATAACACCACGACAGTGTCTTCCATAGCAGCTAAGAGTAGAGCCTCGCCAGTAAAGCCTTTATCAATTCCGCGCTTAGAATTACAGGCTGCGTTATTAGGTATTAAATCAGCACAAACCATTGAAAAAGAACATGAATTTAAAATCAAAAATAAATATTTCTGGACTGATTCAAAAATAGTCCTACACTGGTTAACGACGATGAAACCTAGAACCCAACCTATTTTCGTCTCACATCGTATTAATGAAATTCGCAAAAATACCGATTTAACCTGCTGGCGTTGGATTCCATCCGATCTCAATCCAGCTGACGATGCGACGCGGAAAAATAATGCGTCGTTAGAAACGGGTAGTAGATGGCTCAGGGGTCCGGAGTTTATACATAAAATTGAATCAATGTGGCCTACCTTCGAATCGAATAACAATACTGATACTGTATTTCTCGCTGCTTTGAAATCGGAAACAAGTATTGAGCCAGGTAGAGTTACGAACTCACCAAGAAATACAAGAAAACCGCAAAGAGTTTATTTACCCGATTACAATAGGTTTTCCAAATGGTTGAAATTATTAAGAGCGACCGCAAGAACTTTGGTAGCGATTGATAGATGGAGACAAATATCGACCGGTGAAGTCTCACTACAATACGTAGAAACAGCCGAAAAGATGTGGATACGAGAAATTCAAGAAAGTTGTTATCAACCCGAATTGGCAAGACTTAATAATAAAAAGAATTTGAGCGAAAACAATAAACTATATCAATTAATCCCATTTATCGATGAAAGTGGTATCCTAAGAGCAAACACGGTAGGTTGAGAAATTTTCCGTCGGATTATCTGTCGAATCAGCCAATAATTCTTGATGTAAAACATTATATTACACAGCTTATCTTGAACGTTTCTTCCATGGGAGTAATGAATTCATCCTAAATGAAATTCGACGTAAATTCTGGATCATTAGTTTACGAAATAATTTGAAGTTTACATCCTATAAGTGTGTCATTTGTAAAAAACTTCGAGCGCGTCCTGTTAATCCTTTAATGGGTGATTTGCCGGTGGGACGTTTAGACTTCAAATTGCAACCATTCACTCATTGTGGAGTTGATTATTTCGGCCCGATGAAAGTAAAAGTATTGAAAAAAGATGGGGAGTAATATTCACTTGTTTAACCACTATAGCAATCCATTTAGAACTCGCACACGCGCTCACAACGGATTCAGCGATCATGGCAATCCAGCAATTCGCGGCTAGAAGAGGAAACCCGAGTGTAGTCTACAGTGACAATGGAACTAATTTTCATGGCGCGAGCAGGGAATTGATAGAAAATATTAAAAATTTAGATTCTAGTTCATTATTCGATTTTGGTGTTCAGAATAATTTTAAGTGGCAATTTAACCCTCCATGCGCCCCACACATGGGTGGAGCATGGGAACGTTTAATTCGTTCCGTAATGTCAACATTGCATTGTATATTGAGAAAGCGTGAGCCAAAAGAAGAGATTCTTCTAACAGTTATAGTTTTAATAGAACACTAGGGGGGGTACCCCCCCTGCTCGCTTCGCTCGCCAACCCCCGGATTAGGATTTCTTGGTAGCATAAATACTTTGATAAAATCTTTCTATGAGAAAATTAATTTGAAAATAGGAGATCAATTTTGAAATGGTTACTGATCTTAATATATAAAACGACCAATTAAGTAGTACAAATGGTTAACATAAAAGTAATTAAGTGGTATTTTATAATCTTACGGTGAAAATATTTATAATGAGCGTTTTCAAATATCGAACGATTCGAGATACGAAAAAGAACGTAATTGAAAAGCTAGTCTCACCCATTTAACCAGATGCATAGAGGTGTCATTAGGGGGGGTAAGGAGTCGCTGCAATAAATTTTGCTTACATAGGTTTCGGGGCGCTGATTATATTTTCCGGCCCAAATTCTAAATTTAATTGATTTCTCCTGTATATACGTGTGTGTCTGTGTATACATATGCGAGGCTGCAACTGGAGCCTCGACGGCGCCACCGCACTTTTTCCAAATCAGAGGCGCGCGGCTCCCCCCACGGGGACAATCACTACGGCGACGAGCACACGCGTCCTTTCTTACTTTTCCGTAATAACAGCCGAATCGAAACGCCAGCCGGGCTTTTTACCGATTATATGGCGCTCCTCGTGCTCAAGTTCTTGCCTATACGTACACGTCATGCATCTATATTGATGTTTCCATTGGGTGATTTTGGATGGAGTCCTCAATTCAAACAAAATCATAATAGTGATAAAAATTTAACTCCACTTCAATATTATCCGTACAGATTATCATACAGAAAAAATTCTATATTCAATCCAATTTTATTTTGTGGTAGACTGACTCAACAATACATTGTCCAAGCATATATTATAATAGAGCATTGCCGATTAGAGTATTTGAGATATAACCAAAATAAATTACGAGTTGAATGTTATAAAGGTATTTTAGATCATGTTGCTAATAGTGCCTTAAATCGGTCTAAAAATTTTGAAAATAATTTAAAATTTGGAAATTTATTTATTTTGCCACCAACATATACAGGTAGCCCTCGATGTATGCATAAGAATTTCCAAGATTCAATGGCTGTATTGAGGAAATTAGGTGTTACCCCTGACTTATTTATAACAATGACAACAAATCCTAAATGGCCTGAAATAATAGAAATTTTGAGAGATTTTCCTGTACCAACGACATGTAACGATATCGCACCTATAATCGCAAGATTATTTCATGCAAAATTTACTGTGCTCCTGTCTGATATAATTAATAATAATATTTTCGGTAACATCATTTCCTATGTTTACGTTATAGAATTTCAAAAAAGAGGTCTTCCCCATGCTCATATGTTATTTGTTCTAGATCCAAAAAATAAATTAAATAATCCTGATAAAATTGATAAATCATAGGATATCCATATCTTAATATCATAGGATCCAAATGGAATGATAATTTATTCAAAATACATGTTGTATTAATTACTTCTGGAGGACTTTTGGGATAAACGCATAAATCAATATTAATCGGTATAGTCCCGTGCTTTGATACTATTAGAGCTGCACACTCAGCAGTTAATGGTTTATTGTATCGATTTTTATCATGATTTATATTTCTTGAAAAATATAAACAGTAATCATCAAGATCATGGCTTTCTGTTAATTCGTATAGATTTTTAGATTTTTTTAAAAATCGTGCATTATTTTGGTTATTGTTTGAATATGTTCTCTTACTAATTTATCATTTTTTTTAGACGGAAATTAATTGCATCTATATCGTCATAAATATAAATTTGGCCACAATAAGGTTCTTCAACTTTGTTAAGTGTGTTAGGTGTTATATGATAAACTTCTCCTTGAATTTTTAAATTATAAATACCAGTTTTAAATTGATTTACTTGAGTGGATTTAAAAGTAGCAAACGAGAAACTGTTATTATAATAACGAATTAGTTCTCTGAATTTTTTATCTTTCAAAAGCAAATGTTTTAAATCATTATTATATTCACTCATTGGTGGTAATTTAATTTTCCCGTCGTTACAACAGCTTTTTTTGATACGAGTTGATTCAGTAGACCAAAAACATGCATTACAATGCTTACATCACTGAAAAGTGGTTAGTAGCGCGAGACTCTTGAGGGGGCGCTGTGCAGTCCAAACGCGTAAGCGTGATCAGCTCCGGTGGTAACCGTCGTCCGAGCATCCAATGTTTAGGAGCGCTGAGCTCCTATAATTGTCGCCCCGCGAGCCGCGAGTCAAGCGCTGCAATAGCTATAGAGCGCTGCGTTTCAATGATTTCCACCAACCTTCCGCCCGACTTTTAAGTATGAAGAACATTTCTTATGTACATAATAATTGATACTTAAGTAAAACAATGTTCAAGCTACCAGAAACCGTTTCAATTTTTATTCTACTGCGTATACTTTTGCCGGAAAGTTACCTCGACTAAAAACCTCTATATCTCAGGATCCACAAATCAGATCTGAGTAAATGAAAACTCAAAATGAGCGTCTGTTTCTCTTCTATCATATGCAACTTTTAATTTCAAATGGATAGAAAAACTGCGTTGCAGTTGCATTTTTTACGAAGAAATTTTTTTCAAAAAATTTTCAAAAAATCATAAAAGTGGTTAAAATTGATGAAATTGATATTTTTCCGTGGGGAATCGATAGTTAGTATCTATAAGAGTACGTAAAAAAATTGGCAGGTTTCTGAAAGGCTAATAAAATACTCAATTACAGTTGTGAAAATTTTTAAACTAGCTAACTTCAAGTATTTTTTGTGGAAAAACTATCAGAGCTATCGAGATAAATTTTTTTTTTGTATTTTCATTACTGTATAAGGTACTTTAAATGAAATCGTCATTATCATAGGTATGATTTGAAAACTTGAAAAAAAATCACAAAAAATGGCTTTTTTTGTGGGGGTCACTTTTCCCTTTCCACCTATTTTGCAAAAACAATATTCAAAATTATTGTTTCGGAATACTTAATCCTTATGCAAAATTTCATAATGAAACTTTTTTTCCTCTTGCATTTTACTCTAGGATTGATAGTTTCCATACTATCTCAAAATCAAAATAGAAAAATGCACATTTTTGAAAATAAAAATATGAAGCCATATTTTATATAAATAATTTTCCAAAGAGAATAAAAATGTTCCAGTTTACTTTCTTGATTAATATTTATGAATATTAATTCATGAAATTCACTTATATTGGGTAAACTGCATGTCTAAGGTTGAAATAGCTTTTGACGGGTGGTCCCAGATTCCAATTCAAGTAACTTATTCATGAAATTGGCTAATATTTATCAGGAGTGTAATTTGAGTCAACCCGTCAATAGATGTTTGAATCTATGACATACAGTGCACACATAATATAAGTCAATTTCATGAGTAAGTTACTTGAATTGGGATTTGAGACTACCCGTCAATGGCTATTTCAACCTTATCCATGCAGTTTACACATTATAAGTGAATTTCATGAGTTAATATTCATATGTACTAATTAAGAAAGTAAACTGAGGTAACATTACATAACAGCTTACAACATATAACATTACAACTGAGATGCATATACATGTAGATAACAATATGGGAATATCAATACATATATATATATATATATATATATATGCGAGCTCAGCGACTCAGCTCACACTTGATGCTGCAGTCACTTGGGCGGCCAGTTTTAGGAGCTCAGAGCTCCTAAAGAGGCGTTGGGCTCGTCATAAAGTCAGGCGTGACAGACGTCATTGTTTACTGTCCTTCCACGCTCCACCGCATTGGCGTGCAGCGCTCTGTTCAGTTTGGCCAACTGAGCTACAGAATAAGCATCCACAGCTACGGCTACTGGTGGCTGGTGCACCTACAGTGGCGCCACCGGCACCAAAGGTTAGAGGAGGCGTACGCGCCAGTCGACCGTAGCGCTACGCGCCTATCCACTTTTCAGTGATAGTTCATTCATTCCGTGAAAATTTAAATAAGTATTAGTAAGCGGAAATTTTCTACGTTGATTTTTTAATCGAAATGATAATCTTTGTTTAGGCATCAATTGTGACGTATCCTTTAACCTCTTTTTTATTAACCGCTGCTGATTGATATTTTCAACTTTATCTTTTTCGCGTTTTTTAGTTAATCTTTCAGAATTCATTTTTTCAGTTAAATCTTTTTCACGTTTTTTAGTTAATCTATCAACGGTCATATTTATAGCTATATCTTTTAATCTTTTTTTAACAAGTCTTTCCTCATTCATATTATCGATTTGATCAAATTTCCTTTTTTTATTTAAATATTAATGAAAATGAGGGATAAAAATGAGGGATGAAAATGAGGGATAAAAATGAGGGATGGAATTTCCACGGCGGCGGCGGCGGCGGCGGTCTGGCTTTTAATATAGAGAGATATAATTAATTCACGCCCATTAACTAAAGTAATCAACCAACCCCAACGATCCTGAAGCACTCACACCCAATTATTTTTTAATAAATAAATCAACAGGAATAATTGAAATTGGAAATAACGAAACAAAGTACATTTCTATAAGAAAACAATATCGACATGTAAGATATTTTGCTGAGTTATTTCAGGATCGATGGCTAAAGGAGTACGTTCATTTATTACTTCCGCGCCAAAGATGGGCTAAAAAACAGGAACCATTCCAATTAGGTGATTTCGTTTTGATTGTTGATGATCAGGCTCCGAAATATCATTGGAAATCAAGAATTATTACGAAAGTTTGTCCGAGTAAAGATGGTCAAGTACGAAAGGAGTACGTCAAGTATAAAAACTACAAATGGCCTGTTATGCCGTACAACTCACTATATAATCAAACTTATGAGTAGCACTGAATGTGTCGAGAGTTCATAATACTGAATAATATAGAATCCATCCCAAGATATTCGTATGAGTTGTACTATACCTTGTTAATTCTAAGATTATTCAACTATGTTTCTTTACCTTTTTCAGCGATGAAAAATAATTTAGTTTAGTTCTAAAGTAGTAACGCAGGTTAGATAACGCATTAAATCAGATCGAGACAACATCGATTTTGGCGAGTAATTATAGAACATAATTATTACCTTTTTTGAGTGGGAGAAATGTATGAAACGTAATTAACGCAGCCTTGAAATTCTACAGCCAGAGGTAGAACGATGTGGGTGATCAAAGAATAGGTGGTATATTTTAAGAATTGCCAGAGGTTGACACCCAGTCGCGTAAAATGGTATGGTTTACGACACCTAAGTGCTGGGCTAGAAAGCTGGCGCAGGTAGAAAAAACAATAGAAGATGCTTAGCAACGGTTGTGACGAGAGGTTCCCTAGTAAAAATAACTTCCTCACAAAAACTTACAAAAATGTACAAAAACGTACAAAAACGTACAAAACCGTTTATAAACGTCCCATTTGGAACAAAAATACATTTATATCCATTTTTGTACATTTTTGAACATTTCTGTACGTTTCTGTACGTTTTCGTACATTTTTGTACGTTTTTGTACGCTTTTGTACGTTTTTGTACGTTTTTGTACGGTTTCGTATGATTATATATGTACACTTGTGTACATTTTTGTACATTTTCAGATGTTTTTGTACATTTTTTCAAAAGGAGAGTAATTATAGAAAACGTATATTTTACCATGTTTTGTATGGTTTTGTACGTTTTTGTACATTTTTATACGTTTTCATACGCTTATGTACAGTTTTGTACAGTTTCGTACAGTTTCGTACGTTTTTGTACGTTTTTGTACGTTTTTTTATGTTTTTGTACGTTTTTGTACGTTTTCATATGCAATTATGTACAGTTTTGTACAATTTCGTACAGTTTCGTACGTTCTTGTACGTTTTTGTACGTTTTATAGGAGATTAACATAGTGGAATTCAACTTGACATTCTCTGTCAATATAGAATGTATTTTGTAATATCAGGCACATACCCAGGTGGTGATAGCCTTTGGAAGAAAAAAAAATTTTGTAATATATTCAATGAATTCTGAAACAGGGAAGTGTTCACTTAATCTTATTTATTGAGCACACATTTGTCTTATAGAATAATTGAAGAATATTAACGAAATATTGAAAAAAGTATCTCTAAATCACACCCCTTAAGCAATATATTTAGAATATCAATTGAAAATTTTTGTTCAAACTTCAAAAATTTGAAATAATGTACATTTTCACGAACCTGTAACTGAAAATGTACATTATTTCAAATTTTTACGAACCTCCAACTAAAAATGTACAAAATCTAGAGCCGCCATCTTGGAACCGCCATCTTGGATACGGAATTTCGAAAATCTGATGTCAGATTTATCATCAGCGCCCCCGAAAACCCATTATTCCAAATTTTCACGATTCTCCGACTAAAAATGTGGAAAATCATGAGCCGCCATCTTGAAACCGCCATCTTGGATACGGAATTTCGAAAATCTGAAGTCAAATTTATCATCAGCGCCCCCAAGAACCCATTAGTCCAAATTTTCACGATTCTCCACTAAAAATGTACAAAATCATGAGCCGCCATCTTGAAACCGCCATCTTGGATACGGAATTTTGAGAATTTGATGTCAGATTTATCATCAGTGCCCCCGAAAATCCATTATTACAAATTTTCACGATTCTCCGACTAAAAATGTGGAAAATCGTCAGCCGACATCTTGAAACCGCCATCTTGGAGCCAGAATTTTGAGAATTTGATGTCAGAATCGTTATCAGCGACATTGAAAACCCCTGTATACGGAATTTCAAAGGAATATATCGAATATGAAAATGAATGCTTTAAAATATTGATAATATGAAAATCCAAAATATTGTAACCCCAGGACATGTGTATATATGTCTATACATACGTGTATATATGTATATACATGCGTGTTGATTTGTTTGTTCAATTAATGTAATTATTAATTCAAAATTATGAAAAAGCGAAACAGTATGCACATTAGCATCTGTATTTTAATAAATTGAGATCGATAGCAAATCGATCTAAACTTTCGTTTGCGAATAAAACGCCGAACCGGAATTTGATTTAGCGTGGTTATATGGCGTGATACGTATATCATTAAAATTAAAGTTATTTATGATTTTTGGTTGGAATCGCAACAGTGTGCACAAGTTCACGAGTAGATTTACCTAATCCGTTGAAGTAATTCTTTTATGCGCGAGCGAATTCGACGCAAAGTCGCGAACAAGAATCATATTGATGAAAATCGGGAAAATACACGTTGTTTGCGATTTTCAACCGAGAAAAATTATTTACATCGCAAAGATCGCAACAGTGTGCAATAGTATAACTAATTGGGATGTGCACACTGTTGAGATATTGTAAAATAACTCATTGTTTCATCTCTAAAAGTCGCGAACAAGATGACGCGCTAGGCAGTGCGAAGTCCGCCGGTGCGCTGTTCGCGGAATTTCGTTGCGAATTAATCGATAAATGTGAAAAAGCGAAACAGTGTGCAATACTACAAATATCAATGATGTGCACACTGTTTGAGAAATTTGTAAATAATCGCTGACATCCACGAGATTTGTAGAACAAGTCGCACAACTCGATACGACCATTTTCTATATAAGTGGAGCAATTCAGAGCTCCGCATGCATTATTGCGCCGGCCGCTGAAGCGAACACATCGCGCTACGACATACACGAGCCTCGCTCACTATGTCTGACGGTTACTTTCGGGTCGTGCGACATGTTCAAGCTTTGAACATGTATAATGATCATTAAATAAATTAATTATTTATATTTCCATAACTCATGCTTTTTCAGTTATCATCAATGTAAAATCAATATAAAGATTACTTTCATATCGAATCAACTAAGCCAGAGGAGTGTAGTAACGATCAAGGTCTTATCTGCATAGTGTCGGATAAGAGTGCGATCGTGGCTCACTTGCACACGAATTGCGCACCATAGTCAAGGTCCTTCTTGCATAGTGTCGAGTTGGAGTGCGACTATACGCGTAGTGCAAGGATCCTAAGGCTCGTCGGACGTAATAGTCAAATTAAATTTATTCTTTTCATTACTCGGGAATGTAGCGATGATCAAGGTCTCATCTGCATCGTGTCGGATGAGAGTGCGATCATAGCTCCTCTGTACAAGTTGCGCATAACGTCCAAGGTTCTACCTGCATCGCGTCGGGTAGGAGTGCGGCCGTGAGCGTAGTACAGAGTTTCTCGAGTTCGCGCCGGGTTTCAATTAATCAATACTATATTTTCTTATGGCCAATATAAATTTATATTATATTCAACTTTAGTAGAATCTTGAATTTTGAAAATTGTATTACAAAGTAGAATAGATGCGAACTTATCGATATTAAACGATCACTCGATTTAAAGAATTTGCAAATGGCCTTTTCTAAAGAAGTTTGATGCGCTTTAAGCATCTGGCGACCGTGTCCGTGCGTTCACGAAATAACGCGGATTACCCAATTAAAACGTGAACGTTACAATATTGATTCCCGTTTTTTGGCGATACTGATATTGTAATAATTTTCATGAATGTACTAAATGTAAAATATGAGTGCTTTAATGTGAATGTGAATCATGTAAAAATTGTAAATAGACAGCTCAGTGATTTTACTTTTATACGGTGTAATGATATAAGTAGACCGAGTTTACTCATGCATTGCGGTGATCAATTTTATTGTAGCACAATTGCTGAAGGTGCCATGGGTAAAAAATCAAACTAATGTACATGTTATTTATAGTATTATGAACTGTTGAGATCAAATTTTGATTACAAAAATAATTTGTTCAATTTTTTTATGTAAAAATGATCAAATAAATGTAATTATATATAAATATGTAATAAAGATCAAGTAACTGAAAGGGTTTCTTTAACGTATAAAGAACCTATGCATAAATCAGTATATAATCACATACATGATTATAAAAATGTAAAAAAGTGTAAAAACGTATTTATAATTTATATACATAAACATACAAAAACGTACAAAAACGTACAAAAATGTATACAAACTTACAAAAATGTACAAAAGTATACATAACCATATAAAAACGTACAAAAACGTACAAAAATATACAAAAATGTACAAAAACGTACAAAAACGTATACAAACGTACAAAAATGTACAAAAGCATACATAACTATATAAGAACGTACAAAAACGTACAAAACCGTATAAAAATGTACGGAAACAAACGAAAACGTATAGAATTGTAGAAAATTGTACAAAAGTGTAGTGAGTATGTGAACAGTTTTCCAAAGTTGTTCCGAATGGGACACTTCTAAACATTTTTGTACGTTTTTGTACGTTTTTGTACAATTATGTACAAAAATTATTTTTACTAGGGTTCAAATTGATGATTCTCTGAAGTTGGATGTCGTGACGAACTGACGTACATTTTGTTACTTCGAATAAAAATATCGTTCACAAATAAATCTCCAAATGTAGTTTCCTTTATTAAGTTATTTACAATTAGTGTTTCCGTAGTTTTTTCGAAGGAGGAATTGATTTCGAAGGTGGCACTGATGATGAGGAAATTTCAATTCCTCCTTCGAAAAAACTACGGAAAGACTAATTAAATAATTGTGAACAATTAAGATATATGTATTTAGAATTTAAGACATATGTATTTATAATTTAAATTGATTTATATTGAAAATATAATGTTGAATAAACGTCAATTCATAAAATACTTCACTCTGCTGTCTTATTCAAAACCTTAACAAAAGATATTTATTAATCAATATCAATCAGAAACATTTTCTTTGAATGTATTAGTCAGCGTTACGTACATTTTTATAATGAAAATCAAAAAATATGATTAGAACAGATGTACAAATATTCATTATTACATTTCTCATATAGAGATCGTAACCAATAATTTTTGCGGTACTTTTACCTACATAGATCATCTTTTAACTTCCTATATCAAATTAGAAAAAGAATCATCAAATTATCTAATATAGAAGCTGAGATATTGTCGGTAAAGAATCAAAAGTTCATTTTGATCCTGTGCGTTCGACTTTTCGTCGCGTCTTTTTCCCTACCCCCTCCACTGCCCGCCACTGACTGCACCGAGAGCGCTGCGTTTCAATGATTTCCACCAACCTTCCGCCCGACTTTTAATTATCAAGGATATTACTCACGTACATGATAATTGATACTTGAGCAAAACAATGTTCAAGCTACCAGAAACCGTTTCAATTTTTATTCTACTGCGTATACTTTTGCCGGAAAGTTACCTAGACTAAAAACCTCTATATCTCAGGATTCACAAACCAGGTCCAAGTAAATGAAAACTCAAAATGAGCGTCTGTTTCTCTTCTATCATATGCAACTTTTAAATTCCAAATAGATAGGAAAACCGCGTCGCAGTTGCATTTTTTTCAAAGAAATTTTTTAAAAAAAATTTCAAAAAAATCATAAAAGTGGTTAAAATTGATGAAATCGATACTTTTCCGTGGGGGATCGATAGTTAGTAACTATAAGAGCACGTAAAAAAATTGGCAGGTTTCTGAGAGGCTAATAAAATACTTAATAACAGTTTTCAAAATTTTGAAAATAGCTAACTTCAAGTATTTTTTGTGGAAGATCTATGAGAGATATCGAGATGAATTTTTTTTGTATTTTCATTACTGTATAGGGTCCTCTGAATAAAATTGTCATTATCGCAGGTATGATTTGAAAACTTGAAAAAAAAACACAAAAAATGGCTTTTTTTTGGGGTCACTTTACCCTTTCCACCTATTTTGCAACAACAATATTAAAAATTAATGTTTCGGAATACTTAATCCTCATGCAAAATTTCATAACGAAACTATTTTTCCTCTTGCATTTTACTCTAGGATTGATAGTTTTCATACTATCTCAAAATCAAAATAGAAAAATGCACTTTTTCAAAAATAAAAATATGAAGCCATACTTTTCATTTGTCCACGTATCTCTCATATCATTCTAAATCATTTTTCGAAGAGAATAAAAAAATTTCCAGAGAGGGGGTATGAAAAGACACACCAAAAACAGATGCGCCCCGTGCTATTTTGACTCTCGCCCAGAGGCCAGAGGGTCCGGGTTCGAATTTCGGCGTATGCACCTCTGACTTTTTCATGTGCATTGAAATTTACACCGCGGCTCGGTGGTTCAGAACCCACCTCCCTACTCAAAAT
Source organism: Aphelinus atriplicis (assembly GCA_020882685.1). NCBI lineage: Eukaryota > Metazoa > Arthropoda > Insecta > Hymenoptera > Aphelinidae > Aphelinus > Aphelinus atriplicis. The sequence goes on from JAJGQD010000024.1 coordinate 712,346, forward strand.
TCTCAGGTGAGATCTCAGGTGAGATCTCATGCCAATTTCTCAGGTGAGATTTTTTTTCTTAAATTTTTTTTTCAGAATGTACAGAACTAACATTAATTGTTGGCAACATGTGAAAATTAGGGTCGATATAGAATTTTGATGAATTGAAGAATTATATCATCACTTGGTATCAACACTACTAAAAATTTTTAGGTTCATGTCAGGTGAGATCTCAGGTGAGAATTCAGGAATGATCTTTTTTTCTTAATTTTTTTCTAAAAATTGTAGGTTCATGTCAGGTGAGATCTCAGGTGAGACCTCATCTGACATGAACCTAAAAATTTTTAGTAGTGTTGACCAAGTGATGATATAATTCGTCAATTCATCAAAATTCTATATCGACACTAATTTTTACATGTTGCCAACAATTAATGTTAGTCCTGTACAGTCTGAGAAAAAAAAATTTAAGAAAAAAAATCTCACCTGAGAAATTGGCATGAGATCTCACCTGAGAATTTTCAGTAGGGCTAAAACTGTAGGGCCAGTTGCGATGCATATATGCATTACAACTAACGAGACAATACCAGTGTCATGCCAACCTTGCGCCGCCCAATAATTTGTATTTGTCCACCAAATCCCCCCAACAGCTATGGAGACAAGATTCAGTTTGCATCACGCCTCTCGCCCCACATGAATTCAACGACGGAGCAAACCCCTGTAGAAAATAACGAGCCTGGATTCCAGGTGGATTTGGGCTGGATTCCAGGTGGATTTGAGCTGGATTCCAGGTGGATTTAGGCTGGATTCCAGGTGGACTTTAGGATTCAACCCGCGAGGTCCTGGAAATAATCCAGGTGGATTTTGGGAGAATCCAGGTTTAACTGCAACGGTTTCGGTCACATTGCCTCTGCTTGCGAAGATAAAATTTGCTGTGGTGATTGCGCTGGTGAGCATGCTACTGGTAACTGCCCTAATCCTAAGCAACTGAAATGCATTAACTGCAGTAGGGCTAATATGAATAATCTTAATAACTCCGCTCGCGACAGATCTAAATGCACCATTCTACACAGTAAGATTACCAGGAAAACTGCGCTCATCGACTATGGCTCGAATTAAATCAAAGAACCCTAAAATATGTCACTTGAATGCACATTCTCTCGAGACGCATTTTGGGGAGGTTCGGACTGTTGTTCTTGACAGACGTCTTCACATCTTGGCAGTTAGCGAGTCATGGTTGGAACCACAAAGATCCTCGAACTACGTTGCCATTCCAAATTACAATTTAGTCAGGAATGATCGGGTTGGAAGGGCTTGTGGAGGAGTCGCGATTTATGAGTCCCCATCAAATTGCCCAGGCACTGTTTTGCCCGCCAATCAAAAACGGGTCACGTGCTTTTTGCCCGCCAATGAGCTGAGACGTATGTAGGGGTAAGATCGATAAGGTCGGTAAGGCAGTTTTAATTGAAATCATCATCGCGTTATGACCGAAGGAGAATATCAAAATGTCCTAAAGAGTTTTGAAAGCTCTCTGCAAAATATTGATTTAATTGAAGTTGCAGAACATGGATTTTTGGGTTATTTGGGTTATTTGGAAAAAATATGAAACTTCTTTATCGATCAAGTTCCAATAGCTGATTGACCTGGTATGCCCTCATTGGCGGGCAAAAAGCACGTGACCCGTTTTTGATTGGCGGGCAAAACAGTGCCTGGGCAATTTGATAAGGTCCGATATGCATGAGATGTTTAACTGCAGAATTGTTGGCCAATCGATCTCTCCACCCTTTGGCTGTGTCAGACCCGAATTTCTTTTTGTGATGGTTAACGTTAGGGAAATCAAAATTCTCATTGGAGTTATATACAACCCACCTAAAAGTGGATTTTGGTCGGATGTTGAGCTCGCTTTACTTGATTGTAATGTACCTTATGACTCTGTGATCCTGTTGGGCGATTTTAACATCAACTGGGATGCCCCTTATACCAATACGCCGAGAAAAATTCTGCAGGACTTTCTTCAGTCTCATAATTTATCGAAAATACCCTCCGTTGATATACATTATCATGATAATGGGATGTCTAGCATCGACTACATCTGCTTAAGTAATTTCTCGAGAATATCCTCATGTTGGCAGATATATAATCCGAACATCTCGCAACATGAAATCCTGCACGCGACTTTCATGTTCGATGTCCCCGATTCCCGGGGCCGCCCCCCCTCTCACAGAGCATGAAATATTTCTGAAATATTTATATGTCCGCGAAAAGGCTGCAAAAAAATATTTCAATGAAAGATTATTGAAACATTTTTGCAATATAGTTTGGGATATTTCATTGAAAGGCTTCTGAAATATTTTTGAAATATTTCAATGACCATTCATCGGGAATCAAAGAATCTTTCATGAGAGATTTCTGAAATATTTCCGCAATATAGTTTGAAATATTTCATTGGAAGATTTCTAAAATATTTTTGGAATATTTCAATGACCATTCATTGAGAACCGACGAATCTTTTATGGAAGATTTCTGGAATATTTCAGCAATATAGTTTGAAATATTTCAGAATTATAGTTGGAAATATTTCATTGAGAGATTTCTGAAATATTTTTGAAATATTTCAATTGCCATGCATCAAGCCCCGAAGGATCTTTCATGGAAGATTTCTGAAATTTTTTTCCCAATATTATTACCTTATTATTATTATCATTATTTACTAGTGCATTTTCAACGCGCTTCGCGCGCCTTTAATTTTGTGTTTAATTTTTAATAATTCACATCATATATATGCTTCATGAAATTCAAAATGTAGTTATATACATTTAGATATCTGGCTTATACGAGCGTGTCATTTTTATCCAGCTTCTGATCTCTTTTCAAGAAGTAGATCCTAAATCTCGAATTTACAGTTTAGCCTGGACGCGAAGAGGCGAGCCTGCACGATCCACTTGATCCTTCTCCAATGTCTCCTATCTTAACCTAACTATACCATAGAGACATCTCTGTAGTCTGTACTCTACTATAGTCTCTATATTGACTCTATACACTACATGTCTCATGGTTTGGTCTTAGCCAATCAAATCATCGGAAGCGAGGCTTCACATCACTTTTTTAAGGAAGGATCTGGACATTATTTCGCTCGCAATTACAACGCAATCTATATATATATATATAGATCTGATGCTTGTTTTCGACTCTATTAGACCAATATCTAAATGATGTCGGATGTGATATCAATGTAGTTTTTTGTCAGCTTTTCGATAGTGAATTTAGTTTTCCAAAATTTTTACGTTTTCCCAGAAAAAAAAACATAAAACATGCCATATCTCAAAACCCTGATTTTTTAGATTTTTTTTAATAGTCTAGATCGATAGCTGACCTTTTTTTACATTGATATAGCTTCTAAAAAAATAGGACTATTCCGTTATTCTCGAGGAATTGAGTAGTGAACATGAGAGGTTGCGCCGCGGCGCGCCACGCTGCATCCACGCGCTCGGGCTCGAGTCTTCTGTACACGTGAGTGCCAAATTCAGAGTACATTCGATATCCATACTTGTTCCTATATATTGAATGAAGTCTCACGTTGATTACTTGTTCGATTCGTGAGTATTTCATTTCACTTTCTTCGAGTAACGTTTTTGCTTTGTCATTAACAAACTTTGAAATATTGTGTTTTAACTATGCATTTTCTTTTATTTTTTTTTCAACTTCGGAAAAATTACATACTCCGAGCTGACGAAATGCTTTTGACAATCAGCTTCTCATTGCAAGTTGGTATGAATGCATGGAATTGCAGAGTGCCTGGTATAGGAAAAGAATTATCAAATCTCACTTTCAATTCCACCTTTGCTTTCTCGTATTCTTCTTGAGCACTGAAAAACACAACAGTTTCCTTGCAATAATTTTTTGCCCATTCATATAAACCTTCTGCGGTTAAGATGTGATTGTTTGCAGAGCACTGTAAACTCGCTAATATAGCATCTCGTTTTACATTAGCTCCAAGTCCATCGCATGCCCCCTTTCCATGCGCTGTAGCACAGAAATGCCATTCCGTGGGAATGCCAAAATCTTTTTGATGATAAACAAGATTAGAAAAACTTTTTTGATTTTTAAAGTGCTGACCTATTCCATCGGTACCATAATAAATTTTCTTAAGTTTGAACTCTTTTTTCAGATATCTTCTCGAAAGTAAATACCGACTGTGAAAATCGTTGCTTGATTATGTTATTCCAGTGGAATGATTGAGCTGAATTTTGTACAACAAACGCATAATCTTCAGCGAAATCAAAGCAAACTAAGAATTCGGCACTTACGTGTACAGAAGACTCGAGCCCGAGCGCGTGGAAGCAACGTGGCGCGGCGCAACCTCTCATGTTCACTACTCAATTCCTCGAGAATAACGGAATAGTCCTATTTTTTTAGAAGCTATATCAATGTAAAAAACCGCTGCCAAGTGCCTTAGCAGTATGCTTTCTCAAAGAGGCTTCAACATCACCCACAAACGCGTCCCAAACCTGTATTTTCACCTTTCCACTAGCGTAGATACTATCATCTATTTTTCAAAAATTACAAAAAAATTATTCAATCAATTCAATTCGTATCTTTGTGACTGTGTAAAGTGTCGTTCTTTTTCAATTGACCAAACTATGTTGCCAGTGTTGATGTCTGACCGGGCTCTCTTATTATTTGATCAAATGCAACAAAGCAAACTGTTCTAGGTTCTACACGATGCGAGACATTTGGACCTGCATAACTTTTCGATCAGTTCATCTTGTGACTGTCATACGGTTGAATGGCGGTCAAAATCGATCCGCACTGCCCTTAAGTCCGTATTTAGCACACTTGAAGACTCATTTTGATCATTTTCGACGGCAAAAGACACCAAATTCTCCCAATTTTCTCTATAGTACGTTGAAAATACTGGAAACGAAACTTACATCAATTTTTTCCCCATTAGCAACGGTTGCTAGGGTGGTGAACAACGGTTGCTAAGGAGCTAATTGGGAAGATTTTGTTCTTTGCCGTCGAAAATGATGGAAATAAGTCTTAAATTATCAATTTCCAAACTTCATAACTGTTGCTAGGGAAGTAAACAACGGTTGCTATGAAGAAAATAGAACAATTCAGTGTCCTTGGCCATCGAGTGTGACTTAAAACTGATTTTCCGGCTTGCCCCAATGAGCACTCATAAGGATTTGTGAGAAAACACGTTAGAAACGGTTGCTAAGGAAATAACCAACGGATTTTGCTGAAAATTGAACTCGTGATAGATCTTGCCACAACTAACCGGTGTGCGAAATGTCAGCAAGATTTGACGATTCCTTCGAAAGTTATCCTAGACAAAAGAAACGAAAAATTTTACACTTTAGCAACGGTTGCTAGAGAAATAAACAACGGATTTTGCTGAAACTCGGCCGAGATTTTGCCGCGACTAACCTGTGTGCAAAATTTCAAGAAGATCGGACCATTTCTTCGAGAGTTATCGTGGACGAAAAAAAACGTTACACACATACATACATACATACATACATACATACATACATACATACACACACACACACACACACACACACACACACACACACACACACACATACATACAGACACTTTTGGATTTCCATGATTTTCGACCCGTAGAGATTACGAAAATCGAGGTCCCGAGGTCCGATTCAGTGGGTCGATTTTTGCCCCATTACAAAGCTTTCTCTTTGAGAAAGCAAAAAGGTCAGCTATCGATCTAGACTATTAAAAAAATATCTAAAAAATCAGGGTTTTGAGGTATGGCATGTTTTATGTTTTTTTTCTGGGAAAACGTAAAAATTTTGAAAAACTAAATTCACTACCGGAAAGCTGACAAAAAACCACATTGATATCATATCTGACATCGTTTCGATTTTGGTCTGAAAGAGTCGAAAACAAGCGTCGAAAACGCGAGGTTTTAGCGTCTGGGCGTGCAGGCTCTGGAGAGTTGACGTGATACGCCCCATATACATCTATCGTTCACACTCGTGTTAAGAGACCATATACTCAATTGGCCTTATATACAAACCGTTCCATTTCCCCGTCACTTGCGAGAAAGTAACGTGAACCCTGGCGGCTAATAGGAGAACTTACTCGGAGACGTTGTTCAACTTCGGGTGACAAATCGTGACCAATTCAGAAAGAAAATCACGTACATTTCTTCTTTTTTTAATTACGAAGCAAATGTCAATTCAAACATATATTTTGTCGAATAAATTATAATTACGTCGGATATTACATTATCTTACAGTGAAATCTATCGGAAATCTTTCAGAAATATTTCAAGGAATGTTACATTGAAATATTTCTGAAAGATTTATAGAAGATTTGTTTGTAAGATTATTGAAAAGGCAAATGCTGCAATGAAATATTTAAGAAAAATTTCAGAAATATTTCAACAAATATTTCACTGAAATATTTCTGAAAGATTTTCCTGTCAGATTATTGAAAGTTAAAGGCTGCGATGGAATATTTCAGAAATATTTCAATGGAACATTTCTTGAAATATTTCTGAAAGACTTAATTCTGGAAGATATTTTTGTGAGATTATTGAAAGGCAAAAAGGCTACGATGGAATATTTCAGAAATATTTTACTGCAGCCTTTGCCTTTCAATAATCTTACAGAAAAATCTTTCAGAAATATTTCAGTGAAACATTTGTAGAAATATTTCCGAAATATTTTTGGAATATTCCATTGTAGCCTTTGCCTTCCAATAATCATACAAAAAAATCTTCAAGAAATCTTTCAAAAATATTTAAAGAAATGTTTCACTGTAATATGTTGGCAATGTTGCATCAATATTCCATAGATTGTTTCAAGGAATTATTGCAGAAATCTTTCAGTGAATTTTCCATGAAATATTTCTGAAATATGACAGAGATATTCCATTGCGAGCTCGGAAAATCCGTTGATGTCTACATAGAAATATCACAGAAATATTTCATGCTGTGTGGGCCATCACATGCCGCACTTTCAGAAATTTCAATAATGATAGCTTCCAGAGGGATCTGTACAACATTGACTGGCATGATGTTTTGTCTCCGACTGACATAAATTAGAAGGTAGACAGATTTTCCGCGTTATTCCTGCAACTTTAAGACTCCCACACGCCTTATATGTTACTTTCTATCCGAAGAAAAAACCCTCACCTTGGACAACGAACAAAATAATCAATTTTAAAAAAGATCGTAACAGAGCTTGGAGCATTTTTAGACGCACTAGACGGACCACGGACGAAAAATCGTAGAAGACTTTACGTAATCCAGTCAAAACCCTAGTAAAAATAAATTCCATACAAAAACGTACGAAAATGTACAAAACGTACAAAAACGTACAGAACCGTTCATAAACGACCCATTTGGAACAAGAAATACATTTATATCCGCTTTTGTACGTTTGCGAACGTTTCTGTACGTTTCTGTACGTTTTCGTACGCTTTTACACGCTTTTGTACGTTTTCGTACGTTATCGTACAATTATGTAAACTTGTGTTTTCGTCCGGTTTCGTATAGTTTCGTACGTTTTTGTACGTTTTGTAGGAGATAAACATAGTGGAATTCAACCTGACATTCTCCGTTAATATAGAATGTATTTTATAATATCTATACTATAGTATAAAGTTAATCCTCTCGGAAATTTCATGGAAAGATTTTTCAATGAAGGAGTTGACTTCCATGGAAACAAATGAAAAGGAAATTGCCTGCGGTATCATGTTCCACATTAAAATTTACGAAAAAAACGATGCGTGGGCGTCAAAAATGGTAAAAATCAAGTTGATCGGCTCATGATTTTGTACAATTTTAGTCGGAGAATCGTAAAAATTTGGACTAACGGGTTCTTGGGGGCGCTGATGATAAATCTGACATCAGATTTTCGAAATTCTGTATCCAAGATGGCGGTTTCAAGATGGCGGCTCATGTTTTTGTACATGGACAATTTCCTATATTTTAAAAATCTCGTTATTCTCATCTTTTAGCCGTCGTCTCCATCCATGAACGACGTCGACGAAATATAGATAAAATGAAGATTCAAATTTTTTGTTTCCGATTTCAGTCACTATTATGCTAAAAAAAATCATAGATGGAAAAACTCAACAATATATTTCAGCAGTAAAGATTCAGAAACCCTTTTATTCACATTTTCACGAACCTCCAACTAAAAATATACAAAATCATGAGCCGCCACCTTGAAACCGCCATCTTGAAACCGCCATCTTGGATACAGAATTTCGAAAATCTGATGTCAGATTTATCATCAGCGCCCCCAAGAATCTATTAGTCCAAAGTTTTACGATTCTCCGACTAAAAATGTACAAAATCATGAGCCGCCATCTTAAAACCGCCATCTTGGATACGGAATTTCAAAAATCTGATGTCAGATTTATCATCAGCGCCCCCGAAAACCCATTATTCCAAATTTTCACGATTCTCCGACTAAAAATGTACAAAATCATGAGCCGCCATCTTGAAACCGCCATCTTAGATCCAGAATTTTGAGAATTTGATGTCAGAATCGTTATCAGCGACATTGAAAACCCTTGTATACGGAATTTCAAAGGAATATATCAAATATGAAAATGAATGCTTTATAATACTAGCTACATTCAGACGCGCTGTGCGCTACAGTAACTACGTGCCTAAACCTCAAAATTTATTGTTCTTTTTTTTTCGCTTGCCTGCATTCACTACCTATATCTATATTTTACTCGACTCGTCACGTGGTTAGGTCGACACCAATCAAATCACGAGTTAACTGGCTTCACTTTGACCCCCATCACTTTTTTATATAAGGATTGATAAAATGGAAATCCAAAATATTGATTCCCGTTTTTTGGCCGCCATTTTGCTGGAACAAGCACAGAGCTTTTCAAAATCTCCCGGACAATTTTTCGCCATGCGAACAGTCTCACGAGTATAATTCGCGAGTTGGCAGCAATTGTGCGCCATGGCGTGTTCTGTTGGGGTTCAGTCTAACCTATATAAGATTAGCTGGACAGCACGGTCTGGACACATAGAGGTATTACAGATAGAGGAGGCAAGCCATAGGAGAGCCTGTGAGAGAGCATGTCCGTATTTTTTAATCCAGCCAAACGCATGCGCGGACACATCGACCCACCAATACACTCGCACAGAGCCCGCCGCGGGCTCCGCGAGTGTAAGGTTTTTGCCTGCGGGGACGCTGTCACTCTGGCTCCGCTCATCTGAGATTTGGTTGTCACGCGCTGTTTATTAATTATATCATTTTTTTATTCTCCTTATGTTTTATTTCTCTTCGTTGTGATTTTTATTGGGGACTGTAGCATACTGTTTTATATAAAATAACTTAAATGAAAAAACTGAGTAAAATTGTTGAATATTTTTATAGACATGTTACGATGATTTAGATATGTATTTTCGAGTTGAATGTCAAAAGTTTTGTATAAATATCACTGGGAACATGATTGAGAGCTTAGTCCAATGCCAATTTGATCGTCCCTGTAGGCTTATATAGGCTGTAACAAATGATTCAGAAATCGCGCCAAATTGACTGCACGTTTAGTACATTTGTGGGATTTGAGGTGGGTGGCTTTAACAAGCCACTTGGCTGGGGTGATTGAGCTAAGTCTGTAATCAGTTTAGAAACGTTTATTCAAGGTTTACAGCTCTCGCCTGTTCCACAGGTAGACCGCTCTCTCGGTGGGCTCGAGCGTAACTGCCGCTGTACGCTGTCTTCGCTGGCTCGGAAGCCTCGACCGCTTGTCACGCATGCGCCGTGAGGGGTAACCAGGAGTGTACCCCTACAGTACTCCCTCCCAAAAGGGTTACGCAGGGAAATTTACGGAAATTCCCTCATAGAGTTTACATGTGTAACGCTTTGAACAGTTTTTAAGCAATTGGTTTCTCTCTACAGCTCGCTTGCTGTTTACATGATGGATTACACACGTGCAGTTCGCATACTGCTTACAAGATGTTTGGCGAGGATGAGAAATATTACTTCATTGTACAGATGTCAATGATCAATCATTTATCACCGCATTTGTAAGAATACGCATTTTGCCATTCTGCATCGGTATCGGTAGGCAAGATTAAACAGTTGCTTTCTTTGTCTCATACGAGGTGCGTATTTGATTTGTTTAGCGCATCACTTAAAGCGGTCATCTTTGACTTTACATATGTGAAGCACAACGTTCAACGAGTCAGTATTTCGCAGATCGGTACAAATAAGTTAATCAGTCGTGGCTCTATCTTTTGTTTACCCATATTACAATATATATTTACTGAAAACAACGCGAGACGCGCAAGTTGTTTGATAAGGTCATTTGTATTTAAACTCAATTGAAACGTTAGGTGCTTCAGGCACGAAAAATTAAGACGGTTTACCTCGCTAGACAAGTCTATATCTCGTGAATTCAAGGTGTGTACATTTTGCGCTGTTTAAGCAACACGCGTAAAGATACGATATAACGCAACCTTAACGGAGAATTCAGAAACATTGAAGTAAAAACAAACATCTTTGAATCTTGGACTAGCTTTACATTATTATATCTCGGTGGTTCAATATTTAATTCAGTCTGAGTTCTTTTAAACTTTCCAGACTGAATGCAAGAATCATAGAGATTGAAAAAAAATCTGTAGTGCTTACATGCAGTGTGATTCTTGATAAAATTAAACGATTATCTAAATTTGCTTTAAGAAAGAGCAGACTATTACAGTAATATCACAATAGTTTCTTTTTCGCAATATCTTAAAATAGGCATGCGTTACATGATTTGTTCATGAACTTACAAATTAGATCGATCTTAATGTTAATTGCGCGCTTAGTTTCTACGTAGAATATTTGGTAAATTTTTTTTGCGTTTTTGTACTACTTGATTGTTTGAGGTGCTTGGCACGTCTGCCAGAGGCGCACTCAACTGCTCGTTCGCATCATTAAAACTGATGATTTTATCAACGTCATTTTGAACTGTCACTTGTTCGTTATCAGTCTGTTGCACATTAGTGCTGTCATTTTGAGTGCTGCCAGCAGCGAAATCTGTAGTTAGATTTTGTGGGGATTGCACATGCAAGGCTTGCGCCTGCTGTGACTGACATTAGTCGAATTGACTTTCGGGAATCTTTTCTGGAGCTAGATAAAAGGCTGGTTTTAATCTCGCGATTGTAACCTTTTTATGAGTACCATTTATGTCAATTACGTAGTCGCTTTGATTTTGTAACCGCGCGATAACTTTATGTGGGCCCGTATAAGGTTTGGCTAACGGAGGTTTAATAGCTTTATTTTCTAACCACACATGCGTGCAATCTTACATATGCTTGAATACAAAGGACAGGAAATTGCTATTCATCTTGTGTTTAAATAGCATTGATCTGCATTTTTTCATGTAGTAACGAAATTCATTAAAGAACGCGCTTTTGTCAGGCTCCTCGTCCGCGTAAGTACAGAACTGTCCAGGCAAACATAAGGTTGTGCCATAGACCATTTTTTGCAGGACTTACTCTAATGTTCGGTCGAACTCTTGTTCTTAAGCCTAGCAGGACAGTGGGGAGTACGCGAGTCCAGTCAGGACCGTACCATTTGTTTCCGGAGGGTAAGCAGTGGTACGAATCCTTTTGCAATCCAAAAGGTTTAATCATTTACCAAACACTCTGGATTCGGTTGGCCCTGGTCCGAAGCTAGATAAAGAGGTGCACCAAAATCTCGGATCCAGTTGTCATAGAAGGCACGCGCGACAGTACGCGCGGTAGTATCCTGAATGGGAACTGCCATCGGCCAACGTGTGTATCTCTCAACCATTGTGAGAAGATATTTTTAACCGTCGCTCTCCGGAAGGGGACCGACGATGTCGACATGGACATGTTCAAATCTACCGTCAACTTTTTCAGATTGGGAAGGAACTAATTTGTTACGTCGCGTGATTTTAGTTTGTTGACACTTGGTGCAATAACGACACCATTTGTGTATGTCTCGAGCCATGACTGGCCAGACGTATTGTTGTTGAATGAGACAAAGTGTAACTTTGTCGCTGGGGTGAACCGCGTCATGGAACGTATGGAACAAGTCTTCCCTTGAATTATTGGGAATATATGATTGCAAAACGCTACCATGGGGGTTACAGAAAAGCGGAGTCTCTTGACCCCAGGTCAATCGAGTGAGCTTCAAGGGATGAGCAGTGTCAGCAATAATTTACTTAAGTTGATTGTCCTCTTGTTGCTGCTCTGAAAGTTGCCGTATGGTAAACCGCGTAGGTAAACTGACGGCGTCAATTCTTATTTGAGTTTTGCGAAACTGTGGGAGACAGGCTATCGTTGCTCCAGCTGCAAGGTGGAAAGCATTTCTTTGCTTCTTTTCCAAAAACAAAATGATATGGACAGAGTCCTTGTTTAGACCGAAATGATTTTACATGGCTTTGAGTTTCGTTGAGGTTTGGTTTGCTGGAATTATTGTTGTTGGGATTACTTGACTGTTTGTTTACATGCAAAGTTAGCGCGTCTATTTTGATTGAAATATCCTCGAGTAACGGATTTCCCAACGGAGATTGAGCTTCAACCGAATCGATTGAATATTGAATAGTTGAATTTTTCTTGAGAATTTGATACGTATAATCTGCCCTTTCTAAGATCTGATTTTCATCCTGCGAGAGCAAAGCATCACCGATTGCCAAATGAATACTAGATGGAAGCCGTTGTTGCCAAAGTTTTATGATCGTCCTACGTGGAATTTCATTATTGACTAAGTGAATCATTTCGTGAAAATATTCCAACGGTTTACGGTTATCTAAGTGTACATTATTGAACAACCGTTCCAACTTTTGCTCTGCAGTTTCCGAAAAACGATCAATAAGATGTTTTTTTAATGAATCATATTCATTACCAGGGGGCAACGTTTTCAATCTATCATGAATCAATAAGGTTGTTTCCGAACCGAGATTCTTGACTGTATTCCAATACTTTGCATCATCCGTTGTGATGTTCTTCGCAGCAAGCTGAATTTCCAACATTTCAAACCACGATTCCGGATTAAACTGCCAAAACGTCTGAAAACTGATCTCCCGCATAGACTCTATGTTTGATGAACGTACAAAAGGTGAATTTGATAAATTAGGCGATGGGGTTGGAGCCGATTGAGTATTATTGTGAATAGCAGTATTGTTAGTTTGTAATAATTGTTGTGTAATAAGAGACCAAATATCCGGAGTTTCTTGTGTAGTTGTTTGAGTAGGAGTCGAAACGAAGTTAATTTTTGCAAGCAGAGATTCAGCAAAGACTTTGAGGGATTGCTCCGAATCAGATTTAGTTACATACGTTGCTTGTGCAAGAGGTATTTGTTCATCTAAAGCAGAGTCATCGTTCAAATTCCGACCATTCGGTGTTTCCACGGGAAGACCTCCAGACGCAGAATTCGCGTCCTGCAGAACTTTGTCATCGGTCAGCGTTTGTTTTGTTGAATCGTTTCGTTTGTCATCGTTGTTAGTCATTTCGTCAACAATATTAAGATTGTTATAAACCAAACCAGAACGCGTCTGAGCAGAGAGAGCGCCCCTGACAGGAGTACGCTGCAGCTCGTGAGTTGGGTGCATAAGTGCACTGACATAAACTAACATGCACGCAATACGTCAAAATAATATAGAATATTCGTAGAGAATCGCGCCGGAGACGACGTCGCTGGCTGGAATCAACACGGCGACTTTGGCGAGCAAGATCTCGGCCCAGGCAGCCGAGACAGTGACAACAGCAAACGCCTCACACGCGTGCCTGCCGAGCAGCGCCGACGAGCGAGCTGGGGATCGCCGATGGTCTGGCGGTCCTCCAGGACCGCTGCGTGCCGCTGATGGAAAGGCGGCGGCCAGAAATGGCCAGCTGCGTACGCCGACAAAGGCGCGCGCACGACAAAAAATGCCGCGGCTAAAGCTGTGGAAAGATGCGTCGCGAGTGCAACGCTGGCGAGGCGGATGATCCGCTGAAAGTGAAGAGAGCGAGCCTGCTCAGCTCCGTAGACGAGGGCGGTCAGGTCCCCGCGCCGAAGGCTCGTGACGCACCAAGCGTCGTTTCGATGAGCAGCTTCGACGGCCACGTGTTGCGCCGGCGGCGGTGATGGCGACTTGCGCTGTAAAGCCGCTGCTTTTGCTGCAGAGCTGTGTGCTGGCTGCAGACGTCGGCGAGGTCGAAGCTGTGGACCTCTCCGTCGGGGTCACCAATGTGGGATTCGAGGTGGGTGGCTTCCACAAGCCACTTGGCTGGGGTGATTGAGCTAAGTCTGTAATCAGTTTAGAAACGTTTATTCAAGGTTTACAGCTCTCGCCTGTTCCACAGGTAGACCGCTCGCTCGGTGGGCTCGAGCGTAACTGCCGCTGTACGCTGTCTTCGCTGGCTCGGAAGCCTCGACCGCTTGTCACGCATGCGCCGTGAGGGGTAACCAGGAGTGTACCCCTACACATTTAGCATTTTTGCGTTTTTTTTAAATTGCGATTTTTAATAGGTTCAAGTAGTCAAATGATAACCATAGAAATATGGGAGTATTACTATTCTACAGTTTCACTCTTATATGTGTAGTTATAATACTATATTTACAAATAGGGAGAAAATATGATATAGAGACAATATCATACCAAACAATATATAGTTCTTGTTGAAACTACGAGTATATGGTTTGCAAAAAAAGTAATGATTGTCTTGATTGATATTGTGATATTTCTTTGATTTACTAATGATATTGAAGTTGATTATTACAGTGAAAACGGTTCAAAAGAGATATTGTGATTTAATGTTATATTTTAAATGATATCAATGATTTGTTTAATTTATATACTACACGAAAATATTATATACTACAGATTTGTATAAGATAAATGAATATATTTAACTCATAAATTTAATTTTATTGAAATTGGAACCTTGTCTTTTTCAACATTGAATTATTCTTTTGCTTCTTTTGCTTCCGATTGGGTGTATTTTCATATCATTATTCAGATCCTAACATAATATAATCAATTATCTTCAATTACAATTCGCCAATTCATAAGAATTAAATATCATAAGCAATAGAAATAATATATATTATTAATATCGAATCTACAGAGATATTCTTACTTTTTTTAGGTTAGTTATAAATTAAGAGTTGAATCATATTCATTGGCTTATTTTGTCATTCGATTAGTGTATTGAAATACATAGAAATATTTAGTAAGATTATTAAGAATGTCGAAAATGCAGTATACTTTGCGCAGCGTTTCGAGCTAACCAAGTGTTGTGGCTGTAAAGTGCTCGCGCATGCGTTCGTGCCAGGGAGGTGAGGGTGGGGGCTGGTCGCTGGATCCAAAATCTCGGACACGTTTACGGGTGGCTTGCCTCCTCTATCTGTAATACCTCTATGGTCTTACCACCACAAATGTACAACTGCGACATGACTGTCCCCTGGTGGGAATCTGAACATAGGAAATTAGTTGCTTGATATTACACCCTTCTAATAATGTGTGGGTCTCATGGTAGTAGTATTCATTGTGTTCATTGTGTTTATAGGTAAAGTGCTCTTAGTTTCGCCCAGTTTCGCTCTTGTTTGTTGATAAGCTTACGTCGTCGATTCAGGCACTCATTTTACCATGTATCCCGTAGCTCCACGTAAGTACTTCATTCATTATCATATGAGATTCGGAGTTCTTTGGTGTTGATTGTAATGACATAAATAAACTTATTCATTTCTTGTTACGGGGCATTATAGGAACAATTCAATCTAACCAATGCATTGTCGGAGTGAGAGAGAGAGAGAGAGAGAGAGAGAGAGAGAGTATTTATTTCCATGTAAACGAGTTTTACAGTTATTATACATTTAAGGTCATCTGATCGTCTCATATGTAATCGAAACTTTCTTAATCTTATCTTTCTAATATTATCTAAAAGAGCATTCTCTGGTCTATTCCTCTATTCATAAAATTAGCTGACTATTAGATCCAACAGGTTATCTTAGATTTCTCATTGATAGTTTAATATGATTAATGCAAGTTGAGGTTCAATTGCAATACTTTGAGAAAGCATGCTGCTGAGGCACTTGGCAGCGGTTTTTCTTTTTCTCAAAGGAAGATTTGTTTGAATTGATGACTATTTTATGAAGAAATCAGGCCTTAATGTCGATAAAAATATGAAAAAAAACATCTAATTATCAAATCTGACCAGTAAATTTTATTATGTATGAAATATTTGAAATAATTCCAAAGTTTTGAGATGACTATTTACAACACATTTGCTGATAAATATGAAAGAAAAAATTTGAGTTGCTGAGTTGGTGTGAAATGATCCATTTATATACACTAAGCTACATTCAGATGCGCTGCGCGCGATTTACGCTTCATTTCATAATACGTAATTTTAAAACCTGTATTTCAATTTTATTCAACATCCGGCAAGAAGATTTGGTTGTTTCAACCTCAAAACTTTTATTTTCTTTTTAAGACTACAGTATACGTGCCTAAACCTCAAAATTTATTATTCTTTTGTTTTTCGCTTGCCTGCATTCACTACCTATATCTTTATCTATATGTATATTTACTCGACTCGTCACGTGGTTAGGTCTACACCAATCAAATTACGAGTTAACAGGATTCACTTTGACCCCCATCACTTTTTTATATAAGGATTACCAACAAAAAGAGCATTTAATAGTTAACATTTGATAAAGCTTTATGAAGAACATTAATTGTGGACAGTAACTAAAGCCAGCTTAATATTATAATGCAGAGAAATTTTTGGATGAACTGTTCTTTAATGAAGAGTCTTTAGAATACCTTCAATAATTTCAGAATCATGTTCTGTGTGAGTAGATCAAATTTGATTTGAAACTCTGCTCATTAAAATACCGTAATTTCATAATCGAATATAAATTTTGTACAAGAATTGATAATGAAAAATTGATTGTGATCTATTCGTAGTATTTGTAATTCAAATTTTCCCAAATAAATAAAAAGTTGATCTCTTTAGAAATTAAGGTAGCTATCCCCCAACTATGTTAAGTCAGAATACAACTTCATCGAATTCAAGAGTGGCACCTCATTTTGAGCATTATAGTAAATAAGTTCTGGCAACTGCAAAGAAAAAGGCAAGATCAGTTGTTTGACGACGGGCAGATGCAAGTTACAGAAATAAATGAGTGCAATGAAGAATATCCATGAGTTCTATCATCTAGACTACAAAAAACCCTGAATGACTAACTACAGTATGAATGACTATATGTATGTGTATACATGTTCTTTCTCTCTTAATCTCATATGCTTGCTAAAGCAATGTTACCAAGTCTAACATTCGACTGATTTTCCTTTGACAAAGGCTCCATTTTCCATTTTTCTTACTGTTTATAGTTTGCTAAATGATATGCAAACTATTTCATTTGAGTTCAATCGTTTTATTTAGTTCAATTGCAAACCATTTCCATTTGCGCAATAAAAATTGCATTCAATGCACCAATGAGCATCAATCAATATCTAGGATAGAAAACTCGACTCCAATATCACCACTAGTCTTGAAGGGGTAATTGTCAATATAGTTTTGACAATTTTTTATACTCCAGTCATCACTCCAGCCTGAGGACCCTTTCCTAATCAACTGAAGCTAGGTTGGTTATGTTTGTTATCAAAAAGGGTGATGAACAAAACATGAGAAGTGATTGCTTCATTTTTATTTTGAGCTTTCAATTTTAATTCATTCATTCATAGCTATTATTTCTTTTTATATAATGATTTTGTTACTCCAATCCTTAGTGTATTTTGTCCAGTAGATTTGGTATAAATTGTTAATTTCTTGGATTTTGATTTAGTAAATCATATATATATATTTATCTAAATTCAAAAATTGGTGCATTGAATGCAATTTTTAATGCATAAATGGAAATGGTATGCAATTAAACTCAATAAAATTATTGAAATCAATTGAAATAGTTTGCATATCATTTAGCAAATTACAAACAGTCTGCATGAACTGAAGACATGGAATCATTATCAGTAAATGTATCATCTAGAGTATCTACAGGTTCTCACTTTATCATCTCATTTTATGCATGAAAGATCCATTGGAACCATTGAAATTTCAAAAAGTTCAGTTTATGCAATAGATGTTGAATTATTTGCTAAGATTTGTAGTCCTTTCGTCACTTTAAAGATGGTTGTTCCCTAAATAAATTTATTTCAAGAATGAATGGAAATTTTATACAAAATTAATTTTGTTTTATTTTAATTCAATATTCGTGCATCTGTATTTTCAAGTTTAAATCGATTCACCACACCAAACCTGAGATATGCAGGTTCAAAGTCGCTCTCTCTTGCCTATATTAAACACAGCCTAAATGGTGGTGCCTGAAACCAAAATGGGTAATGAAATGTAAAGATCAGCTTACAGCTTTATGGAATTCAAGAATCATTCTAAATTCCAAAGTAGATCAATTGAATTATCGAAGAATCATATAATTTAAAGGAGTAATATCGTCGCTTGGGAGAAAGAACGTTCTATTTCAGAAACTTCCTATAAACAGTCCCGTTTCAGATTGACAAGTATAAGAAGTGCCATTTCAGAAAAATTCTATAAAGTGCCATTTCGGAAAATTTCTATAAAAAGTGCCATTTCAGGAGAAATTTTTTCCCTCAGAGTTTTTCCGACTTCGGGGATGATGTCGTATGCATGTGTCTGTATGTACATGTGTGTATGTGTGCGTATACACGTCTGAAAATGACAACTTGATCCCACGTCGAGACGTGATACTCTGAAAGTGAACTATTTACATTACATATTTTCTTCATTGATGGATTTGGATGAAAATTAGTATCTATAGGTTTTTGAGAAGATACAAAACTTGAGAAGATACTGGATTTTGATGAAAATTGGTATCCATGAGTTTTTGAGGTCGCTGATTACAAATCCGTGTGTTGATGAAAATTCTTTAGAAATAATTTTCATTGTTTCGATTCAAAGCTTCAGATACATTAATATATCATCAATCGCTTGAAATTTAAGATGAATAAATAAAATATAATTGTGAAATGTGTGAATAAAACTAGTGAAGCGCAAAATGAAAGTGACTGCATCTTTTCAATGTTGAACTATACCTTAATATATTTGTATTAGATAAAATCCAGAGTGAAATTCAAGAAGATACTCACTGAGTGTATTCAGAAACATTGTACGACAGACTTTGATTTTTTTCTGCGATGCAATCAGATGAAACTCCCAAAAAATTGTTTTTGACTCATTTGATGATTCCTTCGTTACTATAAGATTGTCCATATACAGCCATTGTCGCTCACGATTGTCCAGTTCCCAAAACTCATTATAGATCAATTTACGACCCTACTGCAAAAAATCACCTGAGAAATCACCTGAGAAATCACCTGATTTCTCAGGTGATTTCTCAGGTGATTTCTCAGGTGATTTCTCATGCCAATTTCTCATGTGACCTTTATTACATAGAGTAAGTTATTCAATTTCCATATTAATTTTATTTTCTATTCAAATCAGTTTGAGGATCAATAAGCATTTGCGGAAAAGCGTTGAATCGCAAAAATGTTTGCGTGCTCATATGAAAATACGTATATATAGTGAATTTTCTTTCTCGGAGAGAAAACTTTGTGACGAATTAAGAATCAACCTCTTGAATCGTTATTTCAGAACTTTATTTGCGTAATCTATGAGTTTCAAAAATGTGTGTTTGAGCAAATGCGGAACGATATTTTTTCGTACGCGATAACTCACGAAGAAATTGTTCGATCTTCCCAAAATTTTTCACATTTCATAAATGGTAAAGTGAACCGCGTTCAATTTTCAAGAGCAACGATCATTTGCGTCCCTAGCAAGAAATTGAAAAATAAATTGAAGTTTATTTCGAGTACTTCTGATACCAAAAGACACTGACTAGGAGAGTGCACACCCTTCGGGTCACCAATCTTGACCAAAATTTGAGGGATCTCTCCTGATACTATCACCAGAGATCCCTGAAAGCCTGTCAGCCATTCCTGAGAAAAAAAATAAAACATATTATGAGATTTTTCAGTTATTGGCGGTACAGGGCATAACATTGCATATGCTATTTGAATGCATATCAATACCCGCCAACCATATGTACCAATCAATTTTTTATAAATTTGACTCAAAGATAAACTCTAAAACTATCTTGACAAACTTCCACTGGTTTTAGTCATACTTCCCTTATAGGATGTATAAGGGTCTCAAGCGCTAACCAGGTTATCATGGGAAACATGTTATACCACTTCCCACCCAACAAAACACGCATTTATCTTGAGCCCACCCATGAATATATATCAGAATATATATTCTACACTTGAAAAAGAAAGGAAATACCGTCAACACTACTTCTTTCTTCCCTACAGTCCAGAACACTTGAATTTTTGACGTTAAACAGTCGTATCTATTCAAAACTGTGTCTGGACTTACAATATCCTCATGCGTGTGGATATTTCTTAAGCCTATGGGACTGATGGGCACATGAGACAGAAAAAATGTACCTACTCACCTCAAGTAATATGCGCTTCATAGATATGATGCTGCAAAATAACCTATCCCTTACATGCATGTTGACAACACTGCAAGTTTGTTGGGGATTAGTTTTTGCGCAAACTTGTTCCTTTTTCTTGAATCACCATTATGTTCACCAGCTCCC
Source organism: Aphelinus atriplicis (assembly GCA_020882685.1). NCBI lineage: Eukaryota > Metazoa > Arthropoda > Insecta > Hymenoptera > Aphelinidae > Aphelinus > Aphelinus atriplicis. The sequence goes on from JAJGQD010000024.1 coordinate 732,964, forward strand.
ACTGGATGTGTAGCCTCCAGCATTCACAGAAATGATGTCCTATAAAGGGAGAAAAATAACACTCCAAGCCTCGTCAAATCATGATTGTACTCTTGAAGTACCTGAAAATGAAAACACAAAGAATCATTTTCTTTGAATTTAAAGGTTGAAAGTAGGAAAAATCTAGTTAAACTAACAGAGAAAGAGAGTTTCAGAGCTACATAAATTCAACTAGAGTAGAAATTAGACACCCAAAATCAAAGGTTAGGTTACACTATGTACTTATCTGATGATTGATGATCCTTTCTGCAGCAATCAGCGTTCCTTCATGATCCGGTAGGAGATTTTTCCCAGACCCAAATTTTAGAAAGAGTTTCACTCCCACAGCACTATCCATAGTTGTACACAGAGTTACACAGCACCACATGTGTCAATCCAAAACAACAGGATAAGTGTCGGCCATCCGTTGGCGCAACAAGTTATCACTGACTGTTGTGAGATGCCAGTCAGTTGTGATCTGGTGTGAAATTCAAATGCTGCAATTTTACATGCAATATATGGGTTTGTACTACTTTTGCTGCTTTTTATATAATTTTTTATCGAATTATTTAGAAAAAGCGATTCAATATTAGAGTGAGTTGGATAGTAATAATATCATTTTTTTTTAATTATTATTTAATAATTATTTAATTTTTTCGGTAATTTAACAATAGCTACAATATTTTTTATCAATATTTGAACATTTTTTATTTTCAAGATATAATTTAAATAATGTTGGCTATTGTTTAATTATCGATAAGTATGTAATAAACGATCTCTTATTATATAATTATTGATTATTGTTCTAAATAATTAAATGATTATAAAATAATAATTAAAAAAAATGATATTATTACTATCCAACTCACTCTAATATTGAATCGCTTTTTCTAAATAATTCGATAAAAAATTATATAAAAAGCAGCAAAAGTAGTACAAACCCATATATTGCATGTAAAATTGCAGCATTTGAATTTCACACCAGATCACAACTGACTGGCATCTCACAACAGTCAGTGATAACTTGTTGCGCCAACGGATGGCCGACACTTATCCTGTTGTTTTGGATTGACACATGTGGTGCTGTGTAACTCTGTGTACAACTATGGATAGTGCTGTGGGAGTGAAACTCTTTCTAAAATTTGGGTCTGGGAAAAATCTCCTACCGGATCATGAAGGAACGCTGATTGCTGCAGAAAGGATCATCAATCATCAGATAAGTACATAGTGTAACCTAACCTTTGATTTTGGGTGTCTAATTTCTACTCTAGTTGAATTTATGTAGCTCTGAAACTCTCTTTCTCTGTTAGTTTAACTAGATTTTTCCTACTTTCAACCTTTAAATTCAAAGAAAATGATTCTTTGTGTTTTCATTTTCAGGTACTTCAAGAGTACAATCATGATTTGACGAGGCTTGGAGTGTTATTTTTCTCCCTTTATAGGACATCATTTCTGTGAATGCTGGAGGCTACACATCCAGTGGGAGCTGGTGAACATAATGGTGATTCAAGAAAAAGGAACAAGTTTGCGCAAAAACTAATCCCCAACAAACTTGCAGTGTTGTCAACATGCATGTAAGGGATAGGTTATTTTGCAGCATCATATCTATGAAGCGCATATTACTTGAGGTGAGTAGGTACATTTTTTCTGTCTCATGTGCCCATCAGTCCCATAGGCTTAAGAAATATCCACACGCATGAGGATATTGTAAGTCCAGACACAGTTTTGAATAGATACGACTGTTTAACGTCAAAAATTCAAGTGTTCTGGACTGTAGGGAAGAAAGAAGTAGTGTTGACGGTATTTCCTTTCTTTTTCAAGTGTAGAATATATATTCTGATATATATTCATGGGTGGGCTCAAGATAAATGCGTGTTTTGTTGGGTGGGAAGTGGTATAACATGTTTCCCATGATAACCTGGTTAGCGCTTGAGACCCTTATACATCCTATAAGGGAAGTATGACTAAAACCAGTGGAAGTTTGTCAAGATAGTTTTAGAGTTTATCTTTGAGTCAAATTTATAAAAAATTGATTGGTACATATGGTTGGCGGGTATTGATATGCATTCAAATAGCATATGCAATGTTATGCCCTGTACCGCCAATAACTGAAAAATCTCATAATATGTTTTATTTTTTTTCTCAGGAATGGCTGACAGGCTTTCAGGGATCTCTGGTGATAGTATCAGGAGAGATCCCTCAAATTTTGGTCAAGATTGGTGACCCGAAGGGTGTGCACTCTCCTAGTCAGTGTCTTTTGGTATCAGAAGTACTCGAAATAAACTTCAATTTATTTTTCAATTTCTTGCTAGGGACGCAAATGATCGTTGCTCTTGAAAATTGAACGCGGTTCACTTTACCATTTATGAAATGTGAAAAATTTTGGGAAGATCGAACAATTTCTTCGTGAGTTATCGCGTACGAAAAAATATCGTTCCGCATTTGCTCAAACACACATTTTTGAAACTCATAGATTACGCAAATAAAGTTCTGAAATAACGATTCAAGAGGTTGATTCTTAATTCGTCACAAAGTTTTCTCTCCGAGAAAGAAAATTCACTATATATACGTATTTTCATATGAGCACGCAAACATTTTTGCGATTCAACGCTTTTCCGCAAATGCTTATTGATCCTCAAACTGATTTGAATAGAAAATAAAATTAATATGGAAATTGAATAACTTACTCTATGTAATAAAGGTCACATGAGAAATTGGCATGAGAAATCACCTGAGAAATCACCTGAGAAATCACCTGAGAAATCAGGTGATTTCTCAGGTGATTTCTCAGGTGATTTTTTGCAGTAGGGGATCAGTGAAAGATATTCTTGTTGAGCAATGGAAACGGCAGTTCAAACAATGTGAACACATCGACTTTTTATCAAAACTGTAACCAGTTTTTGAAATACCAGCGGCCCCTAAATTCTTGGCTTGTTTTGCTGCGTTACATTTCCATAATTGTGGATTTCGCTCTCGTTTTCGCGTATTTGTTTTCGAACTCAACGAAGCTGAAAAGTAAAAAAAATGATTGATACGTTCGACAATAATTATTTTGTTACGCGTTATCGTAACAGAATTTGTTGAATCTGAAATATAAAAGACTTTTATACTGTAATCATGCTCTGTAGTTCTGATAAATACGACGACAATTCTCATAATCATAAAAATATGATAGCTACTTTGAATCTTATCTTTTTCATTTCAGATTCAATGAATTTTAATATCTCAACTCGCAACTAGACAGAGAGATAATTACCTTCATTATTTTCAACTATAGAAAAAGTATTGTTTTCGTGGAAATCAAAAAATCTTCCTTGTAAACTATAAGCTATAGATTCACTATCAGACCCATCAGTTTCATTTATAATGTCGAATCTCTAATCCACTGAAAAAGAACATTTTCTTAAAAAATCGATTCTTATTCCTTTTTCCCTATTCTCAAACTGTTCAATACGCGGTTGATTCTCCGTAAGATTAAAAATTAAAAAATTGGATTTCGCTGAAAATATTACAGAATCGCGTTGAAATAATAGATAAATATTCTGAATCATTAATGACATCTTAGAGAAAGATATAATATTGTTTCAAATATTGAACAAACCATCAGATTTGGAAAAGCAACTATGCTGAGGACTACACTGAGCATCAGTAAACTCGTATTCATTCAATCCATCAACAGCCGATGTTACGGTGCTTCTTAATCCTTCTTGAAAATAATATATAATAAACATAATTGTGTTCAACATCATAGTAAACATTATAATGTTCATTGGCCAAAATTCTAATCAATCTATATCACCTGTATAATGAATATCTCGAGATTTATGGATACCACCAACAATATTAGCTGGAAACGATTTAGTGACTGATTCATCATACGACGAAAAATTACCCTGAGATCCATAGATACTGGCGTATCCTGGTTCGTCTCTGGAGTGTTGAAAAGTATCTGGTAACGTCGAAGATGAATCTTCTGTGTCGGAGTTTATCGAACAGGCATCATCAAGAAAATAAGATATATTTCATGGAATTAAATACATTAAACTTGTAAATATTTGACTTTGAACAAACCATTATTTGTCAAGTTACATTCTTGCTGCCGAATTATTGAACGATCAATCGTAGAGAGCGAGGTATTTTCTGCGATTCGTTTCAAAAAATCTAATAAAATTTATTTCAGTTAACAAAAAATGAACAAACATTATGAATTACATTACAACTCAGATAAGATTATATCGTCGCTTGGGAGGAAGAACGTTCCATTTCAGAAACTTGCTATAAAAAGTTCCATTTCAGAAACTTTCTATAAACAGTGCCGTTTCAGATTGACAAGTATAGAAAGTGCCATTTCAGAAAAATTCTATAAAAAGTGCCATTTCGGAAAATTTCTATAAAACGTGCCATTTCAGGAGAAATTTTTTCCCTCGGAGTTTTTCCGACTTTGGGGATGATGTCGTATGCATGTATCTGTATGTACATGTGTGTATGTGTGTGTGTGCACGTCTGAAAATGACAACTTCATCCCACGTCGAGACGTGATACTCTGAAAGTGAACTATTTACATTACATATTTTTTTCATTGATGGATTTGGATGAAAATCGGTATCTGTACGTTTTTGAGGTCACTGATTACGAATCCGACCTCAGATTTAAAAAATTCGAATTAGAGCCTCTAAGATCACCTAAAAAATATTTGAAAAGGTACTGGATTTTGATGAAAATTGGTAGGCATGGGTTTTTGAGCTTGCTGATCACGAATCCGGCCTCAAATTTTGGAAATTCGAATTAGAGCCTCTAAGATCACCTGACAAAAATTTGGGAAAAAATGGAATTTTGTTGAAAATTAGTATACATGGTATTTCGATGTCGCTGATTACGAATCCGACATCAAATTTTAAAAATTAAAATAAGAGCCTCTAAGATCACCTGACAAAATTTCGAAAAGATATTGGATTATTAATAAAAATTAGTATCCATGGGATTTTGAGGTCGCTGATTACGAATCCGGCCTCAGATTTTTAAAATTCAAATTTCGCTTCCAAGATTGCCTTCCGAAAATTTGAAAAAATACTGGATTTTAATAAATATCGGTATCTATGGATTTTTTTTTATGTCACTGATTACGAACCCGGCCTCAAATTTTAAAGATTCGTATTGTTATATGGTGTTCAGAAGCTGATTCGCATCATCTACAACTACATAATAATAAGATGGATCCGTATATTTTTCTAGTCCACCTTTCTTGCTCTCGGAAACAATGATATGACAATTTAGTGGTAGATTTAGTATGACGGATTGAAAGGTGGGGTCGAGGACTACATTTTCTGAGAAAAAAAAATTTGAAAAATCTGAGTTGTGGTAGGCGTATGGATAATTTTAAAAAATGTTTAACCAATGTTCCCGTATTATCTCTTTTAAAAACGTACAAAGGGTTGATTTTTCTAAATTTTGTTCGAGCATATCGTTAGAGGAGCTTGAACGCTTTCATAATTGATGTTGGAAAATTTGAAAACATTGATGCGTGGGCGTATTCTATGTGGAATAAAATGGTGTGGTGACAATTAAACATTTTCGTCAATTTTCTTATTCATGGTAGACCAAAATTATACAGTTTCGAGGTATCTTTGGTAATGCAGATCGGAAGGTGGGATCGAGGACTACATTTCCATAAGAAAAAAATTTTGAAAAATTCAAGTTATGGTGGGCGTATGGAGAATTTAGGAAATTGTTTACCAATGTCCGGGTGGGACCCCCTTTTAAAAACGTACGAAGGGTTGATTTTTTGAAAATATGTTTGAGCTGATCGATAGAGAAGCCGGGGCGCATCCTACATTCGTGATCAGCAAACTCAAAAACCCATGCATACCAACTTTCATCAAAATCCAGTACCTTTTCAAATTTTTTTTAGGTGATCTTAGAGGCTCTAATTCGAATTTTTTAAATCTGAGGTCGGATTCGTAATCAGCGACCTCAAAAACGTAAAAATACCAATTTTCATCCAAATCCATCGATGAAGAAAATGTGTAATGTAAATAGTTCACTTTCAGAGTATCACGTCTCGACGTGGGATGAAGTTGTCATTTTCAGACGTGTACACACACACATACACACATGTACATACAGATACATGCATACGACATCATCCCTAAAGTCGGAAAAACTCCGAGGGAGAAAATTTCTCCTGAAATGGCACGTTTTATAGAAATTTTCCGAAATGGCACTTTTTATAGAATTTTTCTGAAATGGCACTTTCTATACTTGTCAATCTGAAACGGCACTGTTTATAGAAAGTTTCTGAAATGGAACTTTTTATAGCAAGTTTCTGAAATGGAACGTTCTTCCTCCCAAGCGACGATATTACCTAAATCGTCGTAATATGCTGAACGAGGTTTACTAAGATCAGCATTTGGCATTTGACATTTTTCTGATTCATTTGAAGTAAAACTTGAATGACCAACTCTGCATTGTGAATTGAAATGCCATGTGCTGGATGAATCTCCATTTAGAAGTTCAACAGAATTTCGTATTGATTTTGAATTTTCTGTGAAAGAAATTCTCGTCATTTCTTGATGATCTTACCGATGTATGAGATAAAACAATATATTCTTTCTACTCGTAGCGAGAAAGGAAGAATTGATAAGCTGGAATAGTTTCTAGAAGTGATTATGTACTGTGCATTGCACATTTTAATCCAATCATACGTACGATTTTTGTTTTCATTTCACTGCCACAAAAATATTGAATAATCAGTTCGGTGAAAGAGGAAACTTTTTCGTTCTCTCAAGATCTTTTGGCTACTAATTACTATTTGAAATCAATAAACTCGATTACAATTTCGGGGATTCTACGGTTTCCCTGGGACCCCTTTTTTAAGGTGTTTTTTAATAGCAAATTTCATCAGGATTATGGGAAAAATAAAGAAAAAATTCCAATTGATGCGCAAGTTTGAGGAAAATTGACTTTTCCGGCTCGATAATTATGTGTGGGCTGCCATGATCTGAGTATGGATTCTCATACAATTGACCTCAGAGAGTCTGGGAAAAATAATGAAAAAATTCCAACACGCCCACGCTTCGAGATATTGAAGGTCGAAAATCGAAAAATGAAATCCACTTTGGGTTATTTGGGTTATTGTTTTTGGGTTCTTTGGGTTATTTGGGTTATTTGGGTTATTGTTTTAACAGAAAATGAATTTCTTTATGATATAATCTCAGCTTTATCCAGGATGCACCATGTGGAGGTCTTATATCTAGCATCCCTTGCATTCACACATAAATTCATACACGCCTCACACGGTGCTGGCCATCTAGTGACAAATAACCCAAAGTGGATTTCATTTTTCGATTTTCGACCTTCGATATCTCAAAGCATAGGCGTGTTTGAATTTTTTCATTATTTTTCCCAGACTCTCTGAGGTCGATTGTATGAGAATCCATACTCAGATCACGCCATCCCATACATATTATCGAGCCGGAAAACTCAATTTTCCTCAAATTTGCTGCATCGATTGGAATTTTTCCACTATTTTTCCCACAATCCTGATGAAATTTGCTATTAAAAAACACCTTAAAATAGGGGTCTCAGGGAAACCGTAGACTAGCCATAATTTCAATGACATTAGAAAATGATGACTAATAAAATTAACTTTAATTTTAGCTTGGATCGAAAGTCAGTAGCGGTGTAGAAATTTTTTTAACCATTGGCATCTATCTTTTTTAGTTTGACGAGAGACTCGATCTTATTGAATGTTTGACTCACCGGTAAAACTGTTTTGAGAATAATCAATTGAAGAATCATCATATACAGCTGTGAACGTAGAATTGTGTGATCACACACATCACACACATCTGTGATGTCGTTTGAAAGGCAGTTATCAAAATCTAATATTGACCTCCACTGTTAGAGTATATATACAAAACAGAATGTATAGTTATCTTGTCATTGGATAGTGAGGAAATATTTTTCTCATGATTTTCAAGTATTCAAATGCAAAGAAAATTACATTGATTTATTTGTGAATATTATAATGAATTATGAGAGATGCCATCATAGTCTCTGAGCTGTTTTGTATTATTCTCTTCTTTAATGTCATTTTAAAGGCAGTGGAAGTCGCTATTCTAGTCATTTTTCATATTTTCGACATCAATTTACAACCATAAAACGACCGTTTGGTAATGCTGAAAAAGATTCAAAAAATCAACTGAATTCAAAACAAATATAATTTGTTTGAAATTTCGAGATATTTCGAGCGAGAATTTCGTCGTTTAGTCAGAGGTAATTCTCACTGCATTACTTCTAAAGGGAGTACCGTAGAGATTCCATGGACTACTGCGGGTTTCTCGACGAATTTACTCTTTATTCTTGCCAATATAGGGCGATCAGATTGGGACGAATTTTGTTAGAACATAATTAGTTTATCCTAACGAGATAAAAACTCAAATGTCATTAACTTTAGTACCATGGAGTAGTGAAAAATGATGGAAGTACCGTCAAAGTTTTGGAGAAGTACCGAAGTAAAAAGTCCCTCGGTTTAGATGACTTCAAAATTTGTATTCCCTTCCAAGCTTAAGGTTATCGTACGCTACATGATATGTAAAATTAATAAGAAGATGCAATTCAAAAGACTATCGAGTGGATAACATTTTGAGGATTGATTACATTTTGGTATCTTCCAATTACCCAAGTAACACAAGTACAAAGTTCACGTGTTTTCTGAATTGATCGTTATCAACGAAGCGATATGGCAATGACGAGGTCCAGCGGAGGGGGACGAGCACGACGCCTATTGGCTCCGCCGCGGCGGCCGCGCTGCTGTCCCGCCGAGCGGTTTGGCGATTATGCCGCGCGTCCACAACACAACAAGCACGTGCCGAACACAATATTTTTGTTGAAATTATGATTAGGTGGGTGGGTGAGAGTTGTACAATGAGCACTTAGTACTCATTTTCAATACTTCCGGCACCGCACACAGCCGATAAATAAGTAAACCCCTTTCAGGGGTTACAACTTAAATATAACATTTGAGATTTATATTGTAAGAGTGCGCGGTAGTCTCGTGGCAAAGCTTTTGCTCCGTGACCCAAGAATCGGTGGTTCGCGCCCGACCTCCCGAGTTTTTTTTCTTTTCTATTCAGTTGTATCTGATAGAATCATCTGATATTTTGCCTTTATCTGATGCCTTGAAAATTTATTTATTTAAAATCGTATCAATTCCTACCTGCAGAATAAATTACCCCATGTGCCCAGAGGTCAAGTAAACTTAAAGAAACTTTGGATATTATTTCTAAATATAAAAGTTCTACATTTTGGAGATATTTTTATAGATATTTTGGGGAGTATAAACTTTATTAACCAAAATGTAGAACTTTTATATTTAGAAATAATGTTCAAAGTTTCTTTAAGTTTACTTGACCTCTGGGCACATGGGGTAATTTATTCTGCAGGTAGGAATTGATACGATTTTGAATAAATAAATTTTCATGGCATAGTAAACATGCCAAATCACTTAAATACAATTTAATGAAATTTGAATACAAAATCTACGTTAATATGTATGATACACGTGTAAAAATAATAATCTCCTTAATTGCTGATAGATGCAATTACATGAATATTTTCATAAAAGATAATTGAATTCATCACTGTAAAATTTACCTTTTTTGTATAAGGTAAGTTCGTACGAATTTTATTTTGTACGAACTATTTTCGTATAGGTAAGCGTCGAACTCGGCTCAATGATGAATCAGTCGAGTTATGGAATAAAAACTAATATTTTTCACTGCTGAATTTTGAGAAATTTATTGAAGAACAGAAGGATATATATTATGTATAAGTACAAAGTCAGAATCGCAAAATGATTCGAATGTGAGAGAATCTTAATGAAATAGCGCTTCACTCAAAGGTTGAAAACCAAGTCCTGTTCGCCGCGAACTCGAACTATGAGATCACCTCGGATGTGCGCATCACATCGTACAAGAGGCGTCGTCTTATTTTAAACTTAAAGACTGGAAACCAATCGGCACATTGGTACAAACTGATAGAATTACTATTGGCGGATAGATGCAGGCGTGGGCGTGTCCGTCAATATGCGCTTTGCCGAATTTTGGGCATTCAGGTACAGCGGGCGAGCTCGGCGCCGCGTCGCGATTGCCGCAATAAAACTCGCACGGGTCGTGCCCCGCCGCCAACCAAGAACGCGGTCAGTCTTGTCGCTCGCGCCGTATTCAAATACCATAAAGGCTTAAAGCAATGGACATCTGCAGCTGCAGCGGATTATCCTACGAGGACACTTCTCGCACACGTATCGCAATTAAGGGGTAATATCCGCCAAATGCTCAAAAAAACGAGGCTTTTTTCATGATTTTTTTTAAACGACATTTGAGATCTATGGTATATAAATAATATATCATTGGATTAAGCAACTCTTGGAAAATAGAAACAAATTTTTTATTGTTAGTTTTTTTACAAAATGGTGGCTGTGCAGCGATTGCCGTGAACCGCTTTTTTAAAAACTTCTTCCGCGGCGAGCAGTAGAACTAAAAAAGTTTACATCCGATTGACTTGAAATTTTAACTGTAGCTTCTTCATTAGATTATCTAGTGAAGCACACATCATTATTTTTTTAGAATTTTTTTTCGCAAAATGCCGACGGTTTGAAGAAAAAATTTTTTTTTCGACAAAAAAAGTCGACTTTAATTGTTTATAACTTTTTTTTTGCTATATTGTTTATAACTAATTATCTAATTGTTTATGACTTTAATCGCTAAAATGGTGTGTACTTCACTAGATAATCTAATGAAGAAGCTACAGTTAAAATTTCAAGTCAATCAGATGTAAACTTTTTCAGTTCTACTGCTCACCGAATTTGAAAACATGGTTCTGAGAAAAACGCGAAAAACGCGAAAGTTGCTAGAAGAAAATCTTCTAGCAACTTTGTTCCTACGGTATACTGGCATCATATAGTTTGAGAAAAAATAGGTGTCGAGAAATGGTCCCGACGTTTTCCAAAATCGTACCTAAATCACTCGCCTAATACACTATTCTTGGGTCTCTTTGAGCCAAGAGAGTTTTCATATTCGATGGGAGTTGGAAGCTCCATTAAAATTTATTTCATGTAGTTTTAGCTGCTGAACACTCATTGACGAGAAGGATTTTTCAAGCGATAAAAGAAAATATCAAGTCTTTACATTTTTTATGTTATTTTATTTTTTTTTGGCTGCAGAGCAATTTTCAAACGTCCTCGACGAGTACTCATCATGTAAAATATCGTATACAACTGGTGCGTTCATCACACGTGTGAACGTTTAACAGTCGTCGCCAGTTTTCTCGGCCTCTCGTGGATACAGCGCGTTCACACACGTCTTAAAAATCTCACGCACTAGTTGCATAATATACTATTTTGGTTCTTAATGTACTACGTACTATAACTTTTTACGAGTCAACTCGAGTAATGCTGGATTTGAAATGGAAAAACCAGCCGTACTCATTTTTTAGCGGTACAGAAAAAAACATGAAACCAACTATATCTCAAAGATCTACTTTTTTATAAAATCTTTGAAATATCTTTCTGTGATATGGCCTGATTTATGTTTCTTTTATTTAGAAAACGTGAAAATTTTGGGACTCTACATGCACCATCGAAGAGCTAAGAAAAACTACATGAATAGCGTATTCCACATTATTTATAGATCGGTTTTAGCGTCCTTTTTCCGGCTCTGGAACTTTGTCGTAAAACGCCACATATATACAAGGAAAATCCAATTCGGATTTAAGTGAGCTCAAAATCATGTTTCCATCGATATTTTTTAAAATAGTTCAACATACAACTCAGAATAACATGTCTCTAAAAACTCAACATCTATTTCTTTCATTTTATTGATTTTACTCAATCTTTTAATTCATTATCACATAACGTGCCACATCGGCTTCACTTATATTTTATGCGAAAGAGTATTTTGAGTAGGATAGAAAGTAGTTTGGGGGAAACTGACGTGAAAGACAGGACGTTTTCAAATTTGATATCGATATGGAGAAGAATAGGAATGCTTACACTTGATTATTGTAATCAAGTTAGAATAGAGATGTGGCGGCTGCACATCAGCCAGACCACGATTGCTGGGGAAGGAGTTGAAGGAATACGGCAATCTAATAAACAAAGTTAATTTATTAGTTGATATACAGATCTTTCTCGCTCTCGTTGGAGAGCCGACCGCTCAGCTTGGGCCGCTGAGTCTCACTGACGAAACGCGTTCACACTCGCTCTCGCTTCGCTTCGTCCCCCTCCGCCTCGCTTTGGCGATTCTCACCTTTTCTCTCGTCCGCGCATGCTCACCCGCAGGGGGGGGGGTGACCAGCTCCGCCTGGTCGCCACAGTGCTCCCCCCCAAATAACCGCGTCGGGAAATCGACAAATTTTCTGCCGTGGTTATTACCAACTAAGAGCATGCGCTTTCCGGTCTGAAGCGGCTACAATTTATCGCTGTTATCCCAGTCAAATTACAATTTTTTGTTTTCTTACAAACTAACTTTGACTCACAGGTCCGAACTTGATTTTTGCTTTTTGTACATTTCTATGAATTATTAACAGTAATAGTTAACATGTCTGGTTTTTCGTGAAACCTTATTGAAGCATTTGTTAATGTTCGCTGTACATGAATATTAAAGTCGTATTTACATTTAATTAACTAATACAAATCTTCCTGAGGAAAGTAGCAAACCCACTAATTGCTGAATCACAATAGGCTTATTTTTCTTATTTTTGGCACTCATTTCATTTATTACTATCATTTCCTCTAGCACATAGGTAACAATTGTTTCCATTATTTTCATAGTGAACTCGCTATGATTAAAAATTAGACTTTTAACATGTTCATGCCATTCAATAGAAAATGGTGAACTCAACATTATCCCTTTAACAGAAATATATGCTACGAATGGAGAACATTTAATTATCTCACTTAAACTTGCAACAATTAAATTGTTGTTCGAAAGATCCGAATGTTTAATTGTTTTAGACACCTTTAAACGTAACTTAGGTGTTTTCGATGAAGCAAAAATCTTTAACTTTTCAAACTTAAAAATGACAGTATCTATCACATTAAACCCAGAGTAAATCGCTTCCAAAATCTGGCCCAACGTACAGTCAATATCGTTATAATCGCAATCAATCAATCTTATGTCGGACAATGTATTATTGTTCTCTACAAAATTGGCCAAACTTTTAATCACAAGATTATGGCACTCGAATAATTGCAGTGAAGCCAAAGTTTGTAAGTATAAATGGTCTAAAAACCTTAGACGAGCGAACGGGTTTCTTTCTACCAATTCTAACAATCCTTCAATTCTAAAAACTGTATCAAAACATTCTGCCGTCTGGCCTAAAATAACTTTATATATAATAAAATTACTGCCCAAAACTTGAAAAATAGGTAGTGGCAGTTTTACACCTCTCAAATCCATAAACTGCATATTAAACTTACCATCTTTTATCAACGAGGCATTTGCCCGACAGTAACAATCTAAAAAACGTTTCACTACTGACGCACGTAAGTGCAAATCTTTCTCAATAATAGTAATACTTTTTAAACTAAATCTCTCTGCATCTTGGCACATTACATCTTCACCAGAAACTCCTGAATACCGAACAAAATCAGACCTGAATTCCAGAGTAGTCTTGCCGAAAACATCACTGAATTCATGATAGGCTATTTCAAATTTACTCTTGATTCATGATCAAGATATTCCAATACACGGTTAAGTGCAGGCAAGTTCGCTACCAAATCAACGATGAATCCAGCATTATACTCAGAAAAGTAATCCGGTTTGTCGGTTAAAAAGACTCATCTGGTTTTACTCTAATATTTACTGTCTGTTTCTCAGTGATGAATCGCAAATCGCCTAACGCAGCCCATGTCTGCAATTTTGCAGATTCAGAGAGATTTTTACATACAACCACAGCGCAAGCTGGCACTTTTCGCAGGAATACAGATTCCACCACGAGGTCCACATCCCCAAAAGATATTAAAAATTTGCCAAACTTATTCTTTTTTAACTTTAACGGGATATTATATACGAATAATCTCAAAGCTGGCAAATTGTTAACAAACATTTGAGGAACATCAGTACCCAATGATGAAGTAGAGGTAGTCGGCTTATCATCTACACCTATTAACGCTTTGCGTGTCGCACTCGCTTGCCTGTTAATCTTTTCTTTAAATTCTAATACAAATTCTAATTCCAATACAATATCTAATGCATTCTTATAATCTAATGAAAACTCTTTCTTTCGCTTTCTTTTCTTCAAATTTGAAATGATAATGCAATCTTCTTATTTCCTTCTCCAATTCAGCGTTGATTTCAAGAGCTTTAGTGATTACGTTGTCAATAGCTTGCATGTCTAGGCCGTAGAAAAAGGTATGACCTTAGTACGGACCCAGCACCAAGCCTGTCAAACAAAATGTAAAAATCTTTGGTAAAAGTTACCTAATTTTTCGCTATATTGAGCTTTACTGCTCATCGTGTAGTCTCCAAGTTCTCATACACTCTATCGTGTGGATAAAAATACAATGGATCATCGAACCCCGCCATAGTCTCTTTGTGAAATGCGTCACCGATTTCATTAAATTTATCCTTTACTATTTCAAACAGAGAAATAATGTCAATCACTTTTTTCCTTTTTAATATATTAGGTATGAATTTCACTTCTTTAGGCCGTTGATCTCTCACAACAGTAGCCGGGTCATCCTCCACACCAGCCGGAATTTGAACCATTGTTTGTTCAACCAATTCCACCGGGTTTTCACTATTTATTACTTCTTGAGAGACATTGCTCTGTCACTAAACTTTCCTCAACCTCAGCACTAGGAGGCCTCGCATACAAGTGATCCGATACAAAATTCGTCCCGCCAGAATCGCCACAATTCTCTTCGATCGACGGATCTTGGACCGCGGTTCCGCAATCCCCCGATCGACCGCACTGAGACGATTGATCCGAGCTCGTGTCAACCGCTTCACTGTTATTCTCCGTTACTGATCTCATTGCAAATGACTCGTCATCATTACTCAACAACCCATCATTTATCACTTTGTCTTTATCCTTTGTGATCTTATCTTGTCCCCTTACGAAAAACGCTGGTTTGACTAATTCTCCTGAAATTGTCACGTTTTTACCGTCTTTATCAATCACAAACGTTTTCAGATCGTCAGATCTTTGAATCACGCGATAAGGACCTCGATATGGTCTCGTTAACGGCGGCTTAACAGCTTTGATTTTTTCAAATATATGTGTACAATCTTTTAAATCTTTGAATAAAAAGGGTTTAGAAATTATCTTGTGATTTACCGGAACCGGTTGTACTTTCAACATATAACTTTTTAACTCCTGTAAAAAAGAGTGTTCCTCTGGCACGAAGCCATCCAAATCACAGAAATCTCCCGGGACACGCAACGTTGTTCCGAAAACGAACTCCGCTGGCGATGCACCAGTATCCGTACGCAAACAGGATCTCAATCCTAACAGAATCGAGGGTAACACGCTATGCCAATTTGATGATTCAGAACAGCACATAATGGCAGCTTTAAGAGCACGATGCCATTTTCCAACTAACCCATTTGCCGCAGGATGGTACGGAGTGCAACGAATGCGTTTTATTCCCAGAAATTTGCAAAGCTCGTTAAACAATGCAGACTCAAACTGCCTCCCTTGATCTGTAGTAATCACAATAGGAGCACCATACCGAGAGACCCAAGTTTCAAAAAACACTCACGCTATATGTCCAAAAGTGGAACTGCTTCTGGCCATCGCGTGAATCTATCAATCATTGTTAACAAATATCTATAACCAATGCAATTAGGCAATGGCCCTACAATGTCTATGTGTACATAAATAAAATGATAATGTCCGGACACTCATTATCGTTGTATCAATGATATTGTAAAAGAATAATAGTGATTTTGCACATGAATAAGACTAATCATTAAAAATATATTATCATTACTGCTCATGAGTCGTTTGTCCTTGACGAATCAACAGGCACGCATAAGACTATCTCTCTCTCGCGAACGCTTCAGGCGCTTGCCGTCCGATGGCTCTGGTTGTTGCAGAGCCAGTCGCCAGACAATTTTCTGCACCAAAAGCGGACCACTTTTGTACGCTGGAGCCCACTGCTGTTTCGTCTCCTTCTCTCTTACTCCGTGGTCCCCGCAGGTAAAAACCCAACACTCGCGGAGCCCGCGGCGGGCTCTGTGAGAGTGTATTGGTGTGTCGATGTGCCCGCGCATGCGCTTGACCGGATCCAAAAATACGGACATGCTCTCTCACAGGCTCTCCTATGGCTTGCCTCCTCTATCTGTAATACCTCTATGTGTCCAGACCGTGCTGTCCTGCTAATCTTATATAGGTTAGACTGAACCCCAACAGAACACGCCATGGCGCACAATTGCTGCCAACTCGCGAATTATACTCGTGAGACTGTTCGCATGGCGAAAAATTTTGAAACGCTCTGTGCTTATCCGACTAATCTCTATCTCACGTGAGAACTGGGGAATATTGGGGACTCAATATTTTGGTTGTAAATTGAAGTCGAAAATACCTCAAATTATGGAAATGTCTAGAATATGCTGACTAAGATAAAAGTCATCGTCGAAAGAATCATAATTTCAGATAAAAAGAGAATAATAAGAATATCAATTCTGGAATTCGAGCATTCTCGGAAGCTTGGGGCTAGCTACGCCGATGCGTCCAAGCTATTGTTTACTTGAAGCCTGTGTTTTTCCCCACTTTCCGGGTATCGGCTCATCATTCTTATCCAAATTCCGTACACAATTATGTGTTAGGAAAGATTTTTTTCAAACGTGTTTTCACATAATTGTATTATTTAACCTCGCTTACTTGCTTTTGATTATTTAATTTTTTGAATAAATATCAACACGATAATCACATTGAGTGACACTTTTTTAACTGAAACCGGATTGATGAATTAATTTCATAAAAATGAAAGCTAGCTCAGAATAGCTCATTTCTCATGTGGCATCACAGGACTCAATTATAATAAAAATCTCAAGAAACCTTATATCATTTTTCAAACACTCATCATTGGTGCTGCTATTCATTTCGACGACCTGTGGTTGATTAAGGCCTCTATCGAACGAGCTAAAATCTGTGAATGTAGAACAAATAAACGTAATGAATTATAGTATGATGAATGATTCAAGGAAAATTCAATTTTTCAAGATATACTTTTCCGACTGTTTAATTTTGTTACTCATAATTGATACTTACAATCATCATCCATTGCACGTAAGGTTGAATCATCCAAAATGTAAATATTCGAGACAGAACTGCAATCACTTTCGAGCTTTAAGGGTTTTAGTAGGCCGACACTGCGTCTGAGGTAGACAGTACTATAGTAACGACTGATAGCTGTGGCCGAATGACTCGCGAGTAATCTCTCGTATCAGTCGACGCATCAAGAGGTGGAAAACGGAGAAGTGGGGGCTGGAGTAGAAGGTGGGGGCCGCGACGATTATTTAACAGCGTTTAGCAGCATACATCTTATTTTAAGAAGAAATCAATTACAATATATCGACGTGTCTTACGAAGAAAGACACATAACTGAATCTGTCCGCGAAGAAAGACATATCCGAATCTGTCCGCGAAGAAAGACACATATCCGAATCTGTCTGCGAAGAAAGACACAACTCGCAATCTAGCCGCGAAGAAAGACACAACTCGCAATCTAGCCACGAAGAAAGACACAACTCGCAATCTGTCCGCGAAGAAAGACAAATGTCGGAATTATTCTCCCGCGAATATTAACGAAAAAAGAGTTTAAACTGTAGAAAAGCCTCGTTTTTTTTTGTCAAGTATAACCTACTCATTCTAAGCTTTCATTCCATATATTTTTTACGTCGGAAAATTGTGGGATGTGCGCCATGTATCCTTTTTGCGAACAGACGCGAGTTGTGTCTTTCTTCGTGGCTAGATTGCGAGTTGTGTCTTTCTTCGTGGCTAGATTGCGAGTTGTGTCTTTCTTCGTGGCTAGATTGCGAGTTGTGTCTTTCTTCGCGGCGGAATTGCGAGTTGTGTCTTTCTTCGCGGACAAATTGAGATGTGTCTTTCTTCGCGGACAGTTTGAGATGTGTCTTTCTTCGTAAGACACGTCGATATGGAAACGATATAATCCAATTTTTGAAGATTTTAAATAAATTCTCATCATTTCAAACTGCAACAGGTAGCTGTTAAACTTTAAGTAGTAAAATGTTGTGAAAACTATTATTTATGATGCGAATCAGCATTTGAACACCATATGACAAAGCCAGAAAAACATACGAATTTTACTGTATTATACTGTTTTAACCATTGATTGACCCCCGAAAAACCCTCATATGATAATTTTCATCAAGACCCAGTGTATTTCTTCGAATGGTCTATATTGAATTTTGGAAATCTCAGGCCGGATTCGTAATCAGCGACCTCAAAAAATCATGGATATCAATTTTCATCAAAATCCAGAATCTTTTCAAATTTTTTTTTAGGTGATCCTAGAGGCTCTAATCTGAATTTTTGAAATCTGAGGCCGGATTCGTAATTAGCGACCTCAAAAACCCATCCATACCAATTTCCATCAAAATCCAGTACCTTTTCAAATTTTTTTTAGGTGATCGCTTAGAGGCTCTAATTCGAATTTTTAAAATCTGAGGCTGGATTCGTAATCAGCGACCTCAAAAACCTATAGATACCAATTTTCATCCAAATCCATCGATGAAGAAAATATGTAATGTAAATAGTTCACTTTCAGAGTATCACGTCTCGACGTGGGATCATGTCATTTTCAGACGTGTACACACACATACACACATGCACATACAGACACATGCATACGACATCATCCCCGAAGTCGGAAAAACTCCGAGGGAAAAAATTTCTCCTGAAATGGCACTTTTTATAGCAAGTTTCTGAAATGGAACGTTCTTCCTCCCAAGCGACGATATATTCACCATCTAGTTCCAAAGCAATCGAATACTAAAAATAAAAGATGAAGCGTTTGTCAGAGAAAAATCAGTCATTCATTAGACTTAGCAACACTGCTTTAGGAAGCACATGAGATGAAAAGAGAAAAAACATGTATACACATGCCACCTACTGTGTACAGGCTGGAGTGATGGCTGGAGTGTAAAAATTGTCAAAACTATACTGACAATTACCCCTTCAAAACTAGTGGTGATATTGGAGTCGAGTTTTCTATCCTAGATATTGATTGACGCTCATTGGTGCATTGAATGCAATTTTTATTGCGCAAATGGAAATGTTTTGCAATTGAACTAAATAAAACAATTGAAATCAGATGAAATAGCTTGTATATCATTCAGCAAACTATAAACAGTAAGAAAAATGGAAAATGGAGCCTTTGTCAAAGGAAAATCAGTCGAATGTTAGACTTGGTAACACTGCTTTAGCAAGCATATGAGATTAAGAGAGAAAGAACATGTATACACATAGATATAGTCATTCATACTGTAGTCAGTCGTTCAGGGTTTTTTGTAGTCTAGATGATGAAACTCATGGATATTCTCCATCGCGCTCGTTTATTTCTGTAACTTGCATCTGCCCGTCGTCAAACAACTGATCTTGCCTTTTTGTTTGTCCGAACTTGATTTTTGCTCCTTGTACTATCCATTTCCGTTGTCAATTGCTTGCATGTTCAGGCCGTAGAAAAAAGTATGACCTTGATACGAACCCAGCACCAAGCCTGTCAAATGAAATGTTTGGTTCAAAAAAGCTTTGGTTTCGGTTACATTATTCTTAACTATACTGAGCTTTTCTGCCCATCAGTTACAGACTCATACTTTCGCGTGGATAAAAATACAATGGATCACTGATCCTCGCCATAGTCTCTTTATGAAATGCATCACCGTTTTCATTAAACTTATCACTTTCTATTTCAAAGAATTAATGTCAATCGTTCTTTTTTCCAAAATATTAGGTATGAATTTTACACATGTTTCAAACGACAAATAAATTCATTTAAATCGGGCTTGGTGATCTATCCCGAAGTGATATTGCGAGAAAAAAATTCCACGCTCCCCGGGCTTGATTCGAACCAGCGTCCTCCTGATCTCCGGTCAGTTGCGCTACCATCTACGCTAATCCCATCTGCGCTACCATCGACGCTAATATCACTTTGGGATAGTCCACCAAGCCCGATAGAATTTATAATTCTTCATTAGTATATATAAGAAGGCCACAAAGAATGTATCCTTTTTGCAGCCAGATTGCGATATGTGTCTTTCTTCGCGGACAAATTGCGAGTTTTGTCTCTCTTCGCAGACAGATTGCGACATTTGTCTGTCTTCGCGGACAGATTGCGATGTATGTCTTTCTTCGCGGACAGATTGCATTTGTCTTTCTTCGTAAGACCTATCGATTTAAAGTAATCGGTATTCGAATCAAATATTGCTAGATAAATAAGATCAGAATTCTCAATTGGATAATTTTAAAGTATTTCAAGTATTTATGTATATTTACTGACATGACTAATTTGCAGTACATAGAGATCTATAGTAACCAGCGAGGGCGGAGGTTTAGCGAGCGAGGCGAGGAGGGGACCTTGATTTTACCAACTTTACTTGATTCTTCCATATAAATTTTTCTCTTCGGTGGACATCAAAATATTGAATCGAAAGTAGGGGGTTGGCGAGCGAAGCGAATAAGGGGGTATCCCCTTCTATTATCTATAAAAATGTAAAAAAAGTGAAAAAACGTATACACATGTAAGTAAATATACAGTAACATATGAAAATGTACAAAAACGTTTACAAACGTACAAGAATGTACAAAAGCATACGTAACCGTATAAAAACGCACAAAAACCTACAAAAACCTACAAAACCATGGGAAAAGGTATAAAAACGAACAAAAGCGTACAAAACCGTACAAAAACGTACAAAACCATAGGAAGGGGTACAAAAAAGTACAGAAACGTACGAAAACGTATAAGAATTGTAGAAACGTGTACAAAATCGTACAGAAGTGTAGTGAGTATGTGAACAGTTTTTTGAAGTTTTTCCATATGGGACATATATAAACATTTTTGTACGTTCTTGTACGTTTTTGTACGTTTTTGTGCAACTATGTACAAAAACTATTTTTACTCGGGAATCATTTTAATGAATAACAGGCCATGGTAAACAAGCCATTCGAAATTTCGTCTAATATAAAACAACTGACTCAATATATATACATCATAGACTCGGTTAGGCAGTGGTAAAGGCGTGAGGTCAACAAGTTCAACAAAAAGCAACATGGGATCCCAATGATTTTTATGAAAAGCAACCTGGCATCGGTTTGTACCAGGTTACATTATTTCACTACTCGGGGATTGCTCTATTTTAGCGGGACATTGTTTATTCATAACGGGTTCCAGAAATGCCGCTAGCTCACGACAAGCACAGGCTGACTTGTACGGGAACGCGGCATATCCGTCGTCGGCTCGTCTGACTCCCTCGCTTCGCTCACTGCTTTTCTCTTGGCTCGCGTAACTCGTTAACAATAGCTAAACTGCTGGGGTTTGTGGCTCGAAAAACAATGGCGCTCGCTCGCTCTCGGTCTTGCGCTGGTAAAACTCGCGGAGCGCCGCGTCCCGCGTACTGTAGAGGCTGGAGAGTGCTGATACCCCCCTCTCCCGCCCGAGCCGGCGGCCACCTTCCGCGGCGCCTTACCGGCCGGGTTCCTCCATCACAGAAATGCATATTATTTGATCTGCAAGCAAAAACACTCGAAATATATATTGATTCTAATCTAAAATTAATATAAATTTCTAAAATCAAGGTATGATTCTCCACTATGTATACACAATTTGTTATATCCTAAGTAATATAAGAAAATAGATTCATTTTATTGTTGAATAATCTGAAAACATCAATAAATGATTGTTCGTCAACTGATTTAAGGGCCTTGAAGTTCATTCAGTGATGGGTGTGGTCAAATACCATTATATGTAATGTTGAGAAGTGTGCGCTGATGAAACATTTCAATTGAGAGTAATCTACAATGAGTGAGACATGTTGATGATGAGTTTTGATAGCTGTAGCTGAATAATAGGGAAGATTTTGTGTCCTTTGCCGTCGAAAATGATGGAAATTGGTCGTAAATTGATCATTTCCAACCTTCGTAACGGTTACTAGGAAGGTAAACAACGGTTTCTATGGAGAAAATATAATAATTCAGTGTCCTTGGCCTTCGAGTGTGTCTTGAACACACACACACACACACACACACACACACACACACACACACACACACACACACACACACACACCATGTAAAAAAAATTATTATAGTTTCTATACAGACTTTATGAAACAGCCTGTATAAAAATTGTATACAAAAATGGACTTATATAACCCATATACAAGTTGTATAAAATGTATCGTCGCTTGGGAGGAAGAACGTTCCATTTCAGAATCTATCTATAAAAAGTGCCATTTCAAGAGAAATTTCTTCTCTCGGAGTTTTTCCGACTTCGGGGATGATGTATGCATGTGTCTGTATGTACATGTATGTATGTGGGGCGTTTCACGTCAACTCTCCAGAGCCTGCGCGCGGACGCTAAAACCTCGCGTTTTCGACGCTTGTTTTTGACTCTATTAGACCAATATCTTAATGATGTCGGATATGATATCAATGTAGTTTTTTGTCAGCTTTCCGATACTGAATTTAGTTTTCTAAAATTTTCACGTTTTTCCAGAAAAAAACATAAAACATGCCATATTTCAAAACCCTGTTTTTTAAGATTTTTTTTAATAGTCTAGATCGAAAGCTGACCTTTTTTTACATTGATATAGCCTCTAAAATATAGGACAATTTCGTTATTCTCGAGGAATTGAGTAGTGAACATGAGAGGTTGCGCCGCGCTGCTTCCACGCGCTCGGGCTCGAGTCTTCTGTACACGTGAGTGCCGAATTCAGAGTACATTCGATATCCATACTTGTTCCTATATATTGAATGAAGTCTCACGTTCATTACTTGTTTGATTCGTGAGTATTTCATTTCACTTTCTTTGAGTAACGTTTTTGCTTTGTTATCCAAACTTCGAAATATTGTGTTTTATCTGTGCATTTTTTTTATTTTTTTTTCAACTTCGGAAAAATTGCATACTCCGAAGCTGACGAAATGCTTTTGACAATCAGCCTCTCACCGCAAGTTGGTATGATAGCATGGAACTGCAGAGTGCCTGGTATAGGAAAAGGATTATCAAATCTCACTTTCAATTCAAACTTCGCTTTCTCGTATTCTTCTTGTGCACTGAAAAACACTACAGTTTCCTTGCAATTATATTTTGCCCATTCATATAAACCTTCTGCGGTTAAGATGTGATTGTTTGCAGAGCGCTGTAAACTCGCTAATTCAGCACCTCGTTTTACATTAGCTCCAATTCCATCGCATGCCCCCTTTCCATGCGCTGTAGCACAGAAGTGCCATTCCGCGGGAATGCCAAAATCTTTTTTATGATAAACAAGATTAGAAAAACTTTTTTGATTTTTAAAATGCTGACCTGCTCCATTGGTACTATAATACATTTTCTTAGGTTTGAACTCTTTTTATCAGATATCTTACGATTATTTCTTGGTACACATGGACTGCAACTGTATCGTGAACTAAATTATTTGAGATAATGGCCATGCTCTTATGCTGAAGTTCTTCATTTCTTCGAAAATAAATAACGACTGTGAAAATCGTTGCTTGATTGTTATTCCGGTGGGATGATTGAGCTGAATTTTGCACAACAAACGCATAATTTCCAGCGAAATCAAAGCCAACTAAGAATTCACCCTCTGATAACCCTTTTTCCAATTCACGAATAAATAAAGACTGCTCTCTGGCGAAAAAATCGTGAGCTTTCAACTTCATCGATTTGTCACCCAATATATTCAGATATTCACGGGTTTTCATAGCTTGCGTGACGATTGAGCAACGATCGGTTTGCATCCACGCTTCAAATTTTACTTCATGAATATTGTTATTGTCAAAAACTTTGAGTAAAGTTTCTTTGAGCACAGCTGTATTCGGACAATCTAAACAGCTTCCTAAAAAACACGCATCTAATGGTTTGGCACATACAATTGCAGTAATGCAGTCGTGGTAATTTCTCAAAGGTAATTGTGTGTTTTCTGTCAAGTGTTTTAATTCCACCCCTTTCAACATAAGTTTTACATTTCCGTGATGAACACACACACAAACATGCGTTCCACTACTACCGACTAGAACACAATGGGGAGGTTTGAGCTGTGCAAACTTGGTGTATCCTATCTTGACATTCTCATATTCTTTCTTAAACAGAGTATAGAGCTCAAGCACGTTATAGAGCAATAATCGCTTCTGCACAGGGACTCGCTTGCCATCATAATTTTTGATAGATAAGAAATCTTTCATCCCAGGCATCAATCGACTATTAGCATCGACTTCATAGAAACTTTGAACTAAAGATACAGTTTGATCAGGTAATACTTTGCCTTTCTTATCAGCAGGCGATGTTAAAATATCATTTTGAGCCACTAGATCTTGAGCTTTTCTTGCTTCCCATTCCGAGCAAGAAAACTGTTTCCGAAGTTCATCACGAGTCCAATATTCTGGCGAAAGACTGAGCAGTAAAATCCTTTCCTGTTTGTTCTGGGTCTCTCAAAATTTTTCTTTTAATTGGTCAAGGACAGTGACACCTGCCTTATGATATTCATCGGTACAGTATTCTTGACCTACTTTAGATTTCTTACTATATAGAGAAGATGGATTATTCGCAGCATTTTTCTTTCCGCAAGACGATGATAGTTTAGTTATACATTCCAGACAAATTTTCGCATCTGCAGGTATTGATAGAACATTTTCTGTAAATGATTTTGGGGAAATTCACCAAATTATTTTTTATATAATGATTTGGTTCCTGAAAAGGATTGGCACATTTCATAGTAGGAGCTTTACTCATCTTGCTTCAATATTGGAACGTCAAACGTCCAAAATGGATAAATTGATAAGTAGAGAAAGTAAAGGTTTGATAGCGCGTTTGGAGTTAATGCATGCATTTGTGTGTATATTCCCAATTATAATTACATTCATACTAGCCAGAATCACTCACTCGCTATCGCTCGCTCGTGTCTTTCATTTGCTCTATCAAGAACAAAGGAAAATAATGGATTTTTTATTGGAATTATTGGTGAATAATTCAAAGTATCTGCGGACGCTTTTACATCAACATGTATCTCACCTCTAGGCTATCAAAAATGAGGTCCCGATGTCTGATTTGAGATGTCAATTTTTACCTCATTCCAAAGCTTTGTCTTTGAGGAAGTAAAATAACATAATCAGAAATAGATTTTGTTATGATCATGAATTTTCGTCAAACCTCGAGAAATATCAATATTACTATGTTGCAACTTAATAACTTTCGCCATGAATACATGCAAATCTCTCATAAAATTAACGCCCACGCATCGACATTTTTCCATTTTTCACGATGGAAACGGGGAGCGCTCAATCAGCTATATCTATTCGTCAGATCAGAATTTCCGTCACGACGCTGATTCGTAGATTTTTTAACGATTTATGTTTCTCAACTTGCTAAAAGTCAGTTTTCACATATTTCTCGCACACGCATCGATTTTTCCAAAATTCTTCATTTCTTTCAAATATCAAGTATTTTTATCAAACGAATTCTAACTTTTTACAAATTGAAACACCGAATTGTTAGTACATACTTCACGCCCACGCATCAATATTTTTGAATTTTTCACGATGAAAAATTGAAGCGCTCAATGAGCTCTAACAATCCCTCTAATCAATATTTTCATCAAGACGCTGTTTCATACATTTTTTTAACGGATTATGCGGTACAACTTGAAGAAGGTCAGTTTTTTTCCATATTTCATGCACACGCATGAATTTCTCTAAAATTCTCGCCATGGATATGAAAGCCCATTCCATGTTCTTTCGATCAAACATACTCAAAATCGAACCAGACTTTAATCTCACGTATTTTTCTGATACATAAAAATTACATAGTAAACCACCAATTTTCAATGACATACTCCACGCCCACGCATCGACATTTTTAGATTTTTCACGAAGAAAAATTGAAGCGCTCAATGAGCTCTATCGATACCTCTGATCAGAATTTTCATCACTACGCTGTTTCATACATTTTTCTAACGGTTTATGCAGCACAACTTGACAAAAGTCAGTTTTTTCCATATTTCACGCCCACTCATCATTTTTTCCAAAATTCTCTCCATGGATATTCAAGCCCATCCGATGTTCTTTCGATCAAACATACCCGACATTTCATCAAATCATAATCTCACGTATTTATCTGAAAGCATCAAAATCTCAAAATAAACCACCAATTTTCAATCACATACTTCACGCCCACGCATCAATATTTTTGAATTTTTCACGATGAATAATTGAAGCGCTCAATGAACTCTATCGATACCTCTAATCAGAATTTTCATCACGACGCTGTTTCATAGATTTTTTTAACGGTTTATGCGGCACAAGTTGACAAAAGTCAGTTTTTTCCATATTTCACGCCCACGCATCATTTTTTCCAAAATTCTCACCATAGAATAGGAAAGATCTTCGATTGATCAATAAATCAGTGAAACTCAAATTTGCACCATACAATTATTTTACAGTTATCACCGCCGTATTTATTATTAATAATTAATACTGTAATGGCCTTAGGGCCTGGAGCATGATAACAAATGCGCGCACGAGGTGGTGAAACTGGTGTGCGCGGGAATGGGATCTTTGGCAGGAATAGCGTGGCAATGAAGAATACAAAACGGTTCTGACGAACACACAGTTTATTAATTAAGATAAAGGGAAGATTCTACACAAGTATGAGGCATCGAGCCTCGGGTCGCGTCTCGCGGGCCGGAGCGAGAGAGAGCGCGAACGCGTGTTGGCTGGGAGAGAGATGATGATCGAGCGGCACTTACTCGGCGTTGCGTGGGTCTCCGGCTCTATTCGGCGGTCGCGGTCAGCTCGGTCGCGGGCGCACCGGTGGTGAGCTGGTGGACCTAGGGGATGTCGCTGTCCTTTTCCTGGCGCGCGGTAGCGCCTCGGGGCGGTCTCGCTATTCGAGGGCACGTGCTATCGCGCGCGAGGGCCGGCAATAAACTGATAAGCTTCCGCCGCGCGCTGGGCCGGCCGAGCTTACTTCGGCCGTGTCCGGCTGACGTCACGCGGCGCGAGGTTTGAATCCCGATCGCGGCGCGGTCTCTCTCTCTCTTACCTTGTCGACAGCGCTGGCTCTCTCGCTGGGCGCTGAAACATAACTTAAAATTAACAAACAATATAATATTGTGGAGAGAGATCTCACAGGGCCTGATAATGGATTATCCGCCCGTGACACAATTTTTTCCAATGGTTTATCGGATACCAAAAAAAACGCAACTTGATTTTTACCATTTTTGACGCCCACTCATCGTTTTTTTCGTAAATTTCAATGTGGAACATGATACCGCAGGCAATTTCCTTTTGATCCGTTTCATTTGTTCCCATGGAAGTCAACTCCTTCATTGAAAAATCTTTCCATAAAATTCCCGAGAGGATTAACTTTATAGTATAGTATAGATAGATATTTGTTCTACAAGTTCCTTTGAAAGAACGGAACAAATGAGAACTAGGAAATTAATATACAGTGGTTAGAGTGAAATAACGTTAAACTCTATTTGCGTAACAGCATAACCTCTGGTACAAGTATTGAAGATTATACTTGTCACAAACATTTTTGCATATTTTGATCGATGCTTATTACATTTCCAACATAAATTTATTTTGAATGGAATCAACCGACTTTAGCTGACACCAGAGTAGAAGAAATGCCTCTTTGTTCAGTAAACCATCTAAATGGATGAATGCTTCTTTGTTACCATCGATGATGTTGAAGGTTTAGGCTTATTTCCATTTAAAAGTTGATGTGTAATCAGCGCCCTAAAGAACCCATGGATACCAATCTCATCAAAATCCAGTATCTTTTCAAATCGAAGGCCGGATTCGTAATGAGCGACCTCAAAAAGCCATGACTACTAATTTTCATGATAATCCAGTATCTTTCCAAATATTCGTTCGCCAATCTTAGAGGATCTAATTTGAAATCTTCATATCTGAGGCCGGATTCATAATCTGCAACCTCAAAAAACCATGGATACTAATCTTCATCAAAATACAGTATCTTCTCAAATTTTCGGTCGCTAATCTTTGAGGCTCTAACTCGAATTTTTCAAATTCGAGGCCGGATTCGTAATCAGCGACCTCAAAAACCCATATAAATCAAATTTCATAAAAATCCAGTATATTTTCAAATTTTTGGCCTGCAATCTTAGAGGCTCTAATTCAATATTTGAAAATCTAAGACCGGGTTCGTGATCAGCGAACTCAAAAACTCATATATTGTAACGTACCTATCGGTTTTTAGGTACGTCTGGGCATTTTCTTCACGGTCGCCAGATATACTCGCGGTATATTAAATATTTTAATTTACTTTATCATGAAACGTTGTCTGTTCAAGAAATTGCCATGTATCGTATTCATCAAATCGAAGTTGCAGGATTTCGTACAGGACACTCACTTACATAGATTGTGTGTGGGTATTAAAATTTGTAAGTGTAAAAAGAGTGTGTTTGGCATGAAAACACCGAAATAGGGCAATGAACCACAACGCTTGGTTTAACAGCCGTGTCACCTAGCTTGGCCCCTCCCAACGTGTGGTTAGGCCAGCCGGCTAATGTGCATGTATAATGCACTCAAATGCAGCATCATTTCCTACGAGAGGTTAGATGCTTCGCAAGTGAGTGATTGTAAAACGGTACTGCCAACATGTGGTTAAGCGCTTGTGATTGAATATTGTTCAGACTCGGTAAAAAATTACAAAGAAATTGATTAAAAAGAAAGTTACTAATTTATTATATACTACGAAAATTATTCACAAAGATGTTACAATCGCGCAAGTATAGAATCCGCGGTCGCTCGCAATACATGATGTTCTATGCGCGGAGACGATCGTATTCCGATACGCGCTCTACCGATGCTCGCGAAAGAATGACCCCGTTTGAGGACGGGCGGCCCTTTATATAGTCTAACGCACCATCGCAGGGTATCGCGTTGACTCGTTTTTTAGCTTACTTATTTGATAAATGCCGATAAACGTCACAGTGTGAAGTCGCACACTGGTTCCTTATGTGTCTATAATCAAGATATTTACAGTTGCTCTCATAGTTCGTTTTTTACGGAGTTCACTAATTTTGATAAATTGTTGACTCTAATTATGCAATAACTGTTGTCGCTACATACGCGTATTCGCCGTCTTTCAAAGCCTGAGAGTCATGCCAATTGCCTAATGTCGAGATATTTTTGTTAAGTTCAATAATTTATAACAATCAACTAATTGTTTACAACATCTTGGTGTCTTCATCTATATTTACCAAAAACTCAACATTAGACAATCGAGACATTAGTTCTCATCATGTTTTCGCAAACCGTTTTGAATTTCATAATAAATCAACGTCACAATTCGTGTTAACATAATTAATCAATAAGCTGTTGACATTGTTTATTCACGATGTAATAATTCGATTTTCATATTTCAACATGTATTTAATTCTGGAGATCACGTACGATTGTATATTGTAACGTTTTTGTGAAAAATATAATGTAAAAATAATTAACCATAGACAAATTGTTACTATTAACTATTAACGATTCGTTCGCATATCTCCACATAAGGATCTTAGTGTTACTTAAGCAGTCTCGAATTTAGCTTGAATCATATTTTCGCATAATAAACTACGCCGCAAATGTAGTTAACAGATCGCGTAATTTGTTGACTTGTATTGCAGTGTATCTAGTTTGTCCGGATAGTTCGCTCTTTTTCTACTGATCCCGTAATAATGGCGTCTCGAGCCGTATGTCCGCATAATTCGATTTTTCATGGTTCTATGCATCATTTCAGTATCATTCAGATTTTCATATTTTTCGTATATGGTTAGATATATCTATACATATGCATTTTGAATCTACCCGACGATTCAAGTATACCACGTCACGCGCGTGCAGGCGCATATATGTACGCGATCTTATAACTAATACTTTTTCATGCTCCCTTCAACCAATAATTATTTAGCGTTTTTAAACATTTTCATGCTAAGGGCTTGAGTTGCCCTTACAATATACCAATTTTCAACAAAATTCAATTTTTTTCCAAATTTTGGTCAGGTGATCTTAGAGGCTCTAATTTGAATTTTCAAAATCTGAGGCCGGATTCGTGATTAGCGACCTCGGAAACATATGTATACCAATTTCTACAAGAAACCATCGAGGCAAAAGCCGTTTAACGTAAATAGTTAACTTGACATATTACATTCAGATGACATGTAAATTACGTGAAAATTACCTATTCATTGAAAGAGACGTACTACGGCTATCACATAGCGTGCATAAGACTTCTCAAGAGAGTCGTGAACTGAATTTTATGTGAAATTCAAAACTCGCCTGAGTTGGCCCCTTCTTACACGGACTGCGAGTTGGCCCCTTTTTGCTCGGAGGCGACGATATGTATGGTATCCATTGACTTTTGTGTTTTCTGCAATAGAACAATGAGCCGCATCAGTCATTCTGTTTCCAGAGTCGGTTGCTCTTACAGTCAGTTTCATGAACAGCACATTCGTGTTTCACCAATTTTCATGATGTTTTGAGCATACGTGATTTCTTATATTATTTCGCTGAAATATCAACCTTTGTGAAAGTTTCGAATAATCCGCTTTTCATCTGAAAAAGACATGAATCGTTACTCATAGAAATCTTACATGCGATCCTGCGAGTAAAGGTGCAGTGACAGTAGTAGTTCTAAGAAAATAACTCTATATTCAACCCACTACAACCATATTCTATTCCCCTACAAAAATTTGTTCTTCGAGTAATGTTAATTCAATGAGCAATATATAAAACGTGCCAGCTTTCTCTTCTGCGCTACATATACACTAAACTTTGCACTGGGTGTGTGGCTCGACGCCCAGATTCTATTCCGTATGCTCTGTCAATAAAGTTTACATACCAATCACTCAATTTCCACGAGCATATATCATAATCATGGAATTTTATATTGTTCGTAATCGCATTATTTAGTGGAGCCCAATCATAATTATAGATTTTTTTATCTTCAAGCTCCTCCTCCAGGACCTACTACGAGCACTGCTGTTGGGACTGCTGGAGCAACTGGGAGTAATGCTGTGACCTCAAGTACTCTAGGTTTAGTTCCTAACCAGCAAACTCATACACCTCCTCAACCTCCAGACTTACCAAGTGAGTAATTTTCATCCTTTGACAGAAAAATATAAATCTGATTGTATTCTGTACTTGATATTTCTTTTTAGTGTTTGCTTGTCCACGAAGACCAAATATTGGAAGAGAAGGCAGAGTTATAGGCTTGAGAGCTAATCATTTTCAAATCACGATGCCGCGTGGCTATGTACATCATTACGATATAAACATCCAACCTGATAAGTGCCCACGCAAAGTTAATAGGGAAATCATCGAAACAATGGTTCACGCTTATAGTAAAATATTCGGAACTTTGAAGCCTGTTTTCGATGGTAGAAATAATCTGTATACACGGGATCCTCTATCAATTGGAACTGATAAATTAGAATTAGAGGTGAGACTATTTCTCTTACGTTTGATCAATTAAGATTGAATTTTCATGGATAAATAATTTCAATAAAGGTGATTTTACCTGGAGAAGGTAAAGATCGTGTATTCAGAGTAGTAATCAAATGGGTTGCTCAAGTTTCTCTATTCGCACTTGAAGAAGCTCTAGAAGGACGTACAAGACAGATTCCTTACGATGCCATCCTCGCTCTGGACGTGGTAATGAGACATCTCCCATCAATGACATATACGCCCGTTGGTCGATCATTTTTTAGTAGTCCAGATGGATACTATCACCCCCTGGGTGGTGGGAGAGAAGTTTGGTTTGGTTTTCATCAATCAGTTCGACCATCTCAATGGAAAATGATGTTGAATATTGACGGTAAGTTGATTTTTCTGAGACACTAACTCAATGATTCTGGCTCTCTCTCTCTCTCTCTCTCTCTCTCTCTCTCTTTGGTAGTGAGCTCTTTGTTGCTCGTATCCTTGCTGAGGCATCCACTGCCTGGTGACTGATGGCTCCCCAATTCCACTGGAGCCCTCGGTGAAGAGTTTGGGAGTGTTGCTTCAATTTGCAGCAGACCCCACTCTCTCATGTATCGCCTGCACAAATTCCGGAGGAGTACCAATCAGCAGCTCAGGTCTCATCTCATCAAATCACTCCTATTTCCCATCATCGACTACTGCTCTGTTGTCTGATGTGATATTTCTGAGGAGCGCAACCTTGTCCTCCACCGGCTTATCAACACTGGAATAAGATACGTCTACGGTGTGAGGAGGAGTGAGCATATCTCCCCTTACAGGGAGGAACTTAGCTGGCTTAAGACATCTACTCGGCGTAACTACTCCAAGGCTTGGCTGGTATTTGAAATACTGAGATATGGCTGTCCGGAGTACCTCGCTGAATACTTTCTTATTAACACCAGTACTCGCCCCTGCAGGGGGGGGGATATCGCATCTATCCACACTGTTGGATACTTGTCAGTTGATGCTAGATTTCGCCACTTTCTTATATCATCATTGAAATAATATACTGGTACATATAATGATCGTGTGTTGGTAAAGATGTCTATTGAAGTGATACATCTGTATTTCAAAAAAATATATTAGATTGAATCATTTTATTGTCTCGCATGCATTTGAATGGACTGAGGTTAAACAGACATTATCAAATTTCTTTTTACATAAGCAAATTTAGTCACATGACGATTTATTCAACAACGAACTATAGGATACGGAACATACTCGTCGGCACAAGTTTCGCGACTGCCGAGAAGCACGGACGCTTTCACACGGTTGTTTGTAAAGCAAGGCGCGTATATATAATAAACTATTCAAAACTACTCGGAACGGACTTTTTATTCACCTGCCCCACGTAATAACCAACAGGTTATGGGAAATGCCCGCTTCCACTGCGCGTAAAAGTGTTTCCGAGTGGTGAGTGGAAATTGTGAGGTGTGAAAGGCGAGACGAGGAGAGACGCGAGTTTCTCGACAGGCCCCCCTTCACCGTGCAACCAAGGATCGAGAGGATGTTGGACGGCGGAGACGCTGGAGTGTTGAGCATGCCGACCCCGGAAAGCTCAAGTAAGTAGGAGTGCTTGAAGCGGTGCGCGATCGGTGACGTAGGGTCGGCGCCGAGTCGCGGCCCGTTCATCGCGCGACGATTGCGTCCGTCGGAGCTCGAGGCTCGGGTTCTCCTAGTTGCACGTTGCGGATCGAGGTGTCGGGGTGCATGCTCGAATATTTTAATAAAGGCGCGAATCGGAAAATTCGAGAAAGGTGAGGTCCCCAGTGCGGTAAGGGGAGCAACGCGTGGGGACACGCGATCGGTTATTGTTCGAACGTTGAATTCGCGAGTACTCGGAAGCGCGCGACGATTGTGTTTTGTCGTGGCGCGAGTACTCGGAAGAGCGCGACGACTGTTTCTCGCGGCGCGAGAGCTCGGAAGCGCGCGGTGACTGTTTCGCCGCGGCGCGAGAGCTCGGAAGCGCGCGGTGACTGTTTCGCCGCGGCGCGAGAGCTCGGAAGCGCGCGACGACTGTTTCGCCACGGTGCGAGAGCTCGGAGGCGCGCGGTGACTGTTTCGCCGCGGCGCGAGGCTTTCTGCCGCGCGACGTTTTCAATCGTCGCGGGGCGAAAGACGAAATCGCTCGAGGCGTGATTGCTGAGAGCGCGAGAAAGGCGAGGTCCTCGGTGCAACGAGGTGAGCGGCGCGCGGGGACAGTCGATCACTGTTGATCGACCGTTGAGTTTCCGAGAACTCGGAAGCGCGCGACGACGTGTTGCCGGCCGGCACTCTTGCACGCGCGCGGAGGGGAAGGGGGCGCTCGACTCTCGCTCGCGCTACTGGCCAGGGCGTAGGGGCGAACGTAAACAAACGGTTTACGGTGTCGGCGCGCCTGACTCTCCGCGCATAACCAAGCTTCGTTGTCGCCGCTCGATCTCGAAAACAAATAGAGGCGCGTTACGAGTGTTGAGAGATTCACACTATACATATGCGCGTGCATATATATATATATTCACAAATATATATACATATGTATACGTGTAATTAATTGAGCAATTGCATGTGATGAGAAGTTGTGTATAATACCATTGATTTTAAGTTAACTAGATTTTCTATCCACAGCTATCTTGAAAGAAAAGTCGGCGTGGGAGGTGCTGACGAGCTCCTTCTACCTTGACATAAATCACAAGGGGGAGGCTATTTTAGTTGAAATTGAAGGAGATAATCTTACTTTAATACCTGAAAAGGGTGAACCCTATACTTCAGGTAAATAATGTTCGACAATTACGATGAGACGAGACAGTTTTATAAAAGTGCATATGTATATATATAGGCTAGCATATATATGTATATAATAATTGGTAGCACTTTTGAAAAAGAAACACCTGATCAGTGTAAACAAATATATCCTTTGCTGGAAAAATCCAATTGATGTAAATTTACAATATTATATAAACATATCTCTGACCGGTTGGGTGGCGGATGTGTGCTTGTGTTCGGTACGCATAAGCTGTCTAACTGGAATGAACATTCGGAATGTCTTGTGTTCAGCCACTCTTGTTTGTTCATTCAATCTTTGAATTAAGTTATGCTTGTTGTTCGGTAAACTTATTTGAAGATGACCTATGCGAAACATGATCATGTAACAAAGTAAAATCTCGAGTACAAAATTATTAAAATAATTGGCTAAGTGTGTTATTAATCTGCAAGAAAGTGATCAGTGAAATACCATAGTTCAATGGTATGAGGATCAAGTCTTGGCAGAAACACCAGCCATAATGCCAAGGCCGAGGTCAGAGGACGACTCGATTCATGAACCAAGTACCTCAATAATTGATAATGGGATTGACATAAGATGTGATGTTGAGTCCCAGAAGGAGAAAGATGAGAAAGAAGATGAGAGAGAAGAGGAGAAAGATGAGTCAGAGGATACAATCTTGGCCAAGCTCAATAAAATTGAGTCCATGATCGAGAGCGTCAAACAAACAGATAAAGATAAATTGAGAATAGTGAGTAACCGAAAGGTTGTACCTAATCTCAGATTGTTGAAATTTAACCAAATCCAAATGCACCAACCATTTGAACATAATAATGATGAGTCTCTTGAATCCCGTACAGTAAATAATACTGAAAAGAGAGTAGCCACACTAGAGAACAAATTGGCAGGTACATGAGAGTATCAATCGGTTGATGGATGTAAGGGAGAAAAAGGAGAGTGTTAACAACCAAAGATTTTCAAAACTTGAAGAAGAGTCAAAAATCAGTCAGAAGGAGAGATTAGACCAAAGTATCAAGTTTCGCAACCTTATGACTACTATCAGAGAGGACTATGCGAAACAACTTGATAAGGTCAACGAAATTGTCAAGAGCCTGACAAACTTGTACAACAGAGAGGAGAGTAAAGATGAGAGCTTAATTACCTCTGAAGATGACGAAAAGGTGAGGAATAAAAACATGGTTCAAAATAATGAAGTAAAATCAAAAGGTAATAGCAAAAATTCCAATTCAGATAAGGAAACTCCGGCTCAGACAAAAAATAAAGATAACTTCCAAAGTAGAGACAAACA
This sequence comes from Aphelinus atriplicis, assembly GCA_020882685.1. Classification (NCBI taxonomy): domain Eukaryota; kingdom Metazoa; phylum Arthropoda; class Insecta; order Hymenoptera; family Aphelinidae; genus Aphelinus; species Aphelinus atriplicis. The sequence goes on from JAJGQD010000024.1 coordinate 768,753, forward strand.
TGACACTTTGAAACTAGAATTCATGAAAAGTGTTAATATGAAAAGAGATTATTAATTAACAAATGAGACGAGATTTGAACATTTTTTTTTGGATTATTTTGTGTCAGCTGAGAGCCTGTAACTTCTCACACACTATTGATGACAACAGCGTTTTGCGTGTGGATGAGACAGTTTTAGAGGATCACAAGTTCCAGAACTCGTGACATCCTAATAAATCAAAGCAGGCGAGGTAAATTTAGCATCTTACACTATACGCAAATCGCTGTATAATATGGAATATATAATTGGAAAAGAAACGGCTGTCGAATTTTGTGAGAGATTTGAAAGTGTTGTAAGAAACTATGAAAACTCTCCCGGCACCAAGCTATTATCGAAAGATGAGAAGAGAGATGCGTTTTATAATGCTGTTATGGTATTACTACCTACAGCTCAAACTATTGAGTTTGTTTCAAAAGACATAATGGCGAAAGTACTTCATACGATGAACTAAAAGCAATTGTTGTACAGGAAAAGCAGGTGACAAAATTAAACTCTAACACCATCCCAAGGAGAGCAAATCAGGCCAACCTATCCTTGATCCAATGATATGAGTGCCAGAGCTCAGAGCACATTGCAACTGACTGTCCCAACAAAGGAAAAGGTGTCCGGTGCTACAACTGCAACGGATTTGGGCATAAGGCTTCTGAGTGTCCAGAGTGCTCCGGAAAAGGGGAGAGGAAGGTATGTCAATAAGACTAAGAGATCTCATAACTCAAATGGTGGTAGGCCTGTGAGTGGTGTGAAAAGAAAGAATAATAACGATGAGAATGCGACGGGTGCGAAACGTGGTCGAATGTCGAGAGGACGTGGAAGATCCAATTACCAAAACACCGGAAATCGGAAGCAACAAAACAGAGAGAAAGGTGAGAACCAAACGGCGAGCGTTTATAACATAAGTTGCGAACAAGATCAAATTTTCTCCAAGTTTCTAGCGGATTCCGGCGCTACGAAACATATAACTAATTCCAAAAATGATCTTCACGTCTCTTGATGAGAGCGATTGTGGCGTAATAAAATGCGCTAACAAAAACAGCTCAGCTGACATAAACACAGAAGGCGCGGGTACAATATTTGTGAGAATGAATAACGGAGAAATTCTATAAATTGATAAAGTTATTTTCGCCAACGCGTTAAAAGATAATCTCTTGTCGTTACGAAAATTCGCTGATATGGAACTAGCTATATATTTAGATAGTACCAAAATAAATATCTTTGATTCCTGCTCAAACGAAACACTCCTATCAGGCATATACAGACGACCTTATTGGCTAATAGAACTAGAAATCAGTAAAGATTTGCCCAATGGCGAGACTGTCACACAGAAAATAAATAGGCAAATATTTGCCAATACAGTAGATGCGGATTCAGATGCGAAAAGATATAATACACGAAGTATGACAGCTCAAGTTCAGTCTTTACCAGAATCGGTTCCGATGCCTGGTAGCAGTGAAGAGTTTGAAATTGTAACGAATGAGAGATGTGAGAATGGAAGATGTGAGAATGAAAGATGTGAGAATGGAAGATGTGAGAATGGAAGATGTGAATGATGTTGATAATAGAATATTAATTAAAATAATATAAAAATACTTGATTTATCGAACTTCGATCTCTATCACAGATAGAAAATTTCATAATATAGATAAGGCCCCCATGACAGAAGTTAACCCTGACGAATCTCCATTTTCGTTTGACACAAAAAGATTTCTTGAAAAGAACAAAGCCATGCTGTGGCACGTCAGATTTGGTCATGCTTTGATCGCCTATCTCAAGGCGTTGCAAGCTAAATTCCCCAAAAATAAAGAACTGCAAGATGCGATTTTCGATGAGGCGTTAAAAGACTGCGAAATCTGTCTAATAGTTAAAACGAACAAACTGCCTTTTCATCAGTACGTACTCGGGCTACTGCTCCCCTACAAATTATTCATTCCAATACCATGGGTCCAATCTCACCACCTTCTCATCCCAAAAGATACAGATTTATATCTGTATTCATAGATGATTTCTCAAGACTAGCAATAGCTTACCCCATGACTCATAAGAGTGAAACTGGGTATTGTCTTGAAAGATATGTAAGGAGCGCAAGAAATCTTCTAGGGTACGACGCAAAGGTGTGTTATTTGCGCTCGGACCAAGGGACTGAGTATACAGGTGGATACACGGTAGAAGTATTGAATAGTTTGGGCGCAGAATTACAACTAGCAGCCCCAGACATGCCTGAACACAATGGTGTGTCAGAGCGATTTAACCAAACAATTCAGAAGAAGGTGAGAACATATGGGACGTTCCACGTCAAGTGAGCATGGTCAAAATTTTGCTCGAGATTCTGCATTGACAAATTGATTGGTATCCATCCCCAGAATACTCAAAAATTTTTTCAGATTTTTAGGTGCATGTATGTGGAAGTTAGTCTGTGCACTCAAAACCTGAATTATTCAAAATTTAACTTTTTTCTCAATTCTGAGAGCCCAAATAATCTTGTATATGTGGGAAAATGAAAAAAAGTTGAGAACAAAAATTATGCTGAATACTACAAAGATTATAAAAAAAAATTGTTTGACACCAGAATCCTCCATCCGGATAGGCTACTCTATTAATTAAACATGTTTCAACCAGTTTGGCTATGTTCGCCCACTTATTTTTGACCTTTCAAGTTATACGTACAAACCTTCGTTCGATAGCTTGAAAATGGTCTCATACATTTTTTGGAGAAATTCCAATATCTCCTGCAATTAATTGTTTAAATCTGCAATATCACAATCGCCTTCTTGTTAGTTTCAACATATCAGGTCCACGATGAAGCTCACAGTGAGGATATCATGCCTTCGGGTCATCAATCTCAGCCAAACTCTACAGATATGTTCCCTGACACTGGATCAAGCTACCGGTAGAGTTTGGAGTTCCAGGGCTGCCTTGTTATAGAACTTTTTATGACTTTAGACTGAGGCAGCTATATATAGATATACATATCTGCCTTGATTTGTCTAAAATCTACATAATATTCATAATTTCATCAAGAAAATGATGTATTTCACCTTGTTTGGTACTATGAATGAGTATTATAACTTATGGTTTCACTTATATTGTGTGAACTGCAAGGCTAAGGTTGGAAAAGCTATTGACCGATTGTCTCAAATTACATTCCTGGTTAATGTTTATAATTTCATGTGTAAATAACTTGCATGTGATTTGAGACCACCCGTCAACAGCTGTTCACACAATATAAGTGAAACCATAAGTTATAATACTCATTCATAGTACCAAACAAGGTGAAATACATCATTTTCTTGATGAAATTATGAATATTATGTAGATTTTAGACAAATCAAGGCAGATATGTATATCTATATATAGCTGCCTCAGTCTAAAGTCATAAAAAGTTCTATAACAAGGCAGCGCTGGAACTCCAAACTCTACCGGTAGCTTGATCCAGTGTCAGGGAACATATCTGTAGAGTTTGGCTGAGATTGATGACCCGAAGGCATGATATCCTCACTGTGAGCTTCATCGTGGACCTGATATGTTGAAACTAACAAGAAGGGGATGCTGATATTGCAGATTTAAACAATTAATTGCAGGAGATATTGGAATTTCTCCAAAAAATGTATGAGACCATTTTCAAGCTATCGAACGAAGGTTTGTACGTATAACTTGAAAGGTCAAAAATAAGTGGGCGAACATAGCCAAACTGGTTGAAACATGTTTAATTAATAGAGTAGCCTATCCGGATGGAGGATTCTGGTGTCAAACAATTTTTTTTTATAATCTTTGTAGTATTCAGCATAATTTTTGTTCTCAACTTTTTTTCATTTTCCCACATATACAAGATTATTTGGGCTCTCAAAATTGAGAAAAAAGTTAAATTTTGAATAATTCAGGTTTTGAGTGCACAGACTAACTTCCACATACATGCACCTAAAAATCTGAAAAAATTTTTGAGTATTCTGGGGATGGATACCAATCAATTTGTCAATGCAGAATCTCGAACAAAATTTTGACCATGCTCACTTGACGTGGAACGTCCCATATATTTACGATGCGAAGTTACCCGAAAATCTGTGGGATATAGCATTGACAGCTGCTGTATACGCATATAATCGGACTCCGCACAAATCGAACCAAATGGTGGCACCTCTGGAAAAGTTTGCTCCCCAACATAATTTCAGTATTGATCAGATCAAAAGATTTGGATGCCTGGCTTATGTGAAAGTTCAGAGAAAAACAGGCCCAAAATTCAGATATGAAGGAAGGCGAGTTATCCTGGTGGGCTACACACCAACAGGTTATATTTTGTTGAAACCAGAAGAAGGAAAATTTTATGAAAGCCGAGATGTGAGGTTTAATGAAAAACTGGTTTACGGAGACAAATATAACAGAAATGGAATAAAAGATTTTCTTGTTGTAAGCAATGATCTGAATAAAGATGAGTGGTTTATCAAATCTGAAATGAATGAAAGATGCGAAGAATTTTCAAAACAGGAGGGAGAATCCATACAAACTTTAAAACCGGAGGGAGAGATCAAGAGAAAAAGAGGTAGACCCCGTAAAACTGTAACTGTCGTTACCAAAAATGTAGAAGAGAAAGGTGAGCTTATTAACGATGTCAGTTTCTCGAATCTACCCCTTGATGAGAATATCAAAGCAAAGGTTATGCTGTCCTATAACATATCAGATGAGATAGATGAGAGTAAGATCAATTCTAATGATAAGATTTTTCATGCCTTGCTTGCTGATATCAACTCTGATCCCTCTAACTATAAAGATGCGATGAATTCAGATGAGAAAAATTGTTGGAAGTCAGCAATTAAAGATGAGTTGAATTCTATGAAGACAAATAATGTCTGGGAAATAGTCAAAAGACCTACAAAGATGCGTGATGGAAGAAAGGCAACAATAATTGACTCAAGATGGGTATTTAAACGAAAACTGGATTTAGAGGGTAATACCAAATACAAAGCGAGATTGGTTATCCGTGGGTTTAAGGATAAAAACTTCTATGAATTAAGTGAAACGTACGCACCTGTGTCAAGGTTGACACTTGTGCGAGCTGTGATAGGTATTATCAATAAGTTCAAATTACTCGTATGTCAAGCTGATGTTAAAACAGCTTTCCTAAACGGCGTCCTCGATGAGGAAATATATATGGAAATACCTGAAGGAGCGGAATTTACAGAGGAGCAAAAACGAAACCAAGTGTGTCGAGTGATGCGTGCTCTATACGGATTACGCATCAGCCCAAAGAAATGGAACAATAGTTTCACTAAAGTAGCCAAAGATCTAGGTTTGCAAAACTCTAGAACCATGTTTGTTCATTTGGCGAGAAGGTGCAAAATTTCTGATTGTACTTCTCTATGTCGGCGACCTACTTATGGCGAGTAGCGATGAGAGAAAATTGAAAGAGGTAACGAAAAGGCTCAGTAAAGAGTTTGAAATGAATATTCTAGGTGAGCCCAAGGAATTTCTCGGCATCAGCATAAGGCGAGATATTGAAAACAAAATTATCGAGCTGAGCCAAACGAAATACATAGAAAATATCCTTACTAGGTTTGGATTCAGTGAATCACATCCGCAAAGAACACCTATGATCACTACTCAAGTGAATAATAGGAACAGAAAGATGAGAGAAACGGATGCTTATGATGAGTTACTTACAAAAACTAAAACCAAGAAAAATGTTCCTTACAGAGAAGCCGTGGGAAGTCTGTTATATCTGGCAGGCGCGACAAGACCAGATATTTCATATGCAGTGAACATTCTGAGCAGACATCAAGTAAGTCCAACCGAGGATGATTGGAAAATGGTTAAGAGAGTGTTCCGTTATTTGAAGGGAACTAAAAAACTGAGCTTGAGATACAAAGGTGAGACAGAAGATATCCAAGCCTTTTCAGATGCAAGCTTCGCTGATTGCAAAAACTCACTCACTACGTGTGGCTTCGTTATAAAACTGTTCGGAGATGCGATAGTGTGGCGAACCCACAAACAGTCATACGTGGCACTGTCTACTTGTCAGGCAGAATACGTAGCGATGAGTGAGGCGAGCCAAGAGATGCTTTCTGTATACAACTCTCTTAGACTAATCTTAGTCGAACCTCCGTTGCCAATGATCTTGTGGTGCGACAATAAAGCTGCGAAAATAAATACTGAGACGAGTGGAGGAAATATACTGCGACACTTGATAGATGCGAAAGTGAATTGCATAATTACTTAGTGACTAAGTTGGTGAATCATGATCTTAATTTTTAACCATTTTTTCTTCCAGGGGTTATAATTATTAGCCATTATTTTAAAGTGAATAAGAAGGTGTGAGTAATTAAAGACGGCGAGGAACCGGAGGATCTCGTGGGAGGGAGTGTTGGATATATGTATCATTCGGCCCTCCTCCCCTCTCCGCCGGCCACGGCGAGAGCTGGCGCTGTCGCGCCGGTCGGCACAAGTCTCCCGACTGCCGAGAAGCACGGACGCTTTCACACGGTTGTTTGTAAAGCAAGGCGCGTATATATAATAAACTATTCAAAACTACTCGGAACGGACTTTTTATTCACCTGCCCCACGTAATAACCAACACTTTTTTAAAGATCTATTTTTTAGTATGAAAAAGAAAATTGCTTGAGGAGTGTTTTATTTGATTTCAATCATTTACAATTTATCTACTGAACTTCTACAAAATTATATTAAGTACTTGACATAAATTTTTGATTTGAGAAATTTCCGATCTTAACATTAGCAATTACAAGAATTAAGTGTACTTTAAAAAATATCCATTCTGTAGTAGGATGATCATACAGGTTGGGTACTTGGCATTTAATGCTTGATTTCAATGCTTTCTCGTCTCAACATTGACAAAATAATCTGAAATGTGTAACTGGATTCATATTACTATATATGAAGTTAATCATTTTGAAATCCGTAGCAGAGAAACATCTTAACTGCATTGAATTAGACAAAGATTAAACTTACATTTTCAAATCTTTACCCACTCAAAAAATTTAGTCCTTTGAAAATTTATTACTATCTTAAATGCATTTAAATGGACTGAAATCGAAGAGACATTTTCAAATTTCATTCTACTTAAAGAAATTGAGTAAAATGAAAGTTAATCCAACATTGAACCAAAGAATACGGAACATACTTGTCGTCCGATTATACCTTTTTCAAAAGTACATTTTTTACTATGAAAAAGAGAAATTGCTCGAGGAGTATTTCATTCGATTTCGACCATTTAGATTTTTACTTAACATACAATTGATTGAGAAAATATATTTAGTAGTAGGATAATCACATCAGTAGGATACTTGGTATTTGATTTAAGATTTCATTACTTTCTAGAGTCATAATTGACAAAATAAACTGGAATATATAACGATAGTGTATGAGTAAAAATGTCTATTGAAGTAATACATCTGTAATTCCAAATAACATATTCGATTTGAATAATATGACCTTACATATATTTGATTTCGTATTTGTGAATATGTGTATATCATATTCATAAATGCGTATTTATGGATTATATTACTATACTTGATATGACTTTAAATGAAATTAATCAGTTTGAAATCCGTAACAGAGAAACATGAAGCAGAAAGAAGGTTTTATATTCTGTAATTATTATCTTAGATGCATTGAAATAGAAAAAAAATTGAAAAGACATCTTGCCATTTTTACCCACTCAAACAAATTTAGTCGCTTAAGCATTTATTCATCAACGAACCACAGAATACGGAACGTACTCTTCAACGTGGGCCTTTTTCAAAGGTAAATTTTTAATCATGGAAAAAATAAATCTGCTTATGGTGAATTCCATCTTATTCAAACCATTTATATAATTTTGGTACTATACCTCTAAAAAAATATATGAGTTAAATACTTGAAGTGAATTTGTGATTTGAGTACTTTCCCATCTTAAGAAATTGTTCTGGATTAAAATTTGATAACAGCTACGAGAATTAAGTGTACATTTAAAAGTATTCATTCTGCAGTAGGATCATCATACTAGTTAGATACTTGTCATTTATGGCTTTCTCGTATCACCATTGACGAAATCCATCTGGAATATATAACTAGATTTGATATAGCTTTATATGCAATTTATTATACTAAATACAACTAAAACGAAACGATATTGATTTGATAATATATTACAGATGGAAGAGTAGCGAACCTTTCTAAAGAAAGGTACAACTAGTTTACGAGTAAAGAATGGTTTTATGGGAGGTATATATTAGATACCAGAGCTATCTACATCGGGGCATGATAAAGTACAAAAATGCACTTATATTAGTCCTTTCGAAATCAAGTACAGTTCATCCTTCTTGGCCTTTTAAATTACTTTCATAAATTCACATATCATATGATGCGTTCTGTAATTCTATCCTCAATATTTATTTAGGTACACATTCTTATTGTATTGGCCTTATTATGTCAAATTATATTTTTTCCCGAAAATACATCGATTCATTTTGGAATAGAACTAACCAAATCTGAGCAAGTTAAAGTACAGAAACCAGTTCATATTTATCCTGGCAAGTTCAAGTACATTTGAACCTTCGTGAAAGCTTTACCTTTTATTGAAAAAGTACTATCCAATTCGAAATGTACGCATTAAAATACTATAATTTGACATAGAATCCCAAAACGCGTTATAGAGCCTGTGAAGTCATCATCAGGGTTCATGTAGGAAGCGAACGCATAGGGATTCACAATGATTACTATTTGTTTCACAGACCGAACATTACTTTCTGTTCATATTATGCTCATTGGCAGACTGATTTTGACGTACGACTTGACCCCGTGTCTTGATGTACTTTTGTTTACCAGCCAATATTACTTTTGGATCACGGCATATGCTTCAAAAAAGTGTGCTCCAGTATGGAATGATCAAATAGGAGACTGAGATGATTCGCGAACCATCGTGAATGGGCGAATTGCATATTATCAAGCTCCCTTATATATAGACGGTAGATCCCCGACTCTCTTGCGAGAGCGCCACACTATATCTTATACGCGTGCGACTCAGCGCCTCACCATCTACAGGCGCTCCATCGTACTTGGTCGGTTACTCGAAAATGTGCTTATACTCGTCAATTGTATAAAGCTCATTCAAAATTGAATCAAATCTTACTGTAATAGCATTGAAAAAAAAAATGTTATTATGATCATTCAATTGTATATAAACACGGAAGAAAATGTTGAAAAAAAAATAAAAACAATTCAAATTGAAGTTTGGCAGATTAAAAATGTAATCATAATATTATAGTCTTCATATAAAATAATTTGTTAGCGTGTCAGAGGTGGATATAGTTTCATGAAGCCGTCAAAACAAGCATTAACAATTTCATAAATATGCTATGATGATATACTTATGCTCAAATGCATTCTTCTCTTTTAATAGAAATTTATTATAATTAATATATCAACATATAAATACAATGCACTATTCACAGTTCAGTTCAAACTATTCTAGATGAGTGTGAATTGTAATTAATTTTTATTAAAGATCACATAATGATTCACCAAATACTGAATTTCAAGTATTGCTAGAGGTGACAATGAGCTAGTATGGTCAACAACAATTAGTCTTGAGTTTCACTTATCATCTTCAAATTGTAGAATATTGAAATCACCGATAAAAGTGTCAACGAAGCTAACACTATATAACATGTCTAGACGTCTCCTCCTGTAAAGTTGTGAAGTTTCATGCTAAGCTGCTTTTCATCATGGCTGTTTTTCACATATAACTGTTCACTGGGTTTTACTTTATCACATTATTTATTCTATCCTTACACCAGTCATAAATAGTTATCCAACACTTCCATGGTAGGAGGTGATGAATTCCCATATTCAAGAATTATACGAGCTGGCGGATAAGGAGCTGGTAACGTCAACAGTCTTGAGTCACACCGATCATCTCACGTTTGTCGGATACTGAAATTACTCACTTAAGTGTCAATGAAGTTAACACTCATGACATATCTAGTTGTCTCCTCCTGTAAAGTTGTGGAGCGTCAGTACAAGCTGCTTCCCATCATAGCTGTTTTTCTCGCATATATCTGTTCACTGCTCATCACTTCATCACAATATCCGAGAATTCAACCAATTCAAACCTGCCAGTGTCTGCATGTCTCTACTCCTCACTGTCATTCCAAATTCTTCAGCAAGAACTTTATCAGCAGAATCTCTGTTCGATAATACTGCCCTGACTTGTTTTATCATATCGTCATCCAATTCTGGAAGTTCAACTTCTTCTACCTCTGTTTAATCAAGAACTGCTTCGCACAGGCGCATGAACTTACTCAAGAAATTTTCATCATATGCTGCTTGTCGTTGACTTTGATTGTGTCTTGATAAACCATGAGCTATTCTCTTCAACTCTTTTTCTGTTCGTAAGGTTTGTCATATTTTTTGGTAATCTGAGAAATGGAGTTTTGATCTAGAACTTTTTTGGCTGACAGCTTATCCTTAAGAGAATTTGTGGTGATTTTTATTACGCTGCAGCTTGAATTTAATTTTGAACGATCATCAATTTCTTTGCTGCTTTTTTCTAAAGTGCTGTTCATCTGACACGTTTTGATGGGCGTCATCTTGGAATAATGCCAAGGCCTATTAAGTTTATTTCCATCTGAAACAAATAATAAAATTCATCATTTTTTAACAATAGTGATTTTGTCATGGATCATTTTATCGCAGAATACACATCCGTATTCATTGATTTCTTATACAGAATTTTTCTCACCTGGGATTCTACTGGAGTCAGCGTATTTTGGCACGGAAGAGGAAAGACTGAACAACAATGCCCTTCTGAAAGGTTCCTTAACAAAGAATCTTTGTGCGTCTGTTGAAATAAATTTCCCCCATTCACTTTTCTCTGATGTTTGATGCTGGTTAGACATACTACTGCGACTTTCACTGAACAATTTTCTTGTCTTTTTCTAAGGTACGCTAGTGATGCCATTTCCAGAAACCACAGCATTATTCGGTCTGGTGAGGTGCTGAAACACATTGAGCTTCTTACGACCCAAATAGGAGTCACCGTTAGTAACGCTGAGATTAGATCCTACTGATTCCCGCCAACTCTCGATGTCTGTTCGAGAGTATACCATTCTCATCGGCCTCACAATCCAAATCACTAGCTTTTCGTTTTGATCCAATTGCACTCGCCTTGTAAAACAGCGTTTTGATTACTTACCTAGAAAAAAATAATTATTGACTATCGTTTTTGCGATAACTATATCTCCTACTTTATATGACTGAGACGAGGTTTGTCTGCTAGAAACGGTATTCTGATTCTGCTATTTTGCCTTGATTATATTTTCTTTTGCTATTCTTCTTTTCTCTTTCATCAATTCTAAATTATTTTCTTTATAACTGACTGGTTCATCCGCATTCATGTTTCTATATAATAAGTTGTATGGGGATTAAGTTGTCGTACAAAGGATACTTTCATTACAACTCTTGCTAGCCTTTAATAACTTCATATAAGTAGTTCCTTCCTTAGACTTGGCTAAGGTTTTCAAAGTTTTTATCACTCCCTCGCAAATTCCATTAGATTGAGGGTGATGAACTGCGATTCTTATAGTACTGTATCCCATATTTCCCATAAATGTCTTGTACTTTCTTTGAAAGATGTATTTCTTCATTATCTGATACGATGTATTTAGGCCTTGCTGTTTGCAAAAAGAACTCCTCCAAGGCTACGTGAATCTTCGATTTAGCTGCTATTTCTGGAGTCCAAACATACCTACTGAACCCATCGATGATGATCAAGAAGTCTGCACGGAGAGAAAAAGCGGGCGCTAGACGTACAAACACTTGTACAGCAACTGACAGTGGGTAGTCTGCCTGATCACCGCGCTATCTCAAGGATTGTTACTAATCGAAATCGGCGGAGTTTCTGAACGCGTGAGAAAGGGGCAATAACTGCCCGTGGCGATGCTCGCTTGTGAACTGTTTCATGTTGCTTGCAATAAGAGTGGTGTTCCAACGGTGCGCTCCAGGTATTTTTGGTTGGAGTAGCGGACACTGGACCCGAACGATATCCAGGTAGTCAGGGTATCCGATGAGGGTGTTCCAAGGGTGCGCTCCTGGGACTTTTGGTTGGTAAAGCTCACCCTGGACCCAAACGATGTCCAGGTAGTCACGGTACCCGATGACGCTGTTCCAAGGGTGCGCTTCTAGTATTTTCTCTCGAGGAAGCTGATCTTAACTACCTGGGCATTATTTGGGTCTAGAGTCAGTTTTTCGAAACAAAAATACCAGGAGCGCACCCTCGGAACACCGTGATCGGTGACCCTGATCACCTGGACATCATTTGGGTCCAGGATAAGCTTCACTAACCAAAAATCCCAGAAGCGCACCCTTGAAACACCCTCATCGGGTACCCTAACTACCTGGACATCGTTCGGGTCCAGGGTCAGCTGCTTCAAGCGAAAATTCTAGGAGCGCACCCTTGGAACACCCTAATCGGGTACCCTGACTACCTAGACATCGTTTGGGTCCAGGGCCCGCTACTTCAACCAAAAATACCTGGAGCGCACCGTTGGAATACCGTCATCGGGTACCCTGACTACCTGGACATCGTTCGGGTCAAGCAGTCACTGTAGACCAGACTGGCTTGGCGGCGGTATGCACGGCGCTCACTAAAACTTTGTCCTGCTTTCCGCCAACAGCTCGTGCTGTACTCTAATACTAAACAAACTTCAACTGCGCGTTTTACGGGCAGCAACTACCCGTGATACGACAGACTCCTGCGTGTACGCGAGACTATACTATCGCATAAACGTGCGGTAGCTGCCGAGCACGGTCGGCAACTGTTCTATTTTTCTCTCCGTGTGTATTTTCAAAACTACAGAAGTCGATGTTTAATTTTTAAATGGGATCGAAGCTGGATCTATGTAAACTCCTGGGGCCATGAATTTTCTGGCGGCTTTTTTTATCTTCGCACACGTAGTACATTGTTCGATGAATTCTTCGATATCTTTGATAATATTATTCCATGTGAATTCTTTGAGAATTTCTTTCAATGTTTTCTCCTCCGACCAATGATTTTTATTATGTATTTGGGCTGATTTCATTCATTGGACGTTCCTTTCCCTTAATACTTTGGGCCGTAATGGTCTAATAAATAATGGTTTGTTCGCGAGTTTTGCATAGAATCCGATCCAACCTAGTAATCGATTGAAATTTTCCTCCTTGAATATATGCGTGATTCTATGACAGCGTTATTTGGCGCTTCTTCTAACTTCAAAAACAAATCCTCAATATCGCTTTTATTTTGATATAATACGCCTTTGATTACAAAATCTCCTTCCTGGATTCTCGTGTTCACAAAATATCTCGAAAAGAGGTCTATTCTTGATTCGATCAATTCATCTATACTTATTGCCCTGATCACTGCATTTCTCGAAAATAAATTGATGTACCTTACCACGGTGTCCTTTCCATCATATATTATGTCTCTTTTCACCTGAATGGACTCTTTCATCGTAAAATCATTTGTTAATTTGGTTAACAGTAACAATTTATCTGAAACTCTACTAATCTTTTCGATGGTAATTTCCGGTGTTTCTGCATCTCCATGTGATAATTCACTTGGGTTAGTTTCATTACTCACACTCTCGTTATTTAGTTGAGTTGATTCCTCTCCGTCTACGTGGAAAGCTCGCAAGAGTGCATCTGCGTTGGGGTTCCATTTTCCTCTTTTATAAATTATGTTCGCATGATAGTCAGTAGTTTTCGAAAGCAGCCTAACTATTCTCGAGCTGACATCATCTGATTTATTTTTGAATATTGAGCGAAGGTTTTGATGGTCAGTATACACATCAAACTTTTGTCCATAAAGGGAATGTTTATAATGTTTCATTTCCCATACGATAGCCAGAAGTTCCTTTTCTGTCCTAGAGTAATTCCTCTCGGCAGGGTTCAAACTTCGACTTGCATAATTGCAAGGGTGTTCATTGCCATTCTCGTCTTTTTGCAATAAGACCGCTCCTAAACCTTCGTTGGAAGCGTCTGTGTTCAATATGAATGGCTTCGACGTATTTGGATGTTTCAGAACAGGATAGGATGATAAACATATTTTTAGTTCGTCGAACTCTCTTCTGCATTGATCATCAAAATCAAATACAACGTTTTTAGATCTGAGCTTGTTAATATTATAAGATTTCTTTGCAGAATTCGGAATGAATTTTCTATAGTAAGACGCGAGACCAAGGAATCTCTCAAGGTCGTTTTCATTTCTCGGCTCTGGAAAATTTAGAACTTTTCCCACGTTCCTGGTCAAGGGACGAACACCGTCTGCCGATATGTCATGACCGAGATATTCAAGACGATCCTGCATGAAGGAGCATTCATCTGGGTTAAATATTGAATTAGTTTCTCATAACCTCTCTAATACTGTTCTGAGATTTCTTAAATGTTCTTCTAGGGTGGATCCAAATACAATCAGATCATCTACATGAATCGAACATATTTTTCCAATCAACCCGCAAAGTTTGGAGTTGACCATTCTTTGATAAGTAGCCGGTGAGTTAATTAGGCCCACTGTCATTCGAAGCCATTCCTGATGCCCTTGGTGTGTGCTGAAGGCAGTGTTAGGAATGTCAGATGGATTCACTGTCACCTGATGGAACCCATTCGCCACATCAAAACAGGACATGTACTTGGCTTTACCCAATAAACATAATATTCCTTCAATAGAAGGAAGTGGATAGTTATCTTGTTCCGCGAAAGAATTTAGCTTGCGAAAATCCATGACGAAGTGCCATTTCTGTTTATCTGACGAATCAATTTTTTTCGGGATTAACCAAACATTTGATTAGTATGGTGAAAAACTGGGTCGAATTAGACCTTTGCGCTCCAGTTCATCAATCTGTTTTTCTATCTCCGGTTGCATAGACAGTGGGTGCCTATACAGTGGGGTGCTGACGGGCTTATCAATGGAAAGCTCAATTTCGTGCTGCACATCAGTAACAGCGGGCATTGGGTCGTCAGGCAGCGCGAATCGATCATTGGATTCGCATATGATATTGAACACTTCTTTAGATGCGATTGGAAAAATTTTTTCCGAAGTATTATTTGAATCTTTCTCAAATTTCTTTTTTAGCAAATCGATGCGTTCTTCGCGTCCCTTCGATTCAACAGCTGAATGAAAAATTCGAGATGAGTTTTTTGACTCATAATGGGCCTTCAGGAGATTCTCCCTCTCTTCATGGTTCAATTTATTATCTAATAGTTGTCTTAACAATGTTCCAGCATTGCTGTTTTGGAGATGAAACTCTGACTGCGTATTGGACGCTTCTTTCAAAGATTCATTACAATTCAAAGAACAATCAGCGGGATCATCATGAATGGCTACATGAATGTTCTCTGTGTAAATGGGTTTATATTCATCTGTTTAATTGAAGAAGTACAGCTTCAAATTCTGCTTCTCATTTATTCCATATGTTCCGGATATTACGTTTTTCCCTTCTATATAATAAATTCCAGGAAGATTTTTGGGACGTATTTCTCTCATTTCGAATCTGTTGGGTCGCAATTGCGCTAATCGATGTTTATTGAACTCGTAGGTTACGATATGGCCTTCGGAGTTTTTCAAAGTGATTGTATTATGTTCATTATCGATAACAGACTTTGAGTGAATTTGCCAATCTCTCCCTAATATATCTTCTGCTCGAGTGGGAAAACTATCTTCCATCACAAATACTTCGAACTCGATACCAAAAATTTCAATTTTGCAAACACCAATTGCTTTATAAATTCTATCTATGATCCAAACTTTTCGAATTTCATGCTGTAAAAATTTTCTGGCTGACTTATTATTTTGATCAACATATCTTACTTCCAGGTGAGACTTTTTGGGACCTGAATCTACCAAAAGTCCATTTGGGGTGATGGCTCCGTTGAAGTGCGTGAACAAAATTGAATCTTCTCGGTCGAGTTGAGTGGACTCATTTCCGAGGAGTCGTTCTCCTGAGGAGTTGTGAATGACTTCTGTAACTCGTGTATTTCCCTTTGCGGGGGATCTTTGTTTTGATAAGGTCGAACGCGAAAATCCATAGCTGATTGAGGATGTTTTCTGAAACAACGTTCTTCCGAGTGACCCGAAGTTTTGCAATAATTTTAAAACAACCGGGGTGATGATGAACGTTGATCAGTTCGCATTTTCATGTTTGATTCCGGGTTTTTCCTTGGTGGTTCTTCACGTTTTATTCGTTGTCTGCTTCTTAGTTATTCATCTTCCCTAAAAATTCCCTTCTCATACATCGCCTCTTGATACGCATCATTTAATGTCCCCGGATTTTTCGCAACTACAAATGCTTTTTTTCCCAGTTCAGGGCGCGCAAAAATCGATTTTTCCCCTCCTCTTCCTCCATACATCGAATGACAGCTCTAAATTGAAATCCTACTTGGTCAATTGACTTTTGAATTCTCTTATCTATATCTGCATATCTCTTCACGAAATTTTCTTTCTTTTCAATTGTCTCTTGAAGCATAGCGTTTCTCTCTTCGGACAATTGAGAATATTTTTTTTCCGTTTTGCCAAACGCGAATTGCAAAGCTTCTGAGAAATCTGTTGGGGTTACATCGGCCAATCTTGCGCCAATCGCCGCCGCTACTCCTTTCAATTTTCCCGCAATTATTTTATGTAGTAGGATAATTTTTTCCGCATCGTTCTCCATTTGCTTCATGATTCGGCGCCATTGTGTTGAAAAAGCTTCGACATCAGTTGTGCCGTCGAAATCACTGATTTCCGTCATTAACTCGTGAATCATACGATGACGTTCCAATGGTACTATTATGGTTTCCACGACGATTCCGTTCTCGGCGGGTGTGGAAGGAGTAGTTTGTATATTAAGGCGGGTCAGATACTCTCTTATCTCGATGATTTCTGCTTTGAGCTTTGCATTCTCTTCCTTTTCTTGTAATAATTCTGCCTCTATCTCTACTTTCACTTTATTATCCGCGGAGTTCGGCATGACGAATTGGCTTAGAGTTCGAAGAAATGATTTCCAACTGTCTCTAATCGTTATTAAGGGCCGATGAAATCTATCAGTTTCTCCAAAAAAGCTGACGCTTAACGTTGAGGAACGAGTGCTTAATGCGTCGGACTCTGAATCAGAATCTGATATAGGCACGTGGGCAATGTGGAAAGTTATAGTCCACCCACCTTATACATGTCGGATCCGGTTCTAGCCCTCTCCAAAACTATCCGCCGGCTGCTTATTAGAAGCGTCTTCCTTTTGTTGCGTGGTCGTTTTAGAGGTGGTGTTGCTCCAAGTGGTTGGCTCTGCGAGTCCCGGCTGGGCGAGTCGTCTTGTAGTTGCAGCAAGGAACTCCACTATTTCTCACTATTAGTCTCAGGTGCACACACGGCACTTGTTAGACTCTAACAATTCTAGGTCCTGTAACGGTCGCCAATTTGTAACAGGTTTATAACAGGAACAGGGAAAGGGATAGGAGATTGAGAGAGAACTGCTTATAGAATATCTATAAGTTTATTGAGCAGCGGAGCCAGTCAACAGTACCTCCCACTAACATGAGGCTACAGCACGGACTGACTGCTCGCAGGCAGTACGCATTTTCCTATAGCCCCGAAAATGCACCGGGCTGCGTGAGAAAAGTAAACGGAAACGCCGCGCATAGTTAATATACTGATTAGCGCCTGAGAGCATCCGCGCTCGAGGAAATTTCGGTTGGCTAGATAAGATATTCAACCTTTCTATGTGAGGGCCAATGCACTCGCTATGTGGAAATATATTTGAATACTCCACTTCGGAAGGCACTGTGCTCGCGTGGTTCATTGCACTCATATGTGGCACTGCGTTCCATATACTTTGACATTCATATCTAATGTAAGAATATCGATAAAATTCATGTGTGTGCGCAAAATATGGAAAATCTGATTTTCAGCGAGTTGTGCCACATGGATCGTTAAAAAAATCTTTAAATCGGCAACGTGATGGAAAATCTAATGCTACGGATTGATAGAGCTGATTGAGCGCTTCAATTTTTTGTCGTGAAAAATTTAAAAATCTCGATGCGTTAGTGTGAAGTGCGTACTTGAAAATTGGTGTTTTGATATGTAATTTGATGCATAAAGGAGAATCGTAAAATTATGATATGGTACGATTTCGGGTATGACCGATCGGGAGATCATCGAATGGGTTGTATATCCACCGTGATAACTTTGAAAAAATTGATGATAGGTTGCAAAATATTGAAAAACTGGCGCTTAGGAAGTTGTGCTACATAAATCATTGGAAAATTTCATGAATCAACGTCGTGATAAAAATTCTGATCCGGCGGATCGATAAAGCTGATTGAGCGCTTTCAACTTTCATCGTGAAAAATTGAAAAATGTTGATGCGTAGGCGTTAATTTTATGACAGAAAATGCATGTTCTCAGGTGAAAGTTATTATATTGCAACATAAAATTGAGATGCAATATATGAAAAATGAAATTTTTCTGATGGATATTACTCACAGATTGACGACAATTTATCGTCATAACAAATTGTATTTTCGATTATGTTTTCATTTGCCTCCTCGAAGAGAAAGTTTTAGAATGAGGCAGAAACCGACATCTCGAATCAGACATCGGGACCTTAATCTTGGTAGCCAACGGGGAAAATTAATGGTAATGTAAAAGTATCCGTATGTACTTTATCCACCAATAATTCCGATAAAATTTTTGATATTCATCAGTACTCATGGCAGAGCAAATGAAAGACATAAGCGAGCGATAGCGAGTGAGTGATACTGGCTAATGTAAGAATCTAAATGATGAACAGAAGAATAGATTCACATTATTAACCCATTAGCGCCCGAACGGACGCTCGACGGGCGCTTTTATGAGCGACAGATTTCATTTGGTTATAGTGGTTCAAAAAATGTGGAAGTAAATTTTCTCGTGCAAAATTTGTCAGCTTTCCGATCCCGTCATTTTTATTTCGTTTAAATAATTGCCCTTATTGTTATAAACAATTGATTGCGAAAAAACACGAAATTTCGAGTCAACATTTTTTTGTGTCAACTGTAAAATATGGAAAATGGTCGCAACGAACCCCGGGAAGTGAATTTCTAGTGTCCATGAACCTTGAACTTAAAGTTGATATTGTTGCAATTGCTCAAATTATTTTTGGAAGACCCAAAATGACGGCCGGTAGAAAAAGTTCTCGAATTACATCAAAGACGGAGATTCTAAAACCTTCAATGCTATTCTTCATGCTGCACTATACGGTGAAACTTACTGTGAAGTGAGTGTACAGGCCTCGTGCAAAAAGCGAATGGGTACTTCTCTCAGAAAAGTCAAAAAGCAGGAAAGAATCGGTGGCAGAGGCGAATTGACTGACTCACTTATAGAAAAAGTCAACAACTTACTATGGGTTAGCGATTGGGCGAAATGTCAACAGCGTTGAAGATCTGAAAAAAGGAATCCTCGCGACGTATTACCACTGCTGCTCGACCAACGATAATCCCAACCACTCGTTCTGCCCGGACGGAGAGGATAGCTGGTGCGAATGGAAAAAGACGAAAGCGCTTCGAAGCACTAAGGATCTGTTGAAGCATCCAGAGCCACTGCATCCAGATGTGCAAAAGCACATACTAGCAATTCATCAAGATTCATCCAACGTTGCCTCGGTGGTCGCACGCAGAATGCGAACGAGAGTTACAATAGTACAATATGGCGTTTATCACCAAAGCATTTGCACTCTGGACTAAAAATTGTCGGAATCGCAATGTTTATTTCTGCTTCGATTTTTAACAAAAGGCATTCAACGTATCTGCGTATTATGACAGCATGGGTATCATTGTTGGAAGGCAAAGCCATGAATATGCCGAAAGCAAGGATGCAGAAAGAGTTAAAAGACAGGAGGCCCAGACCGCTATGTTCACTCTGGAAGCACGTAAGGCTCGGAAAGTGATCAGATGTCCGACAACATGTTTGAAGAAGTCGAAGGCTTTTTATATAGTCCCGGGAATGCTGATTAAAGTGTAAGTACGATTTTCCGATAATAAGAACTTTCAACGCGTTCCTCTAAAAACAGCATTTTCAGAGTTTATGCTGGTGATAACTCGAAAACTAATTATCCGATTGTGCTGAAACTTGTAGGGTTTCTGCATTATAGTTTTACCTTCCATATAAATAAAAAATTATTGTAATATTCTATTATTAAATATGAAAAAATGTGATAAAATGGTGGAAAAAAAATATTGATTTTTTTGA
The DNA here is from genome assembly GCA_020882685.1 of Aphelinus atriplicis. Classification (NCBI taxonomy): domain Eukaryota; kingdom Metazoa; phylum Arthropoda; class Insecta; order Hymenoptera; family Aphelinidae; genus Aphelinus; species Aphelinus atriplicis. Next base: position 789,013 of record JAJGQD010000024.1, read on the forward strand.
AAAAATTACGCCATAAGTGCGAATTTTTTATTTAACTTTTTTTCCAATTCATCTACTAACTGTCAATGTAATTAATGTAAATTTTTCTGATTTTTTGATTTCAGATCAAAATTGCAGCCAGTAAAGCCGGCACAAGCAAAATAGAACGACTTTTCCATCGCTATCTCACGGCCTCCATTTTGTTGAAAAAAATTGAAGAAATAGTTTCGTATACTAAATGGATACACTTACAATTGTCAAAAAGTTGAATAAAAACTACCCTCGAAAAACGATTTCCAGAAATGAGTTTTTTTCTCGTTCTCACTGTATATCCCCCCTAAACTCATTCCACTCTTCTAGTATGGTATGTCCATAAAACATGTCAATACCATAAAAGCTATGGAAAAAGGAAATGACTGGGAAAAACTGGAACTTTGGCGTTTTCGAACAGCCACAAGTGGTTCAGCTTTTGTTGGTATATACTAAAAAATATAAATATAATCTTACTATTATATAAAGAGGAAGCCGTTTTTTTGTTCGCATTTGGCTCCAAAACTACTGAATCGAATGTTACCAAATTTTGACAGTAGCTTCATTGCACACGCCAGATGGTTATAGGCTATGCAAAACGTTGAAAAATACATTATTTAAATGAATAAATAAATAGTCGAACTACTACTTCTTGGCGTATTAACCGCAGAACCCCCGAATGGCAGGCACGGCGCCTGCGCGGAAAGTAGTCCCTCCGCCCGCCGACCCAGGCTACAGCGACGAGCTTCGCGCCTTCTCCACTAGGCGGCTGAGTGCTATCCGCAAGAGAGTTGAGCTGCTTCACTTATAACTAGAGCATCAAAGTGCATAGATATTGTCTCTCTCTTTGGAGAAAATTTCTCTATATATATATATATATATATATATATATATATATATATATTATGCCGAAAACACGATTGAGCGGATTGGGTCGTCAGACTCGGTCTGCAAATCGAATGTCAGTATATCGTAGAGCAGTCCCAGAGCAAACCAGAGTCCATGTGGCAGGTTACAGAACTGCTTTTGAATATAATTGTTTTTTGAATTATATTGATTCAAAAGATGTGCAAATTGGTTCAATGGATAAAATATGCAATCATTGCTTCGCCAAAAAATGGAATGATGAAGCCGCAGGCATGTGTTGTGCAGGAGGCAAAGTTTCTCTTTTACAACTTGAGGAACCTCCAGGACCTCTTAAAAGTATAATTTTGGGATTCCATCCACTATCAGAAAATTTTCTCAACAATTTCGAGAAAATACAATACGTTATTCCAGATGACTTCTTTCGGTGCAAAACAAATCGTAGAAGGGAATTTTATGCCTACGTTCAAGATCCAAGGACAAGTTTGTCATCGTATTGGAAGTCTATTGCCTACTTCTGGCGAGAATCCGCAATTTTTACAGATTTATTTCGTTTCTGAAGCTGACCAGCTTTCGCTTCGCTTCGAATCCTCCTAAACTTTGTAATGGCACTCGATTACAAATAAAGATTATGCGAAATAACGTACTCGAAGCTATCATCCTCACTGGCCCAGCTGCAGGAGAGACTGCTCTTATACCCCGAATTCCCATGATCCCTACTGATTTACCTTTTCAATTTAAGAGATTACAATTCCCTATAAAAATTTCTTTTGCTATTACAATTAACAAAGCACAAGGGCAAACGTTTAAATACGTTGGAATTGATTTACGTATAGAATGCTTTTCCCATGGTCAATTATACGTTGGATTCTCTAGGACAGGTAAATCTGAGAATCAATTCATTCTATTACCACATAATAAAATAACGACAAAGAATATTATTTACCCAGAGGTCCTTTGAATTCAGAAAAAATCCAGTAACAAATGAAATTCTATGTTTATGAGATACAAATTTTGTTGTTCCCAATTACACGTATCGCGGGCGAAGCCGCGACGGGGGATGCTATTATTCAATGAAGAAAAAAATATAAAAATGCTCTCTAAATCTAAAATAGTAGAAAAATTATTATTTAATTTGAGAAATTGCTACAACTGATAAAAATAATAGATATTCACTGAGAAACAGTGAAATGTCACTGAAAAATAGTAGAATTTAAACTAAAAATTCGTATAATCTCACTAAATTACCAGAGTATTAGTAAAATTTTACTATTCTTCTAGCGAGTATCTACTGTTTCAAGCAGAAACGCAATTCGTACTATTGAATAGTAGTTTTTTACTATTCCAGATTTAGATTATGGTGAATCTCATTTCTACATTTATGCTTGTTTACTATATGATATACAGATCTCTATTGCTGAAGCAACTGTGCCTCCCCTACGGGAGAAGTTTTAATTTCTCGGGAATCAGAATGGAACAATCATCTAAGCAATTGAATATTTTTTCTGCTTTCCATGCCTCTGCCCCCATCCCACCCCCTGGAGAGGGGTGAGATGGGGGCAAGGGATTAATCAGAGTTCGACCACCTTCCAAGGATAGGGGGAGGGAATATTGGGGGCAGCATTACTCAATAATCATCCGGCTCTGGTATAGGTTTTCTTACCTGGCAATGTGTTTTTAAATACTTATCCCTAACAGTGCTGTAGTGGGATGGCTGAAGCTTAACTTAGCTACTAAGCTGAACTTCGAAAACTTCGCAATATCCATCCAGAGGAGAGGGAGGAGTTGGGGTGGGGCTGAAGGGGGTTTAGAGGAATGTAAAAGGAAAACAATAAAAAATACAAATTTTCTAAAAAAACACCTCGACCTTGATATGACCTTGGAGATCACGTCCAAAGTCGAATTCAAGGTCACCATTCGATGTATTTCCGGGAATGGTAAAACTTTGACCCGTTAGCCCAGACTGGATCTGTACTTGAGGTGACAAGCAGCTGCAGACCAAGACTAACTTTTAGAATGGCTCCGGATGAGCATTCTAATCATAATCCCAACCATGTCCAGATTGTAAACCTTCAATTTAATTTGCTAGAGACGAAAATGTCGAAAAATGTCAATTTTTTTTTCTTTTATTCCGATATAGCTCGGAAGCTATTGACTTGAGAGCAAAATTGAAGAAAAAAAGTTTTGTTACAAAGTTTGCTATAAGAATGGATGAGTTTGAATTTAAAATCTTAATTATTGTTGCTTATATGAGTAAATCCGCAGAACTTTTAACTTTTAGCTCTCCTTGTGTTATTTTTTTCCTTTAATAGGCATACCTCCAGAACTACTTTAATTTGAAATTATACATAACAAAGTGAGTAAAAATGACACTGTTTATCATTTCATCCACAAGATATTTGCAGAACAGCCTTTCAAAAAATTGTAGTAAGCTTTAACGAAATTAGTATTACGGGTGGGAATATAAATTCAAAAATGTTTATTAATCATACATAATCCATAATATTTATTATAATACATTATTTCAACATGACTCAATAACCAAAGATAGATTTTTTTATTGAATTTCCATAGAAAATTCTTGTAACAAACGCTTAATCTGTAATCTTAATTATTCGTAGTGGTTTTCTACGTATTTTCTTCGCAGGTAATACTGAATTTTTTGATGAAACTTTCTTTGTATTCAAGACATTTTTGTTCTTTTTGGAAGCATACCATAGCCATCTATCAGGTGACAACGTATAATGGTCACACGGAGGTTTATACAAACATTCCGAACAAGATAAATAATTGAGAAATAAAACTTCAGGATCTTTCTTGTTATAAATTAGTTGATATACTTTATTTGAATGTGGAGCTAGCACAATACCGGGTTCAATTAATCCATCAATTCTTCCAATTTCGGTTGAAGTTACTGGAAATATTTTTATCTTCGAATCCAAAGAGTCGATTGCTCCAATCATGCTTTGTACTGACGTAATATCTTTACCTGAGAGAACTGCTTGATCACATAATCTTTTGATTGACCCTCCGGAAGCATCAGCACTGCTTTTTCCATGCCCTGCTGCCGTAAAATTCCAAGAACCACTATTAATGTTCATTTTCTTACAGTGATGATGAAAAAGAAAGAAATTGGTTTTATTTTTATATTGCGTCGTTGGACCATCGCTTTGGAAATGGATCGTTTTGAAATTTGGAATTTGAGATTTGATCAATTTCAAGATTGGTTGCAGGTGTGCCCATATAGAAGAAGCATCATGTCTCAAACTCTCCGACACAGTACAAAAAGAAGTACATTTTAGTTTCTCATCATGCTCATCTCTGTAATAAAAAACACCAGTATGGAGACTTAACTGTTTCTTAGATGCTCCAAAATGTGCCGCTTGAATTTCGTCATTACTCTTACAAATGTAATTTTCAGAAAAGTCGATAACAATTTGTACTTCATTGAGCTTCAAGCTAGATTTGTTTACACGGAGGAAAGTAGACTGATGCTTTGCATCGTATACGTGTTTCAAAAAAAAAGGCGTTAGTGCATTTATCCCTGTTATCAACTCAGAAAGCGTACAATTAATTCGAACTCTTGAAGTTACTGAGACGTTGAACAATTTATTTTTAGCACCTATTCTACTTTCTTTCCGACTTACTCATTTCAAGTAATAAGTTGGCGTATGAGCATCCACTTGCTTCAATTGTCTATTTTTACACTCTGAACATTCCCTGTACATATATTCTTTATCATCCATATCACAAGCAACAGATTCGATAAAATTTAATACATTATTAGACGACAAGATTTTCAGATATGCTAACTTTTGTACAAGGAAGCTGAAATTCACATGTGTATATATACTATTGTACGCAGAATTTTCCGAGGTTTCAGAATCCGTGATCAAAAATGGAGCACTCCATTACAAAAAAGAACATAAAGAACATCTTGACCTTGATATAATCTTGATATAACCTATATCAGAGGCCCCTATGAAATTCGTCAACGATGCTGGGAAACGGCTCAAACGGCTCAGTTCTAGTCATAAACATTTTCATGGCCTTTGCTAAGCTCTATACCTACCACGACTCTCTCGCTCGCGCGGACGCTCACTCGATGCCCTCTTGGCATAGAAAAAATTTTCTCAATTATTCAAGATAGTTCATCCTAACAACTGTCAACTTGCAAAGAGTCCCATGTACATATAATTTCCCTTAGATTACTGGGCGAACCCGCAAAGAATGATGCTATGGTACATGTATACATGGCAGAAATCAATTTGAGTAATAAAAATATGAATGTGTTGTAAGAATAAAGAATAATAACATCTTAGTTACCAGCTATTCAAGTACTCGACATTTTTGAGTACTTGAATCGCTAGAGCAAAAGAATTAGATTTTCTTTGATCATTCAGGAACCCTGCATTACTTGGAATCACTTTGATTATATTTGGGTTATCAATTTCATACGCCGAATCGTCCAGTCGCAGAAGTTTATTTGAATTATTATCCTCTTTCACGTCATCCGTAGCCGAGAACTAAATTCCGAAATATGAGAAAACCTAGCAATGAGTTGAAGATGCTTTGCTGAGTGCGGGCCAATAAACCCCGAAGAAGTAGGGGATCTGCTGCAAAGCGAGGGCTGCCGTCTGCCCCCGCACTATGGGCAGAATCGGTAAAATTGGCGACTCAACTTTATAACTTTTGAAGGAGGTCATATTTTTTTATGATTCAAAATTGAGATGAAAGCTGAAGGTGATTTGGAAGTGCAAAAATTGGGTCGATTTTGAGAAATTCAAAAAATATTCTATCGATCGATCTGAACTAAAGTATGAAAAACAGCATGCTATACCTTGGGAATTCAGTTATAAAACCCTGGAAGGATTTTTGAGAATATCCTCGATAATCGAATTCCTCGATACTCGTCTTGTTCAGTTCATCTTCTTCTTCTTCTTCTTCTTTCTTTGGCTTTGGTTACAAGACCGTCACGCCATCACCGGGTGTATTGTTCAGTTCACCTGATGATTCAAGTCTCCACGCACGTACTGTTCTACCCTTCCGACGGTTACGACTGTGCCATTTGTCAATATTTGCCATGAGCCTGAAGGCGAAACGTACCCGAGCATTTTGAGTTCTCTCCCTCCCACGTTTGGAGCAACGTTGGATCGCGAGCGCTCGTCTGACAAGAATATATCGCAAACATGTCTGTTTTGTTCGGTCGTCCCGTTTGCCAGTGCCTCGTCCAATTTCCAAAGCAGTACATGTAAAATGTGTTTTATATGCTGACACCACGTCTATGTTTCAGCGCTGTTATTTTTTTTGAAGTCGCGTTGGAACCGTTGAACTGTTGCACGTTAAACATATCGAGTGTCTGTTGAACTTCAACTCAATATTTTTACGCTTAGCAACGGTTGGTCAAGAAAGAAACAACATCTGATATGACGAAATGAAGCTTTTGTGTCTTATGTTACCGACAATAGGCCAAAAACTGGTGTTTGAACGATCTAGTAACGGTTGTTAGGGACATCAACAACAATTACAAGAAAATAACAAAGATGTTGTGTGACCTCAAAATTGCTATAAATGAACTCGAACTTGTAAATAATGATTGCTAAGGAAAAACAAAGTTTCCGTGTCGTTCACCATCAGTCAATGGACTCTAAAGTGCTTTTTCTTTTCTCGTAGCAATCGTAACTTGGGATGTAGACAGTTGTTGCTAGGCATGTCAACAACGGTTGCAACGAAAATTGTTTCACTGATTCTCGTCGATCCCCGTTTGTATTGTAGCCCCAACATACATTTACGGAGAGTTGAAGAAAACTTCTCGAAAACACATTAGCAACGGTTGCTAGGAAAATGAACAACGGATTCTGTTGAATAACGAACTTAACCTCTTTTCAAAAAATTATAATCATAACAAAACTTGAATAATTCATCGAAAAATTTAACCTAGTATGCTTTCTCGAAGCGATTCCATGCGAAAAAAAAAAGATTTCGTATAATTTTGAATAATTCATTATATTTCATGCACACGCATCAAAATTTCCAAAATTTTAACCAAGGAATATAGCCAAAAAACATTAATTTTCTCTGACAAATATAAATATAAAATATGCATTGTTACATCAATCCATGGGTTTTCTCGATTATGACGTTGCATCGGCCTGCAACGGCCCCTGGGGGGAAAACGTCCCGACAGATAACGTGGTTAGAAAAGGGTGGGCGCCAGGCAAGTAATTACACATTCAAGATAAATTACACATTCACTTAGCTAGTCCGAGGGAACTAATCGAAAATACCAAGGGTGACCCGCATGAGGACCGCTGCAGGGAGGGGTGTACCGGGTGAGGCGGCCGAGCCTCAACTATCGTATACCAGGGGAGTGGGATGGTCAGGCGTGCCCGACTTCACCTGGGGAGCCTCTCCGGGGAGGGCAGCCTCTTACCCCTTGCGTCCGTGAGCCATAATGGTTACCCGTCGGCCCACTAGACAAACTTACTATTTTTCCTGAAGAATGATGCTGCTGCTGCTCCAAAATCCGGTGGAATATTAATGGCCAGTATATATCAAATAAATAATAATAATAACATTATAGGGGAAACAGGAGGATTACCAGTACAGGAAAGTAAGTAAGATTTCAATATATTCATATTCAAACAAACGAATTTATTCTAGGAATCGTGACAACTAAACCATCGGCTGTACGCAATAATTATTAATTTGACAAGGAACAATTACTCCGCGGACCCGACGCCGGTTCGATCCCTGAGCGTCAGCTCGCCCGCCATTAATTGACGAGCGTTGCTTCGCCCAAGGAGAATTCTCGGCGCGACCGATTATCGCGTTCCCGTCGCGACCGAATATTCCGCGCGCGTCCCGGAGGCCTTCCCGAGCCAGAGCATCGGCCTAATAATTGTTCATATTACCGTACAACTGGATACTCTGCACTCAATACCGTATAAATATCAATAACGTCGACTATTGACACTGAGAAAGCAACGGTACAAGCGAAAAGATTGCTGAACTGTTCTGTCCAACGACTGCTGCAAGAATGGCGGAGGAATCGCCTCGCGGCGCCTTCCTCCCGGCCCTTTTCCCTCGAAAATCCGCGGAAGCCAATTAGCATATTCCGCGAACCGCCAAAATGCTCGCGGGACCAATGGGGAAAAGTCCTGGAACCGCGCAATTATGTAAATTTCCCCATTGGGCGACCGCACTCGCACGCCCCCTATTACTATCGGCCGCGCGGGACCATTCAAATAATCTCGATTAATTATATATATACAATGACTCCAAAAATCCATCTAACGACGTTAAATCTACGTTAACTCGAGCTATTTACAATAAATAATAATTTACAAGGTATAATTAACCAGGCGCACTCAACTGCGCACGCCTACGGCCTCTGCGCATATACAAATTCAATCAAATTCATTCAAATCTAGCGCGGCCCCACGCCTGCGCGCCTCAGTCCACGCGCCGCATATAGACGCTGCGCGCCCGCCTTTACCCTCTCCGCGCCTCGTTCCCTCGCCGCCGCGCGCGCTAGTCCCTCCAAGCCGCCTCTCTTCTGCTGCGACCGCATGGCCAGCAGTAAAGATGGCCACTCGCTCGCGCTCGTCGCGTAACCGGCGCCCGCGTGCGCCCGCGCATCATCGACCTCGAAGCTCCTCGCCTGGAGCTTCGGGGAGTAACCGCGAGTGCCCGTAAATGTGTTTTGGGGCCGGGGCCGGGGCGCTCGGGTCGCCCTCCGGCCCACAACATCATGGCGGCGCGCAGGCTGCCCCCTCTCCAGAGCCATCCAGGGGAACATCGTCACTGGGACGACTCCCCAGGGCCCTGGGGCGGCTGCCTGCTGCTCGCCCTCCAGTGTGACGTGCCTCCTAATGTGTGCGGTGTTTTTCAGGGTCGCTGCCAAGGACTGCTGCCAGCACCGCCAGCTCCAACTCCTCCAGGGACAGCCCAGCAGCAACCAGGGTCCAGCCGTCACCAGAGCACCTCGACAAAGAGAAGAGAATTAGTGGTCAGCTCAGGGGCTCGAGCTGACCACCAAGGACCGGTAACCCCAGCAGCGAGTCCCCCAGAAAGACTGGACGATGGGCGAGCCCCATCGTCCACAGGTAAATACTCCCCAATACAGACTTGGGAGTGATCCGGTATTAATCTTTATTATTTATGTTGCAGGGCTGGGGGGAGGAGGACCTGCTGACCACAGAGTCCTCTTCCAGAGCGTCAAGAGCTCTGTCCACAACATTCTGGGGGGGTAATTTAGTGAGTAGGCGGGTAGGTAGGCTAGAGGGGAGAACTCAGGCTCTCGTCAACAGACCCTGGGCTCTCCCCGTCACACGATAATTTTAAATTATTAATTTAAAATTAAAATTTAAAATTAAAATTTTTTTTAATTTTATATTATTTCTTACTTCACGCCAAGGCATCAACTTTTTCAAAATTTTTACCATGAAATATGGAAATGATTTCAATGATCATTCGATTGATCAGACTCAAATTTGCATCATACCATTATTTCGTATTTTTTTCCACGATTTCCCCATTATACTTGAGAAAATCAAATTTCTTTCACAAATTTTATTGTCACGCATCAACATTTTTGTCTTTTTCACGATTGTAAATGAAGTGGTCCCCGCAGCTCTATCGATTTGTCACATTAAAATTTTTATCTAGACATCAATTTATAGGTTTTTCCAATGATTCACGGGATACAGGGTATTATGAAGGTTTCTCTTCTCATGTCACGCCCACCATCAATTTTAACGAAATCTTCACCATGGAATATGAAGTCCCTGTTAAGGGGTAATATACCTTTGTGACCTCCGATTTCGAGGTCATTTTCAAACACTCACCATAAGCGCAGGAAAAATCCAAGGAATATGGGGTTTGTTGCATATGAAAGTACTACTCTCTAACTACAGAAAACACACTTTATTTTTCCAAAAAATACAAAATGACGGAGTACCAGCTCGTCAAAGGGGAAAAAATTTTTTACTTTTTCTTCACTAGCCTACCGCTACAGGTCACAATTTTGACCCTAGAAGAAAAAATTGAACAGGGTTTTGAAGTAAAATGAAAAACTCAGTGAACGGAAGGCCATTTTTTCGAAATTCAAATTTGGGGCCAAATGGCGTCAATTTGAATTTTTTTTCTTTTTTTTCGCAAAAAAATCGGCCATAAAATCGGTAAAAATCAAAATATCAAAAAAATCGTACGACATTCACTTAAAAATCATGTTTCCAGGCTACAGTTGAAATTTGAAGTGAATCGGTTGAAAATTGACGGCGCTATTGGTAGGCTAATACCAAAAAAGGCGGTTTCGAGATAAACGCGTTCAAAAATTTGAGTACTGTACTAATACTATACGACTCTGTTCAGAGAATAAATTTTTTGAGTCACTTAGAACTTCTTCCCCCACTTGATCGACTTTTTATATCATTCTTAGGTAGTTTATGGAGTGTTTAAGCCAATAAAAAAAAATTGGAAAAAAAAGTCACAAAGGTATATTACCCCTTAATGGTTATCTGATCGGTTACAGACGGAATCGCACCATTCCATCATTCTATGGTTTTTTCTAATGGTTTCTCTGATACCCAAGGAAACATGACTTTGATTATCCCATTTTCATACTTATGCGTTTTGACCGTTACATGGTAATACCAGAATCATCCTCATAATATCATTCAATGATTTTTTCAATAATTTTGAAACATGTAGTCCCTGATTAAATGTTTCAACCGTGGAATATGAAAGTCTTTTCGATGTCCTATCGATTGGTCAAATCCGCATCGCATCGCTATTTCATGGATTTTTCAATAGTTTTCCAGATATACTCATCAAAACATAATAAAAGTCTTGAAATAAAACGTAACCTTTCTTTTGCCGTTTCCAACTCTCAGGCATCGATTTTCTCGAAAATTTTAATACAGAATATTAAAGCGCATGCAATCCGGCCGATAATATCTATTTCCTTATGTGTCGATTTTTTCACTGATTTTCTTTGGTTTCATAATGTCGATGGATTTATACATGTTTTGATAGATCCAGTGTGATATATTAAAGCAAATTGAAAATCTATCGAGTGATCAGGCTCGCATTCGCACCATACCTTTACTTAATAACACATCTCCACAAAAAATAAAAACAAAAATTGAACGAGAGAGTGGACCACCCGACTTGAAAATATTTTTGGCTGCTGAATCCGAATCCGAGGTCCGTTTAGCTCCATCACCTCTGCGTTTAGACATAACTCAAAAAAAAATTTAAAAATCATCATTTAGCAAAACAGAAAAATTTTCCAGATTTTATGTAAAAAATTGTTCTTGGTGTTTCTACAATTTGTCGCATAGTTTACGAGTGAAAAATCCATAAAATTATGAATTTTGAATACGGCCCACTCGCCGTCAAACTTTCTGAATTTTTTACTCAAAGACTATGCGACAAATCGAAAAATCGCTGAGGACAGTTTTCTTTTATTTTTTCATGTAGAATAGAATAGAATAGAATTTGTTATTTTACAAAATATTGATTTCATCGATATGTCGTCCGCCATATTTTTGAGGTTATGGCTGAACGCAGAGGTGATGGAGCCAAGCGGACCTCGGATTCGGATTCAGCAGCCAAAAATACATATAAGTAGAGTGGTTCAGTCTCTGGTTCAATTTTGTTTTCGGAGCTGTGTAATTGATGCTTCACTATAGTTTTATCCGATTGTTCAATTTGACGATTTTGGAATAGATAATTGCATAGGTTCATATTTCTTTGTAATGTTGTATCGCTTACAAATTGAAATGAATGAATTTTTTTCACATTCTGCGCCCACGCATAACTTTTATCGAAATTTTCACCATGTATTGTGAACAGATATGTTGATTAGTCAGACCCAAATTCACATTATACAATTATTCCATAGTTTATTGAATGGTCTCCCCATCACAAGAGACAACAACAATTTCGATTCATGAATTTTATGCCCACGCATACAAATATTCGAATTTTCTACGATAGAAAATAGATGCGTTCGATCAGCTCTATCGATTGGTAACAGCAAAATTTTTATCACACTCTTCCATATGTCGTTTCAACCATTATCGCAATACTAGTTAAACTAGATTTTTTTCACGTTACACGCCCACGCATGAATTTTTAGAAATTTTTCGCATGATATATCAAAACCTATTGAATGATTGGTCAGATTTAAATAAGCACTACACTACTGTTACCACATTTCACGCGCACGCATAGTTTTTTTAAGCTTCAATCATGAAATATGGAAGCTTGTTCGATAATCTTTCGATCAGTCATACCTTAAATAGTAACATACCATAATTTAACGTTTCTTCCTCAACGCATTAAAATTAAAATTTACAACACCAATTTTCAGGAATGAATTTTACCACCCGTCGGCATTATTCAAGTTCTTATCATGGAAAATGGAATAACCTAAGAGTGCGCTCAGGCAGCTCTATCGATCTGTCTGCTCAGAATCTTCATCGTGGCGCAGATTTATTCATTTATTTGACGATTTATTTTGTAAATTTTCCTAAAAGAGTTTTTTATCACATTTCATGCCCAAGGATCAATTTTTTCTAAGTTTGAACCAGAGAATATGAAAGCCCTTACAATAACCTATCAGTTGGTCAGGCTCACATTTGCACCATAATGGCTAATTGCTTCCAAGGATCCATGGATCAATCTCATCCAAATTTGCACTGTTACGTCCGACTTGCGGAGTCCGAATGTTGTCACGGTTACTAAGACGCGATCACCAGCATTTGAGCACGCAGGTTTGGAATCCCGGGGTCGGAAGTTACGCGTTTCCCTGTTTAGCGTTAGCTAGGAAGGGGCGATGCTTTTCTCTAACACGGAGGGCGAACTCTTCATACGGGTGGGACTAGAGCAGTGGCACTAAGGTGAGGTGTGAGCTTGTAAGTGGTACTTACGTTGACGTATGGGTGCGGTAGCTGTGGTGTAGTTGTACAGGCTCGTTGGCTGTTTTCTCGGTGTGGCAGGCCCGTAACGGATCCCTCGTTTGAGTTTAAATTCGAACGACTCTATTGCTTTGAATTCAAATACGTAGTGACTACTTGATATTTGTGATACTAACTGTTCAAAATGTTTTACGAAAACTTATTTAAATAAAACAGTGTGAACAGAGATACAGGCAATTGGAATGTAAAAGTGTTTATTCAACGAGTAAATATAAGTTGTCACGGGTACTTTGTACCGTGAGGTCTCCCTGTCCCAGCAAACACCCCTAATTGTATAGCGGCCGCCATACAAGGTAAGAGAGAGATAGAGAGAGCGCGAGAGAGAGACAACAGCAGCGCGACATCACCGCCGCACCGCGGCAGCTACAGGTGCCGGGCGGAAGCGGGCAGTGTGTGCCCAAGCGCGAGCGCAAAAGCAGCAATTTGGCCCAATCCCTTCGCAACTTTTCGGTGCCCTGTGCCCTGTGCCACGTGCTGTGCGAGTGCTGTGCACGCGTGCCCCGTGTCCGGTGTCAGCGCCGACACCCCGAGCAGCTCTTCCACACGACGGCCGAGCCGAGGCCCACGTGCTCAGCGACAGCTTCCCCGGCTTCCGAGCGCCGGCCTTTCTCCGAGCGCCGACATCGCCGTGCCGGCTTTCCACGCCGCCAGATCCCACCCCGCGAGCAACGACAAGGTTGGTCTCCACGTGTTGCTCTCTCTCTCTCTCTCTCTCAATCGACCGCGCCGCGTTCCCCCATCATTTGTACCCCGTAATTGCGAATAAAGCACTATCTTTTTTACGTGTGTGCGTTTCTGTGGCCCCGATTCACCACCTATATTCCCGAAACACGACTCTGAGAACTCGCCCAGCATCGGCGCCGGGTGAGATTGCACTCTCTCGTGTCCCCTTTTGTTATTAATAATTATTATCTTTATTGATGGGCATGAGCCAGTGACAAAGTTCCAGAATTCCCCGATCTGCGAAAGAATAATTCGAAAAACAAATTATTTGAACCTGAATCATTGAATGGATACTTCTCTATTTGGACCTATTTCAATGTTGATCCTTCAGGAAGATTTCATTACTTCCCAGAAAGGTCAATAAATGAAAAAAGAGTATGTTTTCTATAACCAATGGATCTTACTATAATACAAATTTTATAAATGCACATGAATTGTATAGGTTTTAAATCCCATTCGTGTTTAATATTTTGAAATATTAAATATTAATAGTAGTTAGTTATCGATACATATGGTATATATATATATTGCAACGATCACGCATACGTAAAACATACACACACACACATACACACACACACTTCTTTTCAGCCATATTCTTGACCAGAACAAACATCAAAGAATGTTTTGGTCAAGATTGGTTATTTGAATCCCGAATGGTCTCCTGTAGTAAGTCTATATAAGAGTAACTATTTACAGTGAAGTTTAACCCGTTTCGGCCCAGAATGCCACTCGAAGCATGTGGTTCTTCGGTACCTCATAACTTTTCCTATTCGCGACAGAAAAATTTTTAAAGGACATATTTTGAATGATAAAGACTTTCTAATGGTGCGCAACCTTTCTAATGGTGTCAATTAAATTTGTCTAGAACGTCATTAAATATGCAAAATCAGTATTTTTACAAAAAACACGACTTTTTCGACACAATTTTTATTTAAATCAAATTTTGAATGAATGTTGGGTCTGCCATGGACCTTATCTCAGTAACCTGTGAAATAAATGTCTAAACTTGAAAGATGCATTGTCAATTTTTGCAAAATTCAAAAAATTGTTAAAAAAATTCTAAAAGAAATCCAGCACATTCTTTGAGTGACTCTAAGAACTTTTTTTCCTGATAATTCTCTGACAAAGTGCGTCATCTTAGTATTTTGATGAGGCAAATGCCCATCACACATGTATGAATCGCGAAGGTAAGCGAAGCGTCGGGAGCCGCACGCACACATGCCGAGATTCGACGCCGGAGAAGTCGAGATCATATATATAGATATAAGCAGCGGCAGCAGCGCAATCAGCGCCGGAGGAATGAGAGCGGCCCGGCTAATTACCGAAAAACGAAGGGTCTCTCTCTCTCTCTCTCTCTCTCTCTTGCGCGACAACACCGAACGCGCACGGGCGTGACTCGCGGGCCACGTGCACCAAGGCCATGGACACCACGGGCGTTATGCGATCCCCGCGCCCGAGATCGCCGCGACAAGTGATGGGGTTGTGCGACAGCGACAGGCAACAGCACCGCCCAGGGCCCATCAGCCGCTAGGACCGCGACGCCGAGAGCAGCATGGCGCAGGGCTTCGCAGAGCCGACGAGGATGAGGAGGAGCGCCGGCGAGCAGAGGCTAAGGCGTCTCAACGAGCGCCCAGCCGAGACGAAGCGTACAGGCATGAGTGAGTACAGCGAACATCTCTCCCCGGCCACGGAGGCTATCTTCTCTCTCTCGCACGCGTGCGACGTACATGTTCTCGCGCGCGCAACGGCTCGCCCAGCCGACGCGCATCTTCATGTATAAAGCTCGGTAGCCGCGCGCTAGATCGCCGACGCGTCGATGCTCCACACGGAACTCATCACTTCGTGCACAATAGATATAGATATATAGAATATTTGATTCGCGAAACACGCGGCGCACTATGGGACAAGTTCAAAAAAGGGTTGAATTTATAATTTCAAGATAGGTAAAAATTATCCGATTCAGGTGAATCTTCTTCACAGCATAGAAAATCATCTTATGATACAATACAATATTTATGACAATATTCTGACATAATACAATATTCATGAAAAAGTTCATAGCGACGGAATAATAGCTCAAAAACAAGTAAATATTCAGACGTTTTATTATGGACGAAATTTGAGCTTTCTGAGAAAAATAGTTCTGTTTGGCCGATTTAGCTGAAACTTAGAAATGATGTATAACAGGTCCGTCTAAGAAACTATGGCGAATAGTAATTTGCAAATTCGCAATTGTTAAATACACATTTGTTAAAACTTCAGAAAATGGTCTGACTTTCACAAAACTTGGCTCATTTGCATTAATCCGACTATTAATCATAATTTTGGCATCATATTCTTCAATAATCAATTTTCCATATTTGCAGACTATACTAACAATGACAAACGTTTAAATTGTAACAAATGTTGAATAGGAACAACTGATTTCAATAAGTAATGAAGAGAAAAGACTCAATACATCTTCTTCTTATGAAATTGCATTGATAAACAATGTATATTTGACAAATAAACTAATTGCTGACTGTTCACTTGTGACCACGGTATAAAAATCCACTTATAACAATAGGTCTGCAAAACTAGCAACAACTGTTTGAGATAGTTGATGAAGTATAGATTTTATTCATTAGAATATGAAAAATTAGAAACTTGTTAGCAGTAGCAAAATGATCTTTGTTGAAGTGTTATTAGCTCGTTATGGCTTTGGTCATGATACGCGGCGAAAAAATTTTTTTTTAAATTTTCCTATCCTCCCTCGACAGCAACATGTGTTTGACTCCTGTCTAGTCCCAAGCCATCCCTGGTAAAACGGCCGAGCGCAAGTACATCTCCAAATGAGGATAACCCCTGGAAGTATATATATATACGGTGCGCGTCACTTGAAACTGCAGGACATATCCCTGCCGTGTTGATTTTTTTCTCATAGATATGAAGGGTTTATGGGGGGGGGGGGGTCTCACCTCTCGCCAGCCCCGAGAGCCCAGCACGACCCTCACAGCACCGGGCCCGAGACCTTTTTTTCTTGCTTTAGCGCATCAAAGTCAAAAAGTGCAAAAATATTGCAAACTCAATTTTTCAAATTGATTAATCAGCGATTCTTTTTCCTGATCAAAAAGATCTTTGAACGGTCAAGATCCGACAATATTTACCCTTTGACGGATTTGAACTTTGAAATACACAGTATTCAAAAAAGCGAATTTCTTCCTTCAAATCCGGAAAATGGAATAGTTGGGGAAGATCTCAGGCTTTTTCGAATTTCTCATCTATCACAGTATCTTTCTACCCAGATTTAATAGGAAATAATGATTTGGCGTGAAGTTATTGTGGAAAAATGCGAAAATCATACTATATTCCGAAACTTGAATTTTTTTATTCAACCGAATTTTCGCATTCACATCCGAAAAATGGAATATTTCGGGAACACCTGAGGCTTTTATACATTTCTTATCTCGCAATGTATCTTTCTACTCAGATTTAATAGGAAGTAATTATTTGGAGTAAAGTTATCGTGAAAAGATGCGTGAAATATACTGCATTCCGAAACGCGAATTTCGTGAATAGAACCGAATATTCTCGATAAAATTCGAAAAATGACATGTTTGGAAAGAGTGCCAGGCCTTTTAACATTTCTTATCTTGTGAAGTATCTTCCTACTCAGATTCAATTAGAAATAATGATTTAGGGTGAAATTATCGTGTATAGATGCGTGAAATAAGCTATATTCCATGATGTAAATTTTTTCAATTCAATCGAATTTTCTACTTCAAATCCGGAAAATGGGATATTTGGTGAGGATCTCAGGCTTTTTCAAATTTCCTATCTATTACAGTATCTCTCCGCTCAGATTTAATAGGAAATGATGATTTGGAGTGAAGTTATCGTGGAAAGATGCGTGAAATATACAGTATTCCGAAATGCGACTTTTGTACCGCCAACTTTGCACTTCTCGCACTTTTAGGAGCTCCACATCGTATTGACCGTTTTATTATGACAAGATTTCAACACCAGGTTCTGTACATCGACTTTCAATGTTCAATTGTGAGTATTAAAGAATCGATTAAGAAAAGATATACTAAAAACGGGCAATTTTTTAGTTTCCTATTGGTATGCTTTCACATTCTATTCCGCAGTATCATAATAAAAAAATGAAATATATATGTTGTAGATCTGAAAACCTACTTTTATTATTGGTTCGAAATATCGCAATCACACTATTGTCTAGTCTAGGCGGCATGCTGCAAAATTTTGTGGAAAAAAATTGAAATTGCAATCATACTAAAACTAATTAATCGACGGAGCCTAGTTTGTGCACACATCAAGTCCATATAACTAACTAGTTCCTCGCAGAAAGCCAGCTGTACTACTTAATCAATGACGGCATTGTGAATTTTTCAAAAAGAATGCTAAACTTTCATGTTTTTGACTTTATTTCTGTATTAATTATACGGTTCGGTCGTTACAAATTTCACTTTGACACTTATTCTCAATAGAAGTAACCGATACGAAGGTGTACGAATAAGTTCTTGAAATTTTTAAGCTCTAACAGTCGCTGTCAGAACTGCTTTCCCTTTCGTCACTGTCAGCCTCCAAAGTTTCATCTTCGTTTGTCTCATCCACCCTGTAACAGAATATTGTTTGAGTCATTCAATTTCAATAAGCTAAGCTTGGAAAAGATTTAACTTGGAGTCAAATACTGAAATAACACTTACGGTTCGGAAATAAATTTCTTGGCATTTTTTGGTATTTCTTTTTGAATTTTCATTTGTTTATGCAATCTTTCTTCCAGTAGGATGTTAGATATAAGAGGGTCAGAATCATGTATACCTCGATTATATACATCTAATAGTCTGGATTTTTTACTGTTCTGTCGAGCATGTAAAGTCATGTTTCTCCGATAGAATTTATGCCATGCCTCTTGCCCATCTTCTGAGAAATACGCAACAGGTAGAGGTAGTTTCCTTGCGATTTGACAGCCATGCATCAGAACTTTATGCAATGTAACATTCAGTCGAGCCCACGGATAAAGTTCATAATGCTTCCAATATATGCTCCAGCATTCTTCTTGTAATAGATCCAAATTTAGTTTTTTTGCATTTAAATATAAGGATAACTCTTGCAATCGCTGAGATGAAATTTTTATCTAATTGCAATGCAGCTGCAAATTTTTCAGGCTCACTGAAACATCGTCGAGCAATATTCCCTGTGTTTGTTGTTCCGTGTCCTTGCAGTACTTGATTTGGTCTAATTCCAAATGGATCAAATACTCGTGTTTGAACGATTTTTTTTCTTTCTTCCACCTCATTTGAAACAAAATTGACATTAATCATTGATGTATTACAATTTATTTACACATAACACATAGATTATTAAGATGCTTACCTTTAAAATCTTTTGTTACAGACCATTTTTTCAGGTCAATTTTGTAGGATATGTGTAATAGCTCGAAAGCTCTTATCTTCACATGCAACATGCCTAATCCAAGTAGCAATGATTTATCATCGCTGGGTAGAAAACTCAGCGTCCGATTCCCAAAATCAGTGCAACTTCTCCATTGTTCCCGACAATGGCATTAATACATTTTCCATCGAACATTGTTTGGTAAACGTCAAAATCGACTTTCACTCTCTTATTTTTTGAAGAAGTATATACGTGCGGCTTTATCCGGTCAGTTTGTGAACTTAATCTTCTAAATTCGGATTCAGTACTTTCGACTGTTTCTTTTTCTAAAGCGATTCTGAGTGGTCAACAGAATCTGTAACTAGCTGGAGTAGGATTCAGCCAAACGCAGTCACCACGATCACAATATAATTTGATAACAGTCATACTTGTTACAAACATCGACTGTTGGGCATCACTCGATTCATTCTCGAGATTTTTGCATTTTTGCTGCGAATTCGTGTGACCCGATGAGCTGTCGAATCCGGTAGTTACTATAAGACGTAAATTAGCCAAATGTTCCTGGTTCCAATCAACTGATACAGATATGATCAGTCGCTCTGCTGTTTTGTTCAACATGCTTTGTAAAGGAGTGAGAACTTCAATTTCACTCGCTACGATATTTTTTGGTTCACAATCTTTCTTTGCTAGCCTTACGTACTCGTATGATGGGTAACGATCCACACCCACCTTCCCTAAATCTTTGACGAAAGATACCCACGATCTTTTTGTATAGCCATTTTCGAGGTAGAATGCCTAAGCTTCTTCAATGGAGAGCCTGGTAACTGCCATGACCTTTTCGTCATCCGACTCTTCATCGGGTTTCCATACTTCTTGCATTTTTTTTTCCATTTGTCTCGCAGCAATCATGATTATGTCTGCATCATCCACTTCTTTTATATAGTCATGAGCTCTCAAATATTTTGTTCTCCAATGCATGTGTTCTCCAGGACGTTTCTTTTTTCTCCCACCTTTGTTAGATAATGGCTTTTTCTGCTTTTTTGGCTGCCCGACAGCCTTTTTCTTTCGTGCAGTGGCAACCATAGTACTGTTGAATTATCTACAAGAATCTTATTGATTTTTGCAGATTCTTTTAGAAAAAAGAAATATATTTATCAAAAATATGGGAGATGAAGTGCGCAACTTAACGTTATTAGTATTATAGATCTACGCCAAAATAAAGAGATTTATCAGAATTTCCTATATTGTGATGACCATTCCCCACTGATTCTGTATTTATGAATCATTTTTCGGATTTGAATGAGAATATTCGGTTGTTTTGAAGAAATTCGCCTTTCGGAATACTGTGTATTTCACGCATCTTTACCCGATAACTTCATTTCAAATCGATATTTCTTATTAAATCTTGATAGAAAGATACTTTGCAAGATAAAGAATGTGAAAAAGCCTGTGATCCTCTCGAAATATATCATCTTCCGGATTTGAATGTGAAAATTCGGTTGAATTCAAAAAATTCACTATTCTGAATACTGTATATTTCACGAATCTTTACCCGATAACTTCATTCCAAATCATTATTTCTTATTGAATCTAAGTAGACAGATACTTTGCAAGATGAGGAATGTGAGAAACCCTGTGATCCTCTCGAAATATCTCATTTCCCGGATTTGAATGTGAAAATTAGATTAGATTAACCCATTAAAAACCAGGCCAAACCTGGCAGAGATATCGAAAAACGAACTATGCCATCCTTCGCATAACCGAAAAAAAAATACCCGTGTTTTTTCTTTTGTCGATTACAATTGTTTATAACAAATTATTTAAACAAATAACCCAAAATTTCGTAATTTTGCAAAACTGAATGCTGATATCGATTCCACGGGCAAAAACACGACAAAAACCTATGTAACGTTTTTTTGTCAGAGTTCAATTTGTTAGTGTAAAATGAGGATAAACAATCGTACTCTGGGAAGAGGGCATTGACCACGCTAAATACCATGCAAAATCTGGCAGAGATATCGAGAAACGAACTATGCCGTCCTTTGCATAACCGAAAAAAAAAATACCCGTGTTTTTTCTTTTGTCGATTACAATTGTTTATAACAAATTATTTAAACAAATAACCCAAAATGTCGTAATTTTGCAAAACTGAACGCGGATATCGATTCTACGGGCAAAATAACGACAAAAACCTATGTAACGTTTTTTAGTCAGAGTTCAATTTGTTAGTGTAAAATGAGGATAAACAATCGTACTCTGGGAAGAGGGCATTGACCATGCCAAATACCATGCAAAATCTGGCAGAGATGTCAAGAAACGAACTATGCCATCCTCTGCATAACCAAAAAATAAAATACCCGTGTTTTTTCTTTTGTTGATTATAATTGTTTATAACAAATTATTTAAACAAATAATCCAAAATGACGTAATTTTGTAAAACTGAAGGCGGATGTCGATTCTACGGGCAAAAACACGACAAAAACCTATGTATTGTTTTTTTGTCAGAGTTCAATTTGTTAGTCTAAAACAGGAACAAACTTTTCACATTTTGCATGGTATTTGGCATGGTCAATGCCCTCTTCCCAGAGTACGATTGTTTATCCTCATTTTACACTAACAAATTGAACTCTGACAAAAAAACGTTACATAGGTTTTTGTCGTTATTTTGCCCGTAGAATCGATATCCGCGTTCAGTTTTGCAAAATTACGACATTTTGGGTTATTTGATTAAATAATTTGTTATAAACAATTGTAATCGACAAAAGAAAAAACACGGGTATTTTTTTTTCGGTCATGCAAAGGACGGCATAGTTCGTTTCTCGATATCTCTGCCAGATTTTGCATGGTATTTGGCGTGGTCAATGCCCTCTTCCCAGAGTACGATTGTTTATCCTCATTTTACACTAACAAATTGAACTCTGACAAAAAAACGTTACATAGGTTTTTGTCGTGTTTTTGCCCGTGGAATCGATATCCGCATTCAGTTTTGCAAAATTACGAAATTTTGGGTTATTTGTTTAAATAATTTGTTATAAACAATTGTAATCGACAAAAGAAAAAACACGGGTATTTTTTTTTTCGGTTATGCAAAGGATGGCATAGTTCGTTTCTCGATATCTCTGCCAGGTTTTGCCTGGTTTTTAATGGGTTAAGAAAATTCAATTTTCCTAATACTGTATATTTCACGCATCCTTACCCAATAAATTCATTCCAAATTATTATTTTTCATTGAATCTAAATAGACAGATACTTTGCAAGATAAGGAATGTGAGAAAGCCTGTGATCCTCTCGAAATATCTCATTTCCCGGATTTGAATGTGAAAATTCGATTAGATTGAGAAAATTCACTTTTCTGAATACCGTATATTTCACGCATCCTTACCCAATAACTTCATTCCAAATCATTATTTCTCATTGAATCTAAATAGACAGATACTTTGCAAGATAAGGAATGTGAGAAAGCCTGTGATCCTCTCGAAATATCTCATTTCCCGGATTTGAATGTGAAAATTCGATTAGATTGAGAAAATTCACTTTTCTGAATACTGTACATTTCACGCATCCTTACCCAATAACTTCATTCCAAATCATTATTTCTCATTGAATCTAAATAGACAGATACTTTGCAAGACAAGGAATGTGAGAAAGCCTGTGATCCTCTCGAAATATCTCATCTTCCGGATTTGAATGTGAAAATTCGATTAGATTGAGAAAATTCACTTTTCTGAATACTGTATATTTCACGCATCCTTACCCAATAACTTCATTCCAAATCATTATTTCTCATTGAATCTAAATAGACAGATACTTTGCAAGATAAGGAATGTGAGAAAGCCTGTGATCCTCTCGAAATATCTCATTTCCCGGATTTGAATGTGAAAATTCGATTAGATTGAGAAAATTCACTTTTCTGAATACTGTATATTTCAAGCATCCTTACCCAATAACTTCATTCCAAATCATTATTTCTCATTGAATCTAAATAGACAGATACTTTGCGTGATAAGGAATGTGAGAAAGCCTGTGATCCTCTCGAAATATCTCATTTCCCGGATTTGAATGTGAAAATTCGGTTAGATTCAAAAAATTCACTTTTCTGAATACTGTATATTTCACGCATCTTTACCCGATAACTTCATTCCAAATCATTATTTCTCATTGAATCTAAATAGACAGATACTTTGCAAGATAAGGAATGTGAAAAAGCCTGTGATCCTCTCGAAATATATCATCTTCCGGATTTGAATGTGAAAATTCGATTAGATTGAGAAAATTCACTTTTCTGAATACTGTATATTTCACGCATCCTTACCCAATAACTTCATTCCAAATCATTATTTCTCATTGAATCTAAACAGAAAGGTACTTTGCACGATAAGAAATTTGAAAAAACCTAAGACGTTTCCCAAATACTTTATTTTTCGGATTTGACTGAGAAAATTGGGTTGAAAATTGGTAGTCATAAGCGAGTATACTCGAACACACACACGCACACACACACACACACACACACACACACACACACACACACGCTCGGCCGTTCTACCAGGGATGGCTTGGGACTAGACAGGAGTCAAACACATGTTGCTGCCGAGGGAGGATAGCTAAGCTGAGACGTTGTAAAGAAAAATTTTTTTCGCCGCGTATCATGACCAAAGCCATAACGAGCTAATAACACTTCAACAGAGACCATTTTGTTACTGCTAACAAGATTCTTATTTTTCATATACTAATGAATAAAATCTATACTTCATCAACTAACTCAAACAGTTGTCGTTAGTTTTGCAGACCTATTGATATAAATGGATTTGTATACCGTGGTCACAAGTTAACAGTCAGCAATTAGTTTATTTGTCAAATATACATTGTTCATCAATGAAATTTCATAAGAATAAGATGTATTGAGTCTTTTCTCTCCATTACTTATTGAAATCAGTTGTTCCTATTCAACATTTGTTACAATTTAAACGTTTGTCATTGTTAGTATAGTATGCAAAAATGTAAAATTGATTATTGAAGAATATGATGCCAAAATTATGATTAATAGTTGAATCAATGCAAATGAGCCAAGTTTTGTGAAAGTCAGGCCATTTTCTGAAGTTTTAACAAATGTGTATTTAACAATTGCGAATTTGCAAATTACTTTTCGCCATATTTGCTTAGACGGACCTGTTATCCATCATTTCTAAGTTTCAGCTAAATCGGCCAAACAGAACTATTTTTCTCAGAGAGCTCAAATTTCGTCCATAATAAAACGTCTTTACCCGAATATCTGAATATTGACTTGCTTTTGAGCTATTACTTCGTCGCTATGAATATTATATTTCATGAATATTGTATTATGTCCAAGATAATTTTCTATACTGTGAAGAAGATTCACTTGAATCGGATAATTTTTACCTATCTTGAAATTATAAATTCAAGCCTTTTTCGAACTTGTCCCACAGTGCGGCGGCTCGCTCCCGATCCTCTCGGCTATCCACGAAGCCAGAGTGTGATGATAATAATTGTAACATGGCCACGATGGCACCAACAATTAAACACTGTACATAAATGGTTAAAAATAAATAAATGGAAAGATTGGATACTCGAGAAGCGATCATTAGATTATCTCCTTCCGCTCTCGTCCCGCGCATATCCCGCATCCACAGGCACAGCACCTGCAGCAGATGGCAGAGCGAAACCAGGAGCAGCACACTCGCACCTACAAGACCTACTCTGTCTCGAGATAGGCCCAATAAAAGCGAACCCCCCATCTCCACGGGTCTCCAGCCGATAGGCGGGGACAGTGTATCTACATTATATTAAAATTAATCCGTACACAAATTATGATTTCCATATTTTGCTCTTGGAAACAATGTTTTGTTAGAGTATTTTGGAATCGAGTCTGGCAGATCGATAGAGGAGCCCGAGCATTTTCATAATCTGAGGTGAAGAGTCCAAAAAAATAGACGCGTGGGCGCGATCTATTACGTGGAAAATCATGTGTAGCCCAATTTTCGTTATACGAAAAATTTTGAAGTAATAAACAACTTGGGAAATGATGATTTGAAGAATATTCGGTATTATGGGTCGGAAGAGGAGGTCAAACGCTACCATTTGAACTAGCTATGTGTTGGAAAAATTCATACTGTGGGGGCGTATTGACCATAAAAACAAGTATTCGACGCTTGATTCCAGGATAACGTTAAAAAATTAATATAACTGGGTTATCTATTCAAAATCTGATCTTGCATATTTATAGAGTGGAATGAGCATTTTCATAATCTGAGGTGAAAAATCCAGAAAAATAGACGCGGGGGCGTAATCCATGTCATAGAAAATTATGCATTGTCGAATTCTCGCCATACGAAAGGATTGGAAGTGATTAACAACTTGGAGAATGATGATTTAAAGGAAATTCGGTATAATGAGCCGGAAAAGGAGGTCAGGAGCTACAATTTAAACTGGCTATATGTTGGAAAAATTGATACTCTGGGGGCGTATTGACCACAAAAATAGTTATTCGACGTTTGATTCCAGGATAACATTAATAAAATTATATAAATGGGTTGTCTATTCAAAATCTGATCATGCATATTCATAGAGTGAAATGAGCATTTTCATAATCTGAGGTGAAAAATCTAGAAAAATAGACGCGGGGGCGTAATCTATGTCATAGAAAATTATGCATAGTCGAGTTTTCGTCATACGAAAGAATTGGAAGTGATAAACAACTTGGAAAATGATGATTTGAAGGAAATTCAGTATAATGGGTCGGAAGAGGAGGTCAAGAGCTACAATTTGAACTGGCTATGTGTTGAAAACTTCATACTGTGGGGGCGTATTGACCATAAAAACAAGTATTTGACGTTTGATTCCAGGATAACGTTAAAAAATTAATATAACTGGGTTATCTATTAAAAATCTTATCTTGCATATTTATAGAGTGGAATGAGCATTTTCATAATCTGAGGTGAAAAATCCAGAAAAATAGACGCGGGCGCGTGATCTATGTCATAGAAAATTATGCATAGTCGAGTTCTCGTCATACGAAAGAATTGGAAGTGATAAACAACTTGGAAAATGATGATTTAAAGATAATTCGGTATAATGGGTCGGAAGAGGAGGTCAAGAGCTACAATTTGAACTGGCTATGTGCTGAAAAAATCATACTGTGGGGGCGTATTGACCATAAAAACAATTATTTGACGCTTGATTCCAGGATAACGTTAATAAAATTATATAAATGGGTTATCTATTCAAAATCTTATCTTGCAGATTTATAGAGTCAAATGAGCATTTTCATAATCTGAGGTGGAAAATCCAGAAAAATAGACGCGGGCGCGTAATCTTTTTTAAAAAGAATTTATGCATAGTCGAATTTTCGTCATACGAAAGAATTGGAAGTGTTAAACAACTTGGAAAATGATGATTTGAAGGAAATTCGGTAGAATGGGTCGGAAGAGGAGGTCAAGAGCTACAATTTGAACTGGCTATGTGTTGAAAAATTCATACTGTGGGGGCGTATTGACCATAAAAACAAGTATTTGACGTTTGATTCCAGGATAACGTTAAAAAATTAATATAACTGGGTTATCTATTCAAAATCTGATCTTGCATATTTATAGAGTGGAATGAGCATTTCCATAATCTGAGGTGAAAAATCTAGAAAAATAGACGCGGGGGCGTAATCCATGTCATAGAAAATTATGCATAGTCGAGTTTTCGTCACACGAAAGAATTGGAAGTGATAAACAACTTGGAAAATGATGATTTGAAGGAAATTCGGTATGATGGGTCGGAAGAGGAGGTCAAGAGCTACAATTTGAACTGGCTATGTGTTGAAAAATTCATACTGTGGGGGCGTATTGACCATAAAAACAAGTATTTGACGTTTGATTCCAGGATAACGTTAAAAAATTAATATAACTGGGTTATCTATTCAAAATCTTATCTTGCAGATTTATAGAGTCAAATGAGCATTTTCATAATCTGAGGTGGAAAATCCAGAAAAATAGACGCGGGCGCGTAATCTTCTTTAAAAAAAATTTATGCATAGTTGAATTTTCGTCATACGAAAGAATTGGAAGTGATAAACAACTTGGAAAATGATGATTTGAAAATGGTCGGAAGAGAGTCAAGAGCTACAATTTGAACTGGCTATGTGTTGATACGTGGGTATGACATAAAACAATATTGAGGTCAGTAAAGGTTATCTATTAAAATCTTAAAAAATTTATGCATAGTTGAATTTTCGTCATACGAAAGAATTGGAAGTGATTAACAACTTGGAAAATGATGATTTGAAGAAATTCGGTATGATGGGTCGGAAGAGGAGGTCAAGAGCTACAATTTGAACTGGCTATGTGTTGAAAAATTCATACTGTGGGGGCGTATTGACCATAAAAACAAGTATTTGACGTTTGATTCCAGGATAACGTTAAAAAATTAATATAACTGGGTTATCTATTAAAAATCTTATCTTGCATATTTATAGAGTCAAATGAGCATTTTCATAATCTGAGGTGGAAAATCCAGAAAAATAGACGCGGGCGCGTAATCTTCTTTAAAAAAAATTGATGCATAGTCGAGTTTTCGTCATACGAAAGAATTGGAAGTGATAAACAACTTGGAAAATGATGATTTGAAGGAAATTCGGTATAATGGGTCGGAAGAGGAGGTCAAGAGCTACACTTTGAACTGGTTATGTGTTGGAAAAATTCATACTGTGGGGGCGTATTGACCGTAAAACAATTATTCGACGTTTGATTCCAGGATAACGTAAAAAAAA
The DNA here is from genome assembly GCA_020882685.1 of Aphelinus atriplicis. NCBI lineage: Eukaryota > Metazoa > Arthropoda > Insecta > Hymenoptera > Aphelinidae > Aphelinus > Aphelinus atriplicis. The sequence continues at coordinate 816,766 of JAJGQD010000024.1, forward strand.
TAATATTAATGGGACATCTATTCAAAATCTTATCTTGCATATTTATAGAGTGGAATGAGCATTTTCATAATCTGAGGTGAAAAATCCAGAAAAATAGACGTGAGGGCGTAGTATACGTCATAGAAAACTTGGCGCGTTGCCAAAAACCATTTTTTCCAATTTTCTATCTGATAAACACCTCAGAAAATAACGATTTGAAGAACATGTGGTGTAATGGATCGAAAGAGAAGATCGAGGGCTATAATTTATATGCATCATGATGTCGATTGATATCTATTCACAATAGATAACCATCAACAAAAGTATAACTTATCAAAACTGAATTGAATATTGAAGATTATAGAATGTTTTGTAGATTTTTCAATCAAAAGTCACTCGAATGACTTGAGCGAGTGAGACGCGAGCGCGAGATTATTGCTCGTATATATATATATATATATATACAGGTACATGCTGTAGCGACCGGAAACTCGAGACACACACCAGAGGAGCTCCTCACAGGGAACACTCCCCGTAGCGAGTACCCATCCTCGCAGTATAGACAGGCCTTGCACTTTATCATAATAGGCTACTAATTTGATCTCAACGCTATTTCTCTCGAAAACATTGCACTTTTACGAAAAATTATAGAAAATAAAAAGTTTTTAAAATCACTCAAAGAGTATGCTGGAATTTTTTTAGAAGTTTTTGAACGATTTTTTCAATTTCGCAAAAATTGAAAAGTGCAAAATTACAGAAAAACCGCTCAAAAATTTCTGAAAAAATTCCAACGTATCCTTGAAGTGATTTAAAAAACTTTTTATCCCTATTAATTTTTTGAAGAAGTGCGTCATCTTCGTAAAAACAGGCCTTGAAGTTTTTTGCAAAAAGTTTGCAGTTGAGGTACCAGTTTGGATGCACAGAGGAGAAAAATCGATATTTAAACAATGCATCCTTCAAGTTTATAGTCCTGGGGCTAGCCCCCTTTCCGTCGGCCAGAGGAGGTTCTCGGTAGATTGATACTGAATCTTATGTATTTTTTTCGTAGAATCCGAATTTGGTGATCTGAAGTCTGCAAAAGACTGTTCAAAATTTGATTTGCGATTTGTTCAAAACGCGATTGTTCAAACAAATGAGAAAATAACACTTTTTTGGTTCGGAAAATTTTTTTTCTTGAAATTTTGCTTATTTCAAGAAGAAAAGTTCTTATGCACCATCCGTGAATAATGCTTGTATCGAAAGTTATAAGTTATCTCAAGTTGAAAAATACCACTTTTCGGTAGTCTTTGTTGCTCTGCCATGGCAACAACAATAGAACATTTATGAATCTGAAAGTTTTTTCCCATGCAGTTTTTACCGTAGTATCCGAATATAAACTTGGTTCTCCCAAAAACAGCGAGAAAAGTCGAAGAATCAATGATTCATCTTGCCATGTTTCAGCTCATTATACGCTTGACTCCCGATACTGGACTAATGCACTGAATATCATACCCATGGATTAATTATGAATGAACGAATGTTTTCTCATGTATTTTTCCCCGTAGGATCAGAATTTATTGGTTACAAGTCTTTGAAAGTGGTATAATTGGTCTAAAATGCAATTATTTAAACAAACAATAAACTAACTGTAACAGGGGGTTTAATCCCGTTAGGATGTTCGGGGGGGGGCGGGAGTGGCGAGTATTGCGAGACGATAGTTTTAAGTGGAAAAAATGAGAGTTTAGTCAAGGTACGTTGGGAGCTGGCCCTGAGAAGGGCCGTTTGTGCCTCTTGGCGTACGAAGGGGTATGTGTGCTGCCGTCGGACCACGTTCCAAGGCGTGCTGGCCTGGATGCGCTGCCGTGCGGCGAATCTATGGTACCTGAACACTGTGCCAGTGACCGGAGTCCTCTCGATCGTGGATCGGGCTGTGCTCCCTAACTGGCCAGCGTTGAAGTAGCCGAAGTAGACTGCCTGTTGCTGCGTGGGTGGCCTCTTATATACCCGCGCGGGGGGTAGCTCGCCGGCTGCGGCGGGCGTAGATTTCCCCCACTCCTGCGCGCTCGGCCAATCGCGTTAGCGCGGAGCTCTCTGCTGGGGTCCGCTCCGTGTGGGGCCGGAGTGGCCTCTCTCCGGGGTCCGCGCGCTCCTGCGCGCAGCCCCTTGTTGGGGTGCCCTGCCCTCCTGAATGAAAGATTTACGGAGGTTGTTTTGTCCATAGGACTGGAAAAATGAAGAAAATGAACTATGTATGTTCATATGGAGGGAAGTTTATATTCGGATTCTACGTTAAAAACTGCATTAGAAAACACCTTCAGATTCATAAATATTTCATTGTTGTTGCCATGGCAGAGCAACAAAGACCACCGAAAAGTGGTATTTTTCAACTTGTGATAATTTATAACTTTAGATACAAGCATTATTCATGGATAGTGCATCGGAACTTTTCTTCTTAGAACGAGCTAAATTTTAAGAAAAAAATTTCTCCGAACCAAAAAAGTGTTATTTTCTTATTTGTTTAAACAATCGCGGTCAACGGGAAGGGGACTAGCTCCAGGACTATACCGACCGAACTGGTGCTTGAGGTAGCTAAGATGGCGGGCCACTGCTGGAGGCGTCATGGGATACCCGTCAACGACTGGCGTCGAGTCAGGAGGCTCACCAGTGGCTACTGAAGTTACTGGTGGTAAATTCGAAAAGGAACCACACGGCCGAAGCACGCGGACACGGGGTGAAAAGAGGCGCGTGGAGACGTGGAGTCAATTTCGGTTGATTCCGTGCAGTCCAGGCCACGCTATCCCAACTTCCGGCGTGATAGTGCAACAAGTCGCCCTACAGGCCAGCGGCGTGCGCGTTTGATCACAGTCGATACGGCGATCGATCGCACGTGCGGGAGATCAGCTCCAACTTAAGGCATCTGAGCCCCGAAATTTTCCCTTATGGAAAATTTGTTGTGGCGGACAAAGTGCGACATGACAGCGTATCCTACATCATTTAGGTCTTATAGAGTCAAAAACAAGCATCAAAAATGCGAAGTTTTAGCTCCCGCGCGCCGGCTCTGGAAAGTCGACGTAAAACGCCTCATTCAGATGTGTGCGAGAGTAGCGAGTTCAATACTGAGATATCTCGCTATACTAATATACTCGATACCTCAGATATCTTATGAAACTGAATTGAAAGGGAAGCCTTTCATATTTTTCAATGATTCGACCTAACAAATTGTGACATGAAAATTGTATCCTATGTGAATAGATCCAGGTATATAATAAGTAGATTGAACACTAAATTTGATTCTACCAGATAACATCCAATGGATGTTTACCTATCTATTATGATGATATTGAAGAATCTGTAATCCAATTTTAAAGCATGTGGAGATGCCATCCCTAGGTACCTTTACTCGCCAGTAAAAGGCGCTCGCGCGCTTCTGGATAATTATGATTCTGTTTTCTGCTAATATGAGTTTTTTTAATCTTATATGTATAATGAAAATTTCAAATTCATACTCTATATTCATCTTACAGTGTCTGCAACTGCATTCTATAAAGCTCAACCAGTAATAGAGTTCATGTGTGAAGTTCTTGACATCCGTGACATCAATGAACAAAGAAAACCGTTAACTGACTCTCAGAGAGTTAAATTCACAAAAGAAATCAAAGGACTTAAAATTGAAATCACTCATTGTGGGACTATGAGAAGAAAATACAGGGTTTGCAATGTCACCAGAAAACCAGCTCAGATGCAATCGTAAGTATAATTAACACCGTAAACTCAAGGAACATTTTCGATAATCTTAATTATTTCATTTTATAGATTTCCTCTGCAACTAGAAAATGGACAAACAGTTGAATGTACCGTTTCGAAATATTTCTTAGACAAATACAAAATGAAATTACGTTATCCTCATCTACCGTGCCTTCAAGTTGGACAAGAACATAAGCATACTTACCTGCCATTGGAGGTAATTTTTATTGTAAAGTTACTATATCAATCCATTTAGTATCTCGTGGATTCGATTGAATCATTTAATCATTTATATTTTATTCAACCATTTGCTGACAAATATTATTAGGAAAATTATGTGGTAATGTTGGAGGGCGTCACCTTGCAAGGACAACTTATTCGCAATACATGGTTCGGTGGAGCTCGTTTTTGAGACGAGATTAACCAGCGATTTTCGTTCTCTTGTAGGTTTAATTAATGGAGATGTGGTCATTTTCAAGGCATTGCTCCACTAATCAATGCAACGTTCCTAATTATTTTCGCAATATATTCACAGAAATCCAAGATGCTCTGCTCATTCGTAGTGATTTCCTGAAGCCAAAATCAAGTACTAGAAAATATTCCCACTGATAGAAAAGTCAAAGAAACTGCAGTTTTTAAGAAAAAAAAACATCAAAGTTTGAATTATCGTTAAATTATGGTTGAGCAGGATCGAACAATTTGAAGACTAAATCCAAATATATGCCGAATGGAAGATTTTCTCCTTTTTGGACCTTTTCTCTCACATATCATAGTCTTTTGGTTCAGTCACCATTTAGATTTCTCAGTTTATATCACAAACAAACAGAAATATCTGATTTTGTGGAACTAACATTTGACTTTAGCAAACTGAATAGGACCATAATATATTTTGCTTATTCCAAAAGATAGACACGAAAACTGGCTTTTTAGCTTACATCTCAATTTTTGTTTCATGATTTCACAATTTTGCATTTCGTTATGATGTAGTGCAAAAGAGTTATGTTCAGCATCTCAATCATGCTGAACATAACTGTACAATTTTTCTTGATAAGCTCATTTTTGCTCAAAGTTTTGCTCGAAATCTGGTATTTTCTACATTTTTCTTTGCCGCAATTCCTAAACATCAGAAAATTTTCATTGCGAAAATTTGGACGTAGCAAAATTGTTTCTTTGTGTGAATGTGCGTTGGGTGGATGGTTGGGTGGATGTGCGTGGTTGGGTGGGTAGGTGAATATATTCAGAATGGTTTTCATGATTTCCCAAAATATGTAAACTTTTTAAGAATTTCTTTAATTCTCAAGCTTTTCGAAAAATGTTTGAATTTCCGAAATTTCTTCAAATTTCAAATTCGATCATAGCGGGAAAAACGTGATGAACATCAGCCATTTTTTCTGATATTGAGACTTCTCATGTTCAGAGATTAAATGTATCGATAGTTCAACATAGTGTAACAGCCCGACCTCTGTTTAGGAGTAGGGAGGGCAGAAACTCCTATTACGTTAGAATACTTTGTGTTGGCATTGTAAAGGAGATCTCGTTATGCCGGCGATTGAGAGCTAGGCCACTCACAATTTCCTTATCCGGCCCCTGGTCATCCTTGATGCAGCTTTGCATTCGGTAGTCTTTGGCGCGGTGGGCCGTATGATCGCTTGTTTTAGATGAAGTCGAGAGGAAATGATGATACTAAGTGCTTAGCACTAAGTAATTTATTGATTTGCAAAAACTGATTCGACGTACACTCGAGTCTAATGAGTTCTACAAAAATATGATTATAAAGTGTGTTTCGCGTTTAGACAGAGTCAACTCGTCGCTGTTCGCCGTGGCTGCTTCTTTTATAAGCGATGTGACAAAACTTGAAGACGCGCCCGCAAAGGCGCGAAGTGGTGACCGAGCGCTGCTGTACATTGTAAGGATTATGTCTCCCCCGTGGAGCATGGCTTTGCTTCCTTCCTCCGTTCTCAGGCGTGTGCTTATAACTACGAAGAGTGCTCGCTTCATTACAAAATCGTTATCCAAAAAAGAAGAAAAAGAAAAAGACGTAAATATGAATTGAGGCGTTATTTCGCTTTCTAATTGAAATTTTTGATTAGAATGTACAAAGATAATGATCGAAATATAATGAAAGGGGAGCATAAGTTATTGGGCTCGCTACACACATTGCTTTAGCCCTATCTCAGCTTAAACAGGGCAAGGCCGGGCCATAACAATCGGTAGCTTCATCATAATTGAGAACATCAATCTTATGTCGAAAGGAATAAGGAAGAATAATTAGAACCGTCATCATTTTTCATTTCCCTAATCAAATTCTTCCGTCCCTTATCAGGTGCGTCACTCAAAATCACTCGATTCAGTCTCACACACAAAATTTGAAGGTCGGTCTACATGGAATTTTCGTTCTTTGAAAAAAATATTTATTCATTCATCTACATCGATGTTGTTCTCTTCAAAGTAGTCCCCACTAGATATTATGCACTTATGCCAGCGCTTTTTCCAACTCGATCTTTGGGATAGCTTTGAGCTCTTTCAGCGATGCACTTTTCTATGCTTGTTAGACGACGACCCTTCAAGGTTTCTTTTATTTTAATCTGCAGGCGACCAGTGTGATCCGATCAGCATCACCTCAAGGTCGGCCCACATTGCTAGTCCATTGACAACTTTTTGTATGGAAATATTTTTCAAAGTATCTTTTTTGGACATTCTGAAATGTCGGCCGCCTGAAGGTTGAAAAGAAAAAAGTCACTACGGGCCATTTCTAGCGAATATGGAGGTTGGGGCATCATTATAGTGTTATTTTTTGCCAAAAAATCACGAATAGATCGAAAATTTGCATACAATCAAAAATCGCAGAACTCATGAAAACACGTTAAACATAGTGAACACTGAATACAGCTGAAAATTGTATCATACTCCATGGGCATGTACACCAACACAATAAAAAGAATTTTCAACAATCGTATTCTCCGAACCCGCGAAATTTAAACATTCCGGGTATTTTTTTAACACACCTCGTATATAAAAGGTGTCAGCACATCGTTTTGTCCAAAAGTAGATGGAACTTTGCCACGGGAAACGAGAAACATTTGCGCTTGCGTACCTCTGTCATGTAAGAGAATAATGCGGTCCAACGATAATATTTACGATTAATATTGACAAATAGGCAATTAGATATTTATACAGCTCAAAAATGTGAGTTTATTTAGACCAATTCAACTGGAATGAAGAAATTAGTATCAAAAATGAACAATATTTTTTGTCACTTTATGATTCTAAGTTCTACTTTGAGTCAGCAGTGTTGTCAGCGAACAATGAAAAAATCTGAATTACTGTAACTCTTTTAGCGATCAACCGTTCATAAGTTTTCTTCTAGCTATACACGTCGAATACTCTGGTAAATGAGAATTACTTTCGTTTTATGATGTGCTTCTATTAGTAAGCTTAAAAGAATCATTTACTTCTTTGGAAAATGAAACGTGAAAAATGTGAAAGAACGTGTGTGTGAAATGCATTAATGTGGGTTCATACTTATATTTAATATTATATATCTTTAAAGATTTTATATATTGGTAAAATTAATGAAAATTTGTTGAGAAAAGAAATATTTTTTCATCTTTTTGTTTCCGTCACTCATAGAATAACTCTCGAACCTAAAAACTTTGATGAGGGAGTTCACTAAGCTCAACCCTTCATAATATCACCAAAAACTAAGCGCGCAATATCGAATCATCGCGAAGTCACCACTACACCACCGTTAACGCACGCATATATATGGAGACAAATATGACGAATTGTGAACGCGTAACCGGAGGTCGACCGACCTCAACCTGTTAGTTGTGCATTTCACCGTCGTACCACTCGATATATATCCGCTACTCCGTATCGTCTTCGTCGCGTAATTCAATGTAGATCTGCTTATCCTGCGTCACCTTCTTTGATGTCTTCCAATTACACATCCTCTCACTCAATAATTCGCTCCGTTCGCTTTGACAGCTAACCGTCGATTGACGACCAACCAGCTATTTTCCAACATCCAAAACACAGCTGATCGTCGTCACTTAGCAACCGCCACTCTTCTGTTTTCCACGTTCTATTCACCTGTTACACCGTCCAACTAATAAGTTACATTGAATGATAAAAATCAATATGCGATTCATTACCGTTCATTGAAGCATGCTCAAGAACTTGAACGCAAAGTCAAAAAGAAGGGCATGGAAAGCTGACGTGAAACGCCTTATGTATTGTAACGTCTACCTCAAGTTTTGTAACTAATTCTTAAGAATAAACTGTCTCAAATTATTTTTGTTGCAGACAAAGAAGTGCAGTGAGTCCGATCTGGAACAGCTGGATCAGGATTCATGAACTTATAAATTAGGTTCGTTGTGATGATTACATGAGAGGTCAATGATACACATGAATGAATGTCATATATATAATGAATAAAAGTATTTTATTGACTATAAATTACATGCTAGATAGTAGTTTCTTTATAATTTAGATGCATCCTTCAAGTACGTTATAATGGAAAAGAAATAACTGATGTGATAAAATTCATAGTCGTATTCGAGTCTTAGAATAGAGTGACTGCCAATCAACCTGATTCGTTGAGTCGTAACCTACTTCTTCCAGTCAACGTTTAACAGTACGATCATCTGCTTCTGGATTACACAGGCTAATGTATTTTCAATAAGCCCCAACCTGGATGACTCTCTACGGCTCTCGTCGCCTACTCCTCATAGGGAATCAACCTAATCGTAAAATTAGAAAAAAATACCCTGACAAATTAACAGTAGTCATGATGCTAGGTCCTCAAGTTCAATAATTTTTGCCCAAATAAACTACTCGTTCATTCATCACATGAAGTTTTCGTTACCTACTCCGTTCATACAATTTCATTAACCTTAAGTTCTTTATTTGGGTTCCACTGTTTATTTCAGTCATTCGTCTCAGGATCGTTCTTTAGAAGATAAACTATCAATTGTTGATTTGGACAGATAATCTAAATACTTGTTAGTCATTCGCTCGACTTAGAGTAATGTTGGATCATTTCGAACAGAGATACGTGTCTTTTACTCTGGTTAACATTTACACCATCCTTTCGGTCTTAGTAGGACACCCTGATTAACACTTACTCCGATGTTTGATGCGTTAACTCTAAATTTATGCATTTAACGGGTATGAATGAGCTTTAATCGTCCATTTCGAACTATGTCCCAGGACTTATACTCCAGATAAATGATTGAGAGAATCACATCCATATTGATAGTGGGTAACCGCGACTATAAATTACTCTGGAGCTGGAAGTCTTTCAAGAATTTGGATGGTTAGGTGGTTATGTTACCGCAGTACCTTTCTTTCTTTAGCTCCTTGTGGATGTACTTTCTGCTGCGACTGCTCTCGGCTGTGATTCAGAGTCAAGTGACTCGGCCCTTTCTACAAGCCCTTTTTATACCCAATTTAACTCGGCTCATAGTGGTTCTCAAAATTTTTTAAGAAATTCCAACCATTCAATAAAAAAATTGTTGAACAATGAAAAAAACAAAAGTCTTTGCATTAATCCTGTAACGGATACGATGTTGAATAAGGAGGGAATCGGGGATACGGAGATTGCCGTCCTGGGCGTGGAATGCTCTCGTCAGCCGCTGCTTGGCAAGTCCCTCGGTGCAGAGCTGGGCCCCGTTAATGCCTCACTCTGCTCTGGGAGGCTTTATGATGGGGAATACCGCGCACGCCCGGACTAGCTCGGTAACAGGCCGATCCGTTGATAGGCCCGTTTGCGGATGCGGCGTGGTGCAGTGCCACGTTCTCACACTGGGAGTCATGGTAGAAATCGGAAAGCTAGGGCGCGAAAGTATATCGTGCAATGTAAAAGATAAGGGTGCGTTTATTACGCAAAGAATATACACGTGCCGCGACTGCCGGAAGGGCGGCCGCGGGTTTCTAACAATACGTCGCGCGGATGCTGAGAGCCGCTCGTTGGCTGCGAGTGCCGACGAGTTTCGCTGTATCGCTTCGCAACAAAAAAACTGACACACACGCAGGTGCGCACTTACGATTGCCTCTTTGTAGGCCCGACTCTTGCTGTCGTTGTCAATGCTCCACGTTGTTGCAAAAGGCCGGCTTCATGCTTCGCTCTCCCCTTCTCCCTACCTAAACGACTGCTTCGTGAAGTATCGGCCCTGCGATCCTTCGGTGGCCGCCTTGCCGCTCCGCGCAATCGTTGACGAGGCTAGACCTCGTCACAGCCCCCTGACTCCCGTTGACTCTCGGCGCCGATCCCTGTTAGGATTGCGCGGGCTGATATCATGAGAGCAGGTGAGGAGGAATATGAGTAATGGGGGGATGAATTATGCATACTTTTGCATCTCAATTTTTAATACTGTTCATAACCCAAAGTAAAGTTTTTCCCATCTTTTATTGAAGCAGTGATCATTTTCACGCGTATAAGATTTTGAATGAACTTTTACATCGATTTTTTCAAAAGTTACAGACATGGAAAACTATGAGATTTTTAACCAACAAATGAATTGTCGAGAACGTAATCTACCGATATCGTTCAAATTATACACATTATCGTATCATAAGTTGGAGCTTCAAGAAACACAAATTTTGAGACTCTATCTTCATTTTTCGCGGAATTCTGAAGAGATTTCGAAAAATCAATATTCTGACTTCAACGATAATTTGTAACTTTTGGGTGGTCAAATTTTGACGCACAGCTCATTCTGTAGACAATTTCATCACCTACAACGTTCGCAATACACTGTTTTAACATTTTCTGTTTCCTCATATGGTTATCTAACGATATATAGAAAAAATGTCTGATTTTTCACTAAAATCATTTTAACTCTAGATGCCAGCTATTTACGCAGTTGCCTTTTTGACTATTTTGTTTCTTATAACCCCCGAGGTATTTATCAAATTAAATCTCACGCCGGAATTTGTTCCCCACCATTTCGTATATCGGTCGCTCTACAAGTCAACTTGTTGGGTGCGGTACTGACTATTCGAAAGTGATCGTTGACCTTCCTGATTATTTTACTGTTGGCTTATGCATGTATCTGATTCACTAGTCTACATAGAACATTTTATCCTACCGTGTGCTGTCGATTGTTTATGCTTGTGGCAACTTGGTAGTGCTTACTAAGTCTTGACTTATTCTACGCTAATTTGAGTCCACTTAAAGCTTCCTTAGTCGAACTTGGCATACTACAACTGGAATTATATATTCATTATCAGTTAATTTGTTCTACCCCCGCTTTTGTCATTTAAGTTTTCTGCAGCATTATGGTAAGAGGTGTGCAATACTCATCGATTAGGAAATCTGTTTTTATTTGACGGGTCAGACGGGCATAAATAAAAATGAAGCAATAGCCCTTGTGATCACTGCTCAATCAATGACAGTGAGCAATGCAATTCAAACTTCGACCACAGTAACCACCTCTGATTCCACAATAATGTCAACTCATTCCCATATATCAAATAACAGTTTTATTAATATTTTGATTTTCTCAAGTGGAACTATTCAATCCGCGTAGGGCAAATATAATCAGAATCTGAACAAAAAATTGTTTGATAGTGAATTAAAACGCTCTTTGCTTCCAACACGTATTTCTAATAACCCTGTTGACAAGTCTTGGCTATTATCTAGAAGTGTGGGCGATCGAGGGAATCAATTTGGGAATATTGACCCCTGGTCGACCAGCTCTGAATTTGCAGGTAGTTTACCAATCTTTAATTCTAGAAATGATATTGATTCAAGAACGAATGTTCAGTTACAGAATGTTCCAAACCTTGAACTAGACTTTGATGAAATTTTTAACAAAAGATTAGATCACATGCAAAAAGAAAGTGAGAATACTCATAGAGAATTACATCATTCAAATAAAATCTTGATAAAAAAAAAGAAATGCAAGAAAACTACATTTCAAAGCTGTTGGATGAGGAAGCCCTTAATTATGACAATTCTGATTCAGTAATAGAACAGGCTCGTGCTGTCATTGGGAACCATACCGAAACAAAGTCGTGTCAATTATGGATCAAAACAGTTTTTTGGTTCATGTAATCCTCGATCATCTTTTCGGACTCGACGATTGCGGAGGGACTTAGAATTTGGATATATAGAATTTGGATGGAGAACTGCTGGGTTTTGTTATCCTGAAAAAGACCATTCTGTGGGCGCGTGGGGAGGAATTTACTAGGAGGCGCGTGGACCGTTGGTGTGCTCGCGCTCACGCTGTAGCGCGTCGGGGGAGAAAGAGAGCGCTGCCGTATTGCGAGGTACTACGTCGATGTTGGGAAGGGAGGGGCAGCTGCTACGTCTTGCTCCAAAATCTTCGGTGTCCGGTTACGGCTTACCAGTTACTCGTTGGCTGCAGGCGCTACTCCTTTGGCTCTGCAGTTCTATCAGTGCGAACACGCTTATAATAGGAGTTGCGAGTAAATAAGCAACACACTTCCTTCACTTTAAACTTATAGCGTTGAATTTTTTCTAAAGTTCCATTATTGAATACAATAATAAACTATTAACTCGCGTCACGCCCAAGAATTCCTCAGTGTATAATTATTGTTTAGATCGTGCGCTGTAAATGTCTGTTGTATTCATGGGTGATCAGAATTCTGCCGCGGCCGGCCGCAGCTCGCTCACTTATCCTCCCCGTGACGTTACAGTGATAAGATCGTGGAATGCTTCTTGGAGGTGCTGAGACACTATCCGCGTAGTCAAAAAGTTCCTCATATGGTCATGGCTTTGGATGAGGCGCGGAGTAACACTATGTTGTCAGGGAGCGCATTTTCCTAATCCTACTGCGCAATAAAATATTCACGCATACATATATAAAACTCAACGCTAAATGATTCATTCATTCCTTAATAAGAATTAAAATCTATAAATATTCTATGTATATGTTCTCGGAAGATTGATTGACATAGGGTCGGATTGTTCCATTCAACTATTCCGGTAACTTATTATTTTCTTGGAGTCTATCATTTATTGATCATAATGATCTCGAGTCATTAGCTCTTGATCGTTGGTATGTGCTGCCTGATTTGAACGTCAGTGATGCCAGATTATAGCTATCATGTTATATCAGTGAGTTGGCTCCTTCTGAGCATAATGTTATACAAAATATATATAAAATAAATAAGCTGCCATTGGCTTTTCTGCATCGGTCCTGATCGTATATTATGTTAGTTTGACTTGGAATTTGGGAAGGAACATATGTTTATGTTAATAAAGATTGGCTTAATTAATCGGAAATTCGATCACACCGCTGCAAAATGCGCGTGCAGCTTCTTCTGCCTGCGGCTGATCCACCATGATAATCCTAACAGCTAGGCTAGCCCGCTCCTTGTAATTTTCTAAAATAAAGATCATATGAAGGAAAATGATCATATAGTACGCCACGCTCTGGCCATGCTTCATTCTACAGATGCACGGCGAAGGGTTAGGCAATCATCGCCTGCAGATGATAATGCAGTAGGTCTGGATTACCGTGCGCCGTATCTCTCTCACTCATACATACACTCGTTCATACAATTATTGTCTCTACACTGTCGAACGGCTGAGCTGTTCGCTCCGTCGTTGGATTCGTGTGGGGCGAGCGGCGTGATGCAAACTGGATCTTGTCTCCATTGGTGTCGGGAGAAATCGGTGGAAAACCTTAAAATATTCGGTGGAACAAGTCTGGAAGGTACATGTTCAATAAATTTTCAAACTTCCATATCTTTTTGATATAGCCTGAATAAGCAAATATATATATATATATATATATATAATATATATATATATATATATATATATATATATATATATATATATATATATATATATATATATATATATATATATATATATATATAGAGGAGAATTCTAGTGTCAAACAATTTTTTTTCCATGAGATTATTTGGGCTCTCAAAATTAGGAAATAGTTCCAAGTTTGAAAAATTCAGGTTTTGAGTGCATGTAATAATTTCCACATACATGCATATGAAAATCTGCAAAAAATTCTGAGTGTTCTGGTGATGAATATTAATGATTTATCTAAACAGAATCTGAAACAACATTTTAAGTGTGACCACTTGACGTGGAACGTCATGTGTGTATATCTATACTAGCGTCCCCCGTCGCGGCTTCACCCGCGAATATTTGTATTGAGTTCGAAATGTTGTTATTCTAATATTTTATTAAAAAAACTCGTATGATACGTATTTATCTGTAAACATAGATTAATTTGATACTTTGTAATCCTTGGAGTTGTAATTTTCACGTATCCTCTGAGAATTGGAAATTAATAAGACTTCTGGATAAACGACGTTCTTGTTCTTAAATTTTGAGGAATTAATATGAATTGGTTATATGCACCCACTGTCCGTGAAAGAGCAATATTCAATTGACCGTATGTAAAATATTCTCTTTGCAAATCTATCCCAACGTACTTAAAGGTCTGTCCTTGAGATAGGTTGATCGTCAAGGCGAAAGAAAGTTTCACAAGAAATTGTAATTGTTTGAATTGAAATGGTAAGTCTGATGGAATCATAGGTATGGTAGGTATAAATGCTGTTTCTCCAGCTGCAGGTCCTGTAAGAATAGTTTCTTCGGTTATATTTTCCCGCACAACTTTAATTTGCAACCTTGTGCCATTACATAAATTGGGAGGATTTAGATTGCGTGATAGCATTGTTGGAGAACCAATTTTCTATTTTAAATCATGAGGTGGAAAGCCTGAAGGATCAAGAGAGTTCAGAAATTCTTGAAGGTAGTGTACAACTTCATCAATGTTAATCACTGTATCGATAGAATGATGTCATATTTCTCGATCTAACTTCCCAGAATAATATTATCAATATTATGAGCGGTAGCGTTTCCAAGCGTTATGATTGCCCTTTCGCATAACCGATTGGAAGGTTTGTCAAAGAGATTTTCAATTTCTGGACAGATTTTAGAAATCAGGTCCATGACAATATTCACGTAATTATTTTTATTTAATACTTTCCCATCTCCAATTTTCAGAAGCTCTAAAGGAAATGGCAAATCTTCACCCCCAATGTGAGCTATCATATTTGTTCGTAAATGTAATTTTTCTACCAAATTCCAAATTGAAGATGACTTCAAACATGCTTTCACAATGTCAGCGCAAGTTCCTTTTTGAATCACAGGCAAAGTTTGCCAAAAGTCTCCAGAGAAAACGAAAGTTATTCCACCCATAGGTTTGTTATTAGATTTTAAATCTCGTAACGTGCAATCCAGAGCTTCAATATGCGAACAGTGACTCATAGTACATTCATCCAATACTATAAGAGAAGTTGTTTCGATAATTCTGCATGAAGGACTATTTTTCCTTATTAAACATACTGTATCTTGGCCGATGAAAACGTTCAAAGGTAATTCAAAAGTGGGATAGGCAGTTTTGCCTCCAGCAAGAAGAGTTGCTGCGATACCTGAAGAAATAACAACTAAAACTAAAGCACCCAAAATGCGAATTTGAGCTAATACTCAGAAAGGTCTTTCCTGTACCTCCAAAGGCATCAATAAAAAATAGTTTCCCTAGGCTATTATTAACACTGTTGGTAATGAGATCAAATGCATTCCTTTGATCTGCAACCATTTTAGGTATATTAGATTCCAGTAAATGGCGCATTTCCATAATGTTATGTGGATTCTTTAAAGCATTATAGGGATCACAAACATTTTGTGGACCACGAATTGGCGTGCGTAGACCAAAATTAATCAAATGTTTTTCACTGAGAGAAAGGATTTTATCTTCTAATTGGATGAGACCTTCATTGTAAATTTCATCAGAGTAATTCAAATTCATATCATCTCGTATCTGACGCTGTCTGTGAAGAATATCCTCACATAAATGATCTTTAAACTGTTGGATATTGCAATAATAATGTATACTGAATGTGTATGTTATATGATGAGTGTGTATGCAAATTGGGAAAAGTACCTGAAAAGGAACTCGACCATACTTAACATCTCAGGTATTTTACGGATTTAGACAGTCCAGGTATTGGGACAGGGTAATTTTTATGTGTGTTTATGAGAGAGGTAGGGAGAGGGACTAAAAAGGAATATATGAGTCACATACCTGGCTTGGGTTCTCAGTGTTCATAGTTTTAGTTAGTTACAGACAGGACAGGAAAGAGCACAGTACAGAGATAGATTTTAACTATGTAACGTAATTCTTATACATGTGTATCATATTAATTTTTCTTCGTATCATTAAAGATTAAGTTCAAATAAATCAGTGACAAATTATTTCTTATCATCACCATCACGCATAAGTAACAACTCCAACATAAACTGCTCCCACAAAATTGTTGACTTAGCAGGTTGACAAAAAACTAAAATGATTGTAATAGTTCTCTTAGTTTACTTGGTGATTGTGACATTGCAATATCTTGGAGGGTCCTAATCCAATGATCATCATTTTCTAAAAGTCCATGTTCTTGACAAGCAGCTTTAAACGTTGGTAAAAGAATTCCATTAACAGTCTTCAAGCTCTCAAATGATGTTGGTCCTCGGATATGGTGTAGTAACATACGCAAATGGAAGCATTCAATTTGAGAAGGATGAATTGTATATACACGCCCAATTACAGAATTCTTTTTTATTCCAGGGAAACCCTCAACATCAGTACCTCGTCTTCTTCTTGAAAAAGTATTATTGTTCCAAACGTAATAAGCAGGGACTTCATGATACAATAAGGTTTTTGCAAACTCGTCTTGTCTACAAAGTTCAAAAAACGCAGTTAGAGTAGTTTTTGGTGGATTATTCATCAGTTCAACCATATTTTCATTGGTAAAGTACACTCGTTGATTGTTCTCCAAATGAACTTGTGACCTGGTGCCCGTTCGCACCAGGTTCACGTTGGGATTGGCTCGACCGCGGGCACTCCGTATTTATTACGGGCGCCAGGAGTGCCGTGGCTAGCTCTACTCGGGAGCACGGGGGACTCTCTCGGGGGGGAACGGCCGCGCGCGGAGACTCGAACGGAGTCTATCCGCGTGCTCGCTAGGCCGTGACGTCGGGGGGGACGTGAGGGGAGAGGCCCGGGCCAGGGCCGGAGCCCGTCGTTCTTGGGGGTGCGTCGGCGCGGTCGCCAACACACACGTTCGCTGGGGGGGTGTCGGCGCGCTCGCCGACACGTACGTTCACTGGGGGGGAAGCACCGGGGCCGCGACGCGAACACCGCAAACCTGTCAGCGGCCGCTCGTTCTCTCGCTGCTCTCTCGGCTCGGCTCTGCTGCTGGCTCTGCTGCTGGCTGCGGCGACGTCGTCGGCCTCCGTTGTCCTGGACACACGCACGCACACGCTCACGGTCACGTCACACACGCTGGCTCGATACTCGGGATCTCGCGCGCGTCGCGTGTTGCTGCTTGCGGGCATCGGACTATAATGATCGTCCGCCTCGTGCTCACTCCCGGCCTCGCGCCGCCGGAACTCTCGGCGCGCTGCGGCTTGTATGCGCGCTGGAGAGTGCTGCCCTCCCGAGCCGGTGGCTGCCTGCTAAGGTGCCGTACCGGCCGGATCGACGAGCAGCCTCTCCGTCCTTAGTGACGGGTTTCCCCGTCACATCCCCGCTCCCTAAACCGGACCACACGGTCCGCAACTCCGGCCCATGTGGCCCCGCGTAAAGGAAGGAGAGGTGTTTTCAGGGAAACCAGGTTCCTCAGACCTCGTTCTCTACTTTTTTTCTTTTTCTTTTTGCGCCCGGTCGCACGCCTCTGTGCCGACCAGGGCCTCCTACGGTGACTATGCCGGTAGGCTTCTGGCACACCGCGTGCCATCTCCAACGTTCTCTGAGGGCGGTAATCCGCCCTCCTCCCCCTCCCTAAACCCTTGGTGGGCGCATCGTACCCCATATGTGGGTCACCGATGCCCGTTCGTTCGGCCGAATCTCCGTCGACTAGGTGAGCGCACATAGCATCGTTGCCGGACGCAAGTTTGTGCTGCCCACCTACATCTCCGGTATCATCAACCACGTTCTTCCCCCTAAACCAGTGCTCTAGCAAGGAGCCTTTTGCTCCTCGCGAATCACGCCACTGCTTTTTCCTCACGACTTCACGCTCGATCTCGTTTTCGTCGGAATTCGCTGCGTCTCTCAGACGCTTTTCAATCAGCAACCTCGCATACGCTTCCGTGGGTGGCGTATGTTCGGAGCAGTCTGCAGTCTGCATCCGTTGAAGTGCTGATCGACACTCGCTCGTTCCTGACCCCTCTGGATCAGGTGTTTTCTCGTGCTCGTTCGCTCGCCTGGAATGCCCAGCACTGGGCGCAGCATTACTGCCGCCGGGGGCGTCGTTCACACTCTTACTCGTACTCGTCACACTCTGCGGTACTTCCCGGACTTCCGTTTGTTTGCCGTTACCAGCACACACTGCTGGTTTTTGGCTACGGATCCGGGGCTCGTTCCCGCTCTCGTTCACGCACTCGTTGTGCAGTATAGCAGGTACCTTCTGACTCGGCTCTGTGCTGTGATCAGCTCGAGGCGCTCTGTTGGTATTTTTCCCGCGATTCATACTGACACATTTGTCGTCTGTCTCAACGACTTTACTCGTTACGACCCGACCCGACTCGAGCGGATTGATCGGCAGAGCTCGCGAGTCAGATTCGTCAACCTGCTCCCGAGTTTTCGCCGATTTCTCATTCGCTCGTTCGTTCGTGCCGTTCTCTCGACTCGTTGAGCTCGACAACTGGTTTTTCCATTTATCGAACTCGTTAATTGCCTTCTCCACCGCTTGAGTCTCCGTTCGTTCAAGGTTCCGTTCCGTTTTTCCCGTCTGGAGGCTCAAGGTCGGCTGGCTCGTCCCCTCTGTAATTTCCTTCCTTTTTCTTCCTCTGAAGAACTCTCCTCGTTACCGCGCTTGCTCCCAGACTTTCGGATCGCTGATATTGATCCCTCTCTTTTCCCGTACTCGTACGCAGCTGCAGGTATTCGCGACTTCTCTCTGGGCGGCGGTGGCTCGTAACGCGCGTCCAAGTCTCGGAGCTTTTCGTACTCTCTGCCCGCTCGTTCCAACTCTCTGTAGGATTTTATCCTCATGTGAAGCATAGCGCTTCTGTATATGGGCAGTAGATTTCGAAAAGCTCTGTCAACTTGTTTCGCTTCTGTTGGCACAACTTTAAAATAACGAACGATAGATTTAAATTTCGACAAAAATGTTGAAATTTTCTCTGATTTGTGCTGCTTCCGCGCTCGTAATTCCTCCCACACGTCCTCGTCGTCCATCTCGACTACGAATCTGTGTCTAAAAGCTTTTTCAAACTTGCGCCACGTTCTGATTTCCGCTTTTATCGTTCGAAACCAATCTGCTGCGCCTTTGTGAAGTATGCTGGGCATCGCCGCCAGCAACGCAGTATCAGGAATATCTACACTCGACCTGTAGTCTTCCAGTCGTTCTAAGAATTCTAACGCGTCCACCGATCCGTCGTCCGCAAATCGTAATTTCCAGTCGCGCATCGATTTCATGTAACCGTGGCTCGTTTGTAACGAGCTGCGCTCTATTGTGTTCGTTCTCACGTTTGTGATCGGCGATACCAGCTCTTCCGCGTTAAGCCCATCCTCGTCTGAATCTGACAGTTCTAACGCGTTATTACCTTTGTTCACGTTTGTTGATACCGGCATTGATACACGATGTTCCGAGTCGCGTACCGTGCTTTTGCCCCGCTCGATGCGTGTGCTCGTTCTCGCGTTTGTCATTGATGGTATTATCGGCCGCGCGTCTAAGTTGTCCTCATCAGACTCCGACGGCGCCGGCACATTCACGTTTAAATTAGGTTGTACCGTATTCGACACGGGACCCCTTGATTTGCGCGTGTTGATTTTTCGTCGCGTTCTCCGCTCAATACGCGTGCTCGTTCTTGTATCAGACTCGCTTCCGCTTCTGGACGACATGTTCGAATCGTCCAGTTCGTTCATATTGGGTGCGGGTACCACCCGTTTCGGCCGCGCACCCTTCCCTGATGTTGGTCCTCCCGACCCACCTGGAAGTGCCGATCGATTTTCGAGGACAAATTTTTCAAACGCTGACAACATAGCTACCCCTTCTGGTAGCTTCAGGTACTCGAGAATGTCCGCCGTTTTTCTACTGGACTCTTCCGAATTTGTGTTCTTTTCCGCGTCCATATTCTTCTCCGCGTCTGTACCCTCACTCTCGGTCTCTTCACCGTCGCTTAACATTGTTCGTTCTACCTTGGGCGGCGCTTGGTCCTTTTCATCGTCCGTGAACCACGGCGCCCCCGTCACCTTCGCTTCTTTCATCTCCCATCTCAACAACCGTTCTTTCTGTGTCCGCAGCTTCCCCGTAACCGCGATTCCCGCTTTCTCTAGTTTTCGTCGAACTACTTCTTTATTCATCTTAATTATCGTTTTGAATCGTTCGTTCCAGTTATCTACCTTTAACAACTCCTCCATGGCATCTCTGTACAATTTTACGTCACCGCTTGCCATTTTTAAATAGTTAATTTACTATACACTTGAAATAAATACTCTCCAAACACGCGTCGCAACACCACAATTAATCGGATTATAAAAAACTAAGTTATAAAAAAAAACAGAAACTCAAAAGGAAAATTTTAACTTTAAAACAGACTAAATAGTGAATTTATTTGACTCTGTTTCCAATTCTATACCAAACGAATCCACTCGGTCGATAAAATTGCACAAATCAGTCAGGCGGGCAATATTCGCTAACTCGCAAAATCTCTTAATTCACCACGACCCATTCGTACACGCCGTCACCCGTCCTGCTTAACTGCGCAAAATTATGAGTTCGAATATCGACTCTCTATACCTCGAGTCACGTTCTTAATTGGAGTTATTCTCCGTCTTGTACATGTGCATGTATATATTCAATAATAAAATAAATCACTTAAATCGCAATGATGGAGGAAAAAGGAGTGTAAACTCCGTCGGGGACAACAATGGTGCGATATCAATAAATATATATGTGAAATAGAATATTAATCAATATACATGTTCATACAATACCAATACAATTATGTATTATTATCTGGTTCGTTCAAATATACTGAATATTATCTGGTTTGGTTCAATTTCCAATGATCATTCGTCCTTTGGTTGTGTGCTAAAAACCCTAACCATCCGACTATGCGATATACTGAAAATCGAAGTAACCGAAAGCAGAGACAAAAAAAAACAAAACTCCAAAGAAACTATCACTCACACTCGAAAAAAAGTAAGAAAGGAAAAAAAATTAAATTTGAAAAATAATTAATAACCAACAAAAATTATTAACAAATTAATTTATTAACAATTGACTATGTCCACAACCATGCGCTCGTTCTACTATGCACGATTCAAAAATCCTCAAAACCGGCCGGGCCCAACGAGTAAACGACCAAAATTCCCAAATTGTTTATTAATAAACAAATAAATTATTCAAATTATCTACGACAAAATGCGCTCACTCGTTGTCCAACTCAACTTCGAAAACAATTCAAAATCGGCAACTTCGGAAAAATTTTCAATTGAATTGATAAATAAACAATTATATTAATTGTTTAACAATTGCTCGTTCTATGTTATCCACTAACAGCGTCGTCGTTGTGTAACAATAGTTCAATCGTCCGAAAAAAAAAAAAAAAAAAAAATTCTAAGTCCCGAAAAATTTCTAAGTTCCCAAATTCAAATTTAAATTTCCCGCAAAAATTAACACTAGATAGATAACTAGACTCAATTTACCGTCCGACTCATTATCATATGATCACACTGTTTTATCATGCGCCGGCGCTCTGACTTATCAACTCACATATGCTCGTACCGACTCGGCCACGTGGCGAATTAATTTGCCCAACCTCAAACTTAATTTTCGTCGTTCTAGTTATTCCTCCTCGGAATAATCATTAATTATTGCTATGTTGCTGGCTTCCTTCCTTCCTTCTCGTTGGATATTATGTATATGTATATATCAATATAATATCAATTGGGAGGAATAAGGAGCTGAGCTCCGTCAGGGCAACAAAATAAATGCAACAACAATAAATTACAATAGAAAAAAAAAGAAATTTCAGGAGGAATAAGGAGTTGTTCACTCCGTCAGGGGCTGATCAATTTAATTTAGCAGAGTGATCACTGCTATATTTGATCACTGCTCGTTCGCCGCTCAGGAATGTTCCGAGCTTCGCTGCATGTAAACATGCGCGGCACAGCACCTGCCGGCGCACGTAAACACGCGAGGCAACAACACTTGCCCCGCGCCGCGTTCTCGCGCTCACCTCTGCGCGCTCACCGCCAAGGTCGCTTCGCGGTAACTCGCGACGGCGAATTCCTTCGCCCGAAATAAAATGTAATTACACGCTCGTTCTCGAATTTTATCACGCGAATTTTCACTGTCTCGCGCACGCACTCTCCGCCCGCTTTTCCCCGATCACGACCGCGAACTCACGCTAGGGCGCCAATCTGTGACCTGGTGCCCGTTCGCACCAGGTTCACGTTGGGATTGGCTCGACCGCGGGCACTCCGTATTTATTACGGGCGCCAGGAGTGCCGCGGCTAGCTGTACTCGGGAGCACGGGGGACTCTCTCGGGGGGGAACGGCCGCGCGCGGAGACTCGAACGGAGTCTATCCCCGCGCTCGCTAGGCCGTGACGTCGGGGGGGGGGGACGCGAGGGGAGAGGCCCGGGCCAGGGCCGGAGCCCGTCGTTCTTGGGGGTGCGTCGGCGCGGTCGCCAACACACACGTTCACTGGGGGGGTGTCGGCGCGCTCGCCGACACGTACGTTCACTGGGGGGGAAGCACCGGGGCCGCGACGCGAACACCGCAAACCTGTCAGCGGCCGCTCGTTCTCTCGCTGCTCTCTCGGCTCGGCTCTGCTGCTGGCTCTGCTGCTGGCTGCGGCGACGTCGTCGGCCTCCGGTGTCCTGGACACACGCACGCACACGCTCACGGTCACGTCACACACGCTGGCTCGACACTCGGGATCTCGCGCGCGTCGCGTGTTGCTGCTTGCGGGCACCGGACGATAATGATCGTCCGCCTCGTGCTCACTCCCGGCCTCGCGCCGCCGGAACTCTCGGCGCGCTGCGGCTTGCATGCGCGCTGGAGAGTGCTGCCCTCCCGAGCCGGTGGCTGCCTGCTAAGGCCGTACCGGCCGGATCGGCGAGCAGCTTCTTCGTCCTTAGTGACGGGTTTCCCCGTCACAAACTGCAAGATGCACGACAGTTGGATAACGTTCGTGGATAGGAAAATCGAAAAATTGCTAGAATGCCTCAGAGCTACTTATATATCGACCATTGAGATAGCTTTGAATCTCATCACCATCATTCACAGAAAAGGTTGCTTGATCAGCACCTTTATTGACGTATTTACAAATGTATTTGATAGCTTTCACTGAACGACAATACTCAATATTGATGTGAGCGTTCAAAATCCGGGACAACATCGGGCAATAATGAACGACCCATCGATTGTCTATTTCAACTGCATTGTTACGGACGTTAAGGATTGTGGTTTGCCCACCATCTTGTGGCGATCGTCTACGATAAGTTAGGTAACCATCTTCGCTTGTCTGCGTTTCTGCTACTAATGGGCGTGGAAATCTTTTTGTACATTTACCATTTTGCATGCAAGGTGATCTATCATTTATTTGACCGCACGGACCATGAATCATCATTGTACTCACTGTTTCATGCAATAGAGGATCAATTTCTTTATCTGGTAACTCTGCACAGATTATCTCATCAACTTCATCAGGTTGAATTTTATTTTCTATCCATAAAAGAATATGAGAATGTGGCAAACCTCTCTTTTGCCATTCAATACTATACATGAAACATTTGACTTTACCAAAAACATGTTTTTTTGTGATCAAAAACATAAGCTTTTTTAGCTTCAAATGAAAAACTCTCGCTACTATATCATGGCTGTCTTGGGATTTCTGGCCTGGCATAAGTTCATTTTTAATCTCGGGTCAATCTTTATTACATGTAAATGTTATAAAAAGATCAGCACATCCTTCTGCTCTAACGAATGCTATGTCATCTTGAGTTTTTTCATGTATATAGCGGGGAGAGCCAGTCATTGAAGAAGGAAGAATCACTCTCTAGCCTAAAGTTTCAGCTCTGACATTACCATCTTCATTAATTGCATCACAAAGTGAATATAATTATCAGCTCGCAATTTTTTTTGATTTCCCCGGATGAAGGATAATCTTTCAGTTATCATTTTTGCCATCATATCAACGACATATTGATTAAGAAGGTTCCTATAGCAATGCAAATAATTATTGGTACCATGTCGCACCATCAATCTGTATGAATAGAACTGCATGCAAGAGACAGTTTTCGGTTGAGCACGTCCATCATTTTGCTGAATCGATATATAATATCCATTTTCTCCTCTTACAAACATGAGTGGATATTGAAGAGCATCATATGATCGATGCAGCTCTGAAACACGTTGTAACTGGCTATCTCTACAGTGCAAAACGATATCTCTTGGTCCTTTGTGTTATCGACCAATAAAACAGCAACTTCATTTGTAGAAGGAGCATTATATCTCCCCCTATGTTGATTGACTAGGACTCGATCAGCATGGATAATCAGTTTTCAATTGTCGGGTAGAGTTTCAGACTCAGTTTCGAGAGTGCAGATCAAACTCCGGATATAATTATTGTTTTCTATTGAAGGTTTTTATAGTATCTCTATAAGAGTTCTCTTCAAATTTGGATTATATTTGATTGGACTAACAGTTCATCAGCTTCTGGAATGAAATAAATTTGTAAAAATTTATGTTCATCACCACCAGAGGGAGGCAATAAACTCCCAATACTATCATATGCTTGCCCTTGAGATTTCAAAGTTGGCAAAAAATGTTCTTCTCGAATTTCGTTAGCTCCAATTGAAGTCATTTGAAACAGTGTATTATACTTTCTTAAATTGTCCAGAGAATTCGTGGAATCAGTGTGGTTTCTTAAAAGAAGACTTTTGAGAGGTTCTGGTGGCTCTTCAACGGCAGGAAGATTAACTTTTTCACCAAAACAGCACAATCCAGGAGCTTCATCTTGCCACTTTTTGGCTTGACACTTGTCACATACTTTATTCATAGATCCAACTACAATATCTTTTATATTAGCGTAATTTCCTGTTGGATCATACCCAAAAGCGGATCTTTCACGTACTATGAACGAGGCTGAGCTCATTTTCAAGCTCTCCTATATAGCCGATGGAACGCTGACTCTTGCGAGAAAGCGCCGCGCTATACCTTATACGCGTGCGACTCAACGCCTCGCCATCTACTGGCGCGCTATGGTACTTGGTCAGTTACCCCCACCACAGAAAAATGCATTGTCTATTTCTCGGTTTCTACTTAAAATTTTAAGACGCCACATATCCATGAACATGCCTGGAGTGGTCAAAAATCAAGTATCAAAATTTCATGGAAATCGGCTCAGTAGTTTTTGAGATTAGCGGCCACAAAAAAAACAGGCTTTCCTTTTATATAGTAGTATAGATTGGATTAGACAAGTAACTTTTCGAGTTTACAACAATGTTGGTAACAATAAACTTACAATTATTGCACGGTTTAGTTTTTGACTTTTTCGATAACGTCATTATTATTTTCCCCTGGAGATATCCAATATTTGAAAAACAAACGTTAAGCTTGATGCATAGAAGCAAAGGAATCATTATTTTTGCTTGCGCTCGAGTTTTGAAGTCAACGCGACGGGGTTCTGACGCGCCACATCTGGGCATCCTCACCACTCGAGTATCGATGTGAGCCGAAAAACGTGGAGTTCAGACTGAATTTTCTTGCCTTGAAGCCTCTCAAATCGGAAAGAGAGTATTTTCTCTAGTGGTCTTACAGAAAAATTTATTTTTCCAAAATTTGTTAAAAATAAGGACAAAATAATTTTTTTTAGATTTTTTATATAATCAGTAATCATTTTGAAGCGTATGAGTGTAAATGAACATTTGCCTTGATTTAACAGACTGAAGGTACCGACAGTGAAAAAAATGAGATTTTTATCTAACAACTGGGTTATCGAGAACCTAATTGATCGACATCGCTCAAATTATGTACATTATTGTATCATAAGATAAAATTCCAAAAGCACATATTCCATGAGCCCATCTTCATTTTTCGAGGAATTATCGAGAGATTTCGAAAAATCAATATTCTGACTATAACATTAATTTGCAACTTTTGCGTAAGTCAAATTATGACGTACCTCAGCTCATTTTGTAGATAATTTTATTACCTAGAACTTTCCCAATACACTGTATTAACATTTTTTGTTCCATCGCAGAGTTATTCAACAATGTATGAAAAAAAATCCGAAATTATTACTCAAGACGCCAGCTATATACGAAGTTGCTTTTTTCGTATACTATCTTGTTCCTCATAATCTCCCGAGGTATGGATGAAATAGAATCTCACACCGGAATTGGTTCCCCATCATTTCCTATATCGATCGCTATAAGAATTTTACGTATTTTGAAAGAAATTCTTTTATTACCACCACATGCTTGCTGTTCAGTCTTATAATCGGCATTTGTCTAAAAATGTCTCTGGCTATGA
Source organism: Aphelinus atriplicis (assembly GCA_020882685.1). Lineage (NCBI taxonomy): Eukaryota > Metazoa > Arthropoda > Insecta > Hymenoptera > Aphelinidae > Aphelinus > Aphelinus atriplicis. The sequence goes on from JAJGQD010000024.1 coordinate 843,010, forward strand.
ATTCCATCGTTGATTTCTTGTTTTTATTTTTTTTTGGTTCTCAACATTTGTATTTGTTTGTCTAAATTTTATTTTTCCCTTGTTAATTTTCCTATATGCGCTGTTATAATTTGTATTTCTTAAAAACGTCGGCACCCTTTCTATGCAAATGGCTTGATAGTCCGTTGGCGTATGTATTATCTTTATCTGTAATGTGTTTATAAACGATGTATTGTTGAATGTCCATTATCTTTTTTGGCTATTCTGTTGTTTACTGAATTGATGGTTCTATAACAATGATTGTGAGGGTGGATATTTCTTTTCATGTCCAAATTTCTCATCTCACACTCGTATATTGATGAGAATGTCTATTCAATGATGTATATGGGACGTTCCACGTCCAGTGGTAACAGTCAACATTTTGTTTGTGATTCTGTTTGGACAAATGATTGATATCCTGGTTTCAGAACATTCACAATTTTTTATATTTCTAGCATTCATTTCTAAGTGGATGAAGATCAATGCAAGTTGAGGTTCAGTTGCAATACTTTGAGAAAGCATACTGCTGAGGCACTTGGCAGCGGTTTTTTTCCAAGTTTCTGGTAAATCCCTCTCATAACCGATGCCGATGAGATTTCGATTCTGAATGGTATTCTCAGAAAAACATACGATGATGATTTGAAACGAAATCGTTCATCATGATGGCCATTTTCGTCCAGTTTGAAGATTCAAAATGCTTTGTCATAAGGGCACTCATGCCTTAAAATTAGTAATTATTGGACAGGAGCAAAAAATAATTATTTTCAAATTTTTTAGTAGAAAATTTTTTTTCAAGAATCTATACACTAATTCGAATCTTTTCACAGAAAGTATATCCAAGAAGTTCATCGGAATATCTTATGGAGCTGTATATTTAAATTAACCCTAATATCACACTCGCCGTAAGATCCCGAGAGCTGAGGTCCACTTAGACAACTTTTACAGGAAAGATTATGTTTCTGACATTCAATCTATGTCTGGAACCACAATCACCAAGATCTAATCAATTCTGACCATCCAAGTACATATAGTTACTTACATACTTCCATAGTACTCATCGAATACAATAATGAAAAATCAAGAAAAATGTTATTTTGCTGGTTAAGTCACTAACTTATGAGGTTAAACTTGATTGAATCTTCGTGACTGAGCTTCTGGATATGGCTATGTATATCGCGAACACAATCCACCTTACAAAAGTTGTTTACATCAACCTCAGCGTTCAAGATCTTACGGCGAGTACTACCACATATGTCAAAATCACTATATTGAGAAAAACACAGTCGAACTCTTTCGTGCACATAGGAGTTACAGTTACAGGGTGGATAAGCTGTTACTACTTCCAAGGGTTCCGACCCGCGCTGAATCTGAATCCGAGGTCAGATTTTCAAAATTCAAGATGACGAATCCAATATGATGGATGACATATCGCAAAAATCAATATTTCGTCACCTCCGAGCAAAAAGGGGCCAACTCGCCGTCCGTGTAAAAAGGGGCCAACTCGCAGTCCGTGCAAGAAGGGGCCAACTCAGGCGAGCTTTGAATTTCAGATAAAATCAAATTCACGACTCTCGTGGGAAATCTTATGCACGCTATCTGATAGCCGTAGTACGTGTCTTTCAATGAATAGGTGATTTTCACTCAATTTACATATTTTGGGCTCATTTTGAGCAATAATTTAACATTCTTTCTGAATATACGGTTTCGTGCTATTTATTATTGCTTATTTTACTAGAATAATAATTCTTAGACTGAGAAAAAAAAATTTTAAGAGAAATTATAAAAGGAAAGTCATCTTTTTTTAATATATCTTCAACAAAAAAGTTCTGAGCCTTTTCGGATCAGGCTGGCCTTTTGAAGCGTATCTGTAAGATGATTTTGTCGTAATCTACGTATCTTAGGCTTGTTTGGAGCTTATTTTGAGCTCAAGAGGATTTACTCAATAGATTTGAGTGGCCGCTTTTGATACACTCTGAAATAAGATTACTTTGGGAATCTGACCATAGCATTTAGGAAAAATTATATTAGTTTATACTACATTCATATCTGAAATTATAATCAATTCTACTATCCCTTCATTGAAAATTTGAGTAAATGATACCAAAATACAAATATAGTGTCTGTAACTGTATTTTGAGTAGGTCTCATGAATATACAGTATATCTTATACTAGAACACAGTTAACAACCATGTATATTCTACTTGTTCTGTTTCAAAAACAATCCATGATTTTTTCATATAAATTCGCTTGTTTACGCCGAAAGTTTTTGAAATGAGGAAATGGATCTTGAGCCGTGGAGATGATCAAAGTGGAAAAGTTGGTTTCCCGGTAGAGTGGGTTTCAGGATCTAAAAAATCTGATAAATAACGGTTATCATCCAAGAACTTGAAAGAAATGAAGCTAAAGCTAATATATTTTTGCTCCAGTATCCGCATAAATTTTTAGCTCGTAAGCAAATTACTCGATTTTGCGTGTGAATTTTGAAATTCACATGTGAATTCCTCAAATTTGCGAGCGAATTACTCGGGTTCGCATGCGAATAGCTTTACTTCCCGAGTGAGTTTTTCAGCTCAATGCGAATAGCTTTACTTTGCGAGTGAGTTTTTCAGCTCGCAAGCACATGACTTGTGTTCGCGTATAAATAGCTCGAATTCGCGCGCGAAATGTTTTCAGAATTTTTTCAGATTTTCCCGAGCACTTTAACCCTGTTTAATAAATAGGCAAAGTTGCTGATTTTGCTGTTTTTGCATTTTCAGAGGCATTTTCAACCTCAATTTACACCCTGAAAATGACCTCAGGAAAAAAATGAATGGGACACTTTTGTCTGCAAATTGCCTGAATTTTATAGAAAAATTATCTCCAAGGTCATTGGAACACATTAAGTACTCCAAATTACCAATTGGAGCCTCTATTTTTGAACCCTGGGAGTTCGCTCGTCAAGCGCCACACCACATGGGTATTAAAAGTTGTCCCAACTCATACCACATATAGCCTATATTGTGAAAAAATGGGCCTGGGCTCTGGAAGCTCCCAAAAAATTAATATATTGACTCAAATAGGAGTAAAAATAGGCTAAAATGACTATTCAAGGGGAGTCTTGTACCGCCAACACTTCCAAATTTTGCAAACACTTGTCTGTGGTATTATTACAATTATCCACTGTAAAAACTCACATTCTATCATGATAATACATATCCTGAGTTATCAATATCATATTTATATAGATCAAGCATTACTAACACTTGACGCCACCTAACTTCCAGTAGTTACATGTATTGATGGTCAATGTATTGTCTCCATTATGCTAAAATTTACAAGAAACTATTAATAGAGTACATGTGTCATGAATTGCATTCATTCGATAAGAAAGGTCAGGCAATTCGCAGACAAAAGTGTCGATAGTGAGATCTGCTTTACAATCTCGGCCCTACATCTTTCATCAGAACGCGTACTACAATCGTTGATGTATACGTCATCACCAGTGAATAAGGCTAGTTTACGTTTTCCACTACTTGCTATGATTAACGCTCGTTGACCTCCCTCAACTTCCGCAAACACGTCAGATCTATATCACGTTTGAACATCAATTGGTGATGGCTTTTTCCGGTGGTACAGTGTTTGATACTGCGATAGTAGGAAAAGAATTTGTTCACAGCTATTTCAAGCGTTTCTCCTACTTTAAAATTTTTGTCATTCTATATTTAAAAGTGCATAGAAATTCTCGATTGCCCCGTTAGTTACAGGATGGTAAGTTGATGAAAAAATACGATTCACACTGTTTTACTTCAAAACGTTCAAGAATTCTTCACTGCGAAGTTGGGGACCATCATCTGGTACAATATGTTATGGTAACCCGTAACGTAAAAATAGTCTTGAATTCTTCAATGAACTTATACTCTTTGATATTATCCCTCACCCACTTTGGGTGTGCACAACACACCATCTTACATCTTACATCTTCCTATACGATTAAATCATGGCCATGTACTCAATGGCGTATTTGGTGATATTTTTCTTCTTATTAAACAAATATAACAACCGTTCACGGTAAAATCAATATCATAATTAATCTCTGGCCACCAAACATAAGAGCGCGCAAATATTCTAGTTTTTACAATTTCTAAGTGTAATGCATGAAGTTCTCTCAAAATCAGTGGTCGAATGTTATTTGGTATTAAAGCTCTTCACCTCCAAAATGAGCAATTATTATCAACTGATAAGTTTAATCGTATCCGGTGATATTGCTCCAACTCAACTGCCAGTTCTATATAGTTTGGCCATCCACTCGTCGTATATTTCATTTCTTTACTAATTGTTTCATTTTTCAAACTTTCTGATGCTTAAATCTTGCGTCGCATGCAAGTACTATTTGCTCATTCGGGTCATAATGCTCTGAAACTTTTGGTGATACTAACTCTTCTTTTACCAAAATAAAAGCATTTTCACAATCTTTGTTCCATACATATTATTTTGCATTTGCTAAATCGTAAAGCAATTTTTCTAAAATACTTTATAAACCACTATGTAAACGTTCTACTTACTTATTTAGAAGAATTGACGATGCAAGAGTCCCCTGAATGGTAATTTTAGCCTATTTCTATGCCTATTCAAGATAAATATATTAATAATTATATACTAATAATATTTAGGGTAAAAATTAATAAATATATCAATTTTTTTATAGCTTCCGGAACCCAGGCCCACTTGTTGACTTTATGTGCTGTATGTGTCGCGGAAAGAAGACACTTTTAGTACCCATGGGGTGAAGCGAACTCTCTGGGTACAAACATAGAGGCTCCAAATAATATTGTGTAGTACTCTATGTGCTCCAGTGACCTTGAAGATTAATTTTCTGTAAAATTCAAGTGATATATAGACAAAAATATTCTTTTAACTTTTTGTCTCAGTGATCATTTCCAGGGCGTGAATTAAGGTTAAAAAGGCCTCTGAAAATACAAAAACAATAAAATCGGCATAAATAAAATGCGAGTAATCTCGGTGATAACTCTGATTGTAATATGCACGACCAGCTTTAAAGAACGCTGGATTTTCTGGGGGGGGGGGATAAACCCGAATGGAAAAGAGCCGTGTTTCAACTAAAACAAATATATATTCATTGATAACCGTAGGTAACTGGTATGGGGGCCTTTGTGAAGATAGAATCTCTCTTACAACCTGAGCAGCTAGTTGGACCGTGGTATCCGAGGTGTACTGATAAGCCTACGCTGCGTAACTCCCTCTTTCTCCCGCCCGCCTCCCGTACGCGAGTCCCTGCGCTCCCTGATCGGCGAGTACGCGCTTGCGTACTCGCTCGGAGACTTTAGCTCACGGCAGTGTAACGACAGTTTTGTCCATTCTACTTACATCTCATGTTCGTTACCAAATTTGTCGAGCATAACAAAAAAATTTCATTCTCTCAAAAGCTATATCCACGAAAACAATACGTCAGCTTTTGCTCTAGACTATCGAAAAAAATGCGAAAAACAAAAAATTTTTAAAATATGAGCTGTTTCAAGTATTTTTGGAAAATTAATCCCACCAATGAAAAGCTGAGATAAAACTTGATCATAGACATATATCGTATTTTTAGGTTAAGATTTTGAGTCCAAAGCGAGCCTTGAAAACGCGGTTTAGTGTCCACGCGCCAGACTTGAAGAGTTAATGTAAAATGCCCCATAGCTGTTTTTTCATGATATAGGAAAATCCGTTACCCAAATCCAATATATTAGGATGACTGGCCCTGATGGTCTTCACTTGTCAGTAGACAGTGTTGGGGCGTCTCTGGATGTCGCTTCAACTGTATAATGCCTGATATTCTTTTAGGTTTGCAACATCGTAGCTGGACAGAGATGTATAAAAAAATTGACAGATATGCAAACATCAACAATGATAAAAGCTACTGCCCGCTCAGCTCCGGATCGTGAAAGGGAGATTAATAATCTAGTCCGACGAGCTGATTTCAATAACGATTCATATGTACAGGAATTTGGTCTTACTATTTCGAATAATATGATGGAAGTGAGGGGACGTATATTGCCACCACCCAAGTTGCAGTACGGGGGACGAGTGAGTTCTCTCAGTGGCCAGGTAAGATTACTACTATATTGTTGATATGGTCATATCACAAATAATTCTCGCAAAGAAGAACCACATAAGCTAATGGATCTGTAACAGGGTGTTTCGTTCCACACAGTCGAATAGTTCCCTCAGTTCTTGGATACTCTGAAATTTATTGACAACTACACTGAGAAAACAAAATATTAACAGTTAAGATGCTACCTTAGCTGTTAATGCGCCGCATTAACTGTTAATGCTAAAACATTAACCATCGACGAATGTCGCAACGCTTTCGCATTAACTGTTAATGCGGCAGTCGTTAACCGGTCAGGTTGACTATGCTTGCAAAGTACACACCAAACATAACCTCTAAAACGCGACATACAGGTGCTACGTGAATACTCGAGCAAGTTAATGCCTCTCGCATTAACAGTTAATGCCGAATCATTGAATGTTACTGGGGTGCGGCATTCGTCGATGTGCGTCGATGGTTAATGTTTCGGTATTAACAGTTAATGCGGCGCATTAACAGCTAAGGTAGCATCTTAGCTGTTAATATTTTGTTTTTTCAGTGTAGGGGGTACCCCCTGCTCGCTAATCCCATGGAAGAGAACACGAAGAAAATTGTATTAAATAATTTTTATTAAATAAAACTACTATTCCAACACATACGTTTATAACAATACAAAATATTACGGATTTCGAACGCTAATTCTAAAAAATAAGAAAAGAATAAAACATGTAGTTAGAAAAAAATCAATCGAATAATGCAAATAATTCTTATATTGAATACCTGGGTATCGTAAACCACTGCATTCTCTCGCAGTATTACAACACGGTAACCGAAAATTATGATGACCTTGCATTTGATGCCTCCAGTGATGAAAACTATCAAAACGGAAGGAGGTACATCAATGCAATGTACATCTTGAACATCTTGTTATCCTGTCCCGATCTTCAATATGGCAATCATCCGTAGTTGAAATCAAAGAAATTTGAAAACATAATTTTTACAAAGATAATTATCATCATAATGATATTCAGATTCCATAATAAATTGATTAATACATACCATGATTAACTACACGAACTTTTAAGGGGGTAGCCTACCTAAATTTCAACATGGTCAAAAAAAAATCCTACGAGGCTGTAAATTTATATTCTAATTCATTTTTTACGGCGGTTTCAATGACGCATGGACCACGCCGGAAAAAAATGTTTTTCACTGTAGAATTTTTTATAACGTACTTGGGATTTTTTTTTGTCGGCTCCTATAGGTCTAATCGCAAAACCGATACGTACGTTTGTGGACATTGTATTGAGGAACCCTAAAAAAAATTTTCAGCCCAAACCACTGAAAATAAGTCTCTATTATTCACCTCGCCCCTGCATCACGTTTCTACCTTTATTCTGCAACGTCATAAAAACATCCATTTGATTCACACTAAGTAATTAGCATACGTGCGATGTGTGCGTGGGAGGATGTGTGTGTGTGTGTATGCGCACACAAACTCACAGTGCGTTTCTTAGCCGGCAAATTGAAAAATTTATGGGAACAAAAAAGTTCTAAACACACGATAGAAATAAAATCCTGGCGATATTAATATGAATAAATTATTATATAAATAAATTAATATAGATAAATTAATAGGGCCATAATTTCTATTGGAACAAGAGGTAAACTGTAAGTAGTGAATTTTTGCTATCAATCGTATATGGTCTGATTTTGGATAACAAGTAGGCAGAATTTAAGTTCTTATAAGGGCAATTCAATTCGAACACTAACCGAACACCTTATTTCAGTGAAATATATAAGTGAATTTAGATAATTATACATGTTATTGACTCTTGTGTAGGGTGTATTTAAAGATGAAATGTGATGTAGTATCCAGTGACAATAGTGAGAATACTGTGCAGTGAATGGAAATATGTCTCAAATGACATATTGTCATTTGAAACGAAAACAATAGCTCCAACCAGGCAACCAAGATTGCATAATCTCTACTTTGTGCTGGTTTTGTGAACTCGCCATCTACATGTTGTAACGTACCTATCGGTTTTAGGTGCGTTTTGGCATTTTTTTCACGGTCGCCAGATATACTCACGGTATATCAAATATTTTATTATACTTCTCACGAAACATCATCTTTTAAAGAAATTGCCATGTATCGGATTCATCAAAATGAAGTTGCAGGGTTTCGTACAGGACACCCACTTACGTAGATTGTATGTGTGTGTGTTAAGATTTGTAAGTGTAAAAATCGTGTATTTGGCATGAAAACACCGGCATCGGGCAATGAACCACGACGCTTGGTTTAACAGCCGTGTCACCTAGCTTGGCCCCTTCCAACGTGTGGTTAGGCCAGCCGGCTAATATGTGTGTGTAATGCACTCAAATGCAGCATCACTTCCTACAAGAGGTTAGATGCTTCGCAAGTGAGTGATTGTAAAACGCTACTGCCAACATGTGGTTAAGCGTTTGTGATTTTAATATGGTTCGGACTTGGTAAATGATTACGAAAAGATTGATTAAAAATAAAGTTACTCGTTTATTGAATACTACGAAAATCTATTTACAAAGAGATTACAATTAACGCGCAAGTATAAGATTCGCGGCCGCTCGCAATACATGATGTTATGTGCACGTGGAGACGATCGTATTCCGATACGCGCTCTACCGATGCTCGCGATAGAATGACATGATTGAGGACGCGCGGCCCTTTATATAGTCTAACGCACCTTCGCAGGGGATTGCGTTAACTCGTTTTTTAGCTTACTTATTTGCTGAACGCCGATAAACGTCACAGTGTGCGCCCACGCGTTGGTTCCTTATTTGCCTATAATGGAGATATTTACATTTGCTCTCATAGTTCGTTTTTTATGGGTAAATTTCGCTAAATTCGATAAATTGTTAACTCTAATTATGCATGAACTATTGTTGCTACATACGCGGGTTCGCCGCCTATCAAAGTCTGAGAATAATGCCAATTGCCTAATGTCGAGATATTTTTGTCAAGTTCAATAATTTATAACAATCAACTAATTGTTTATAATATTCTGGTATCCTCATCTATATTTAATAAAAACTCAACATTAGACAATCAAGGCATGAGTTCTCTTAACATACCCGCAAACCGTTTTTCATTTCGTAATAAATCAATGGTACAATTCGTGTTAACATAATTAATCAATACGCTGTTAACATTGTTTATTCGCGATGTAATAATTCCTTTTTCATATTTCAACTTGTATTTGATTCTGGAGATCACGTACGAATGTCTATTGTAACGTTTTTGTGAAAAATATAATATAAAAATAATTAACAATAAACAAATTACGTTATTACATGATGCGTTACGCTTCATTCGCATATCTCTACATAAGGGTCTCAGTGTTACTTAGGCGATCTCGAATTTAGCTTGAAATATATTTTTGCATAATAAACTACGCCACAAATGCAGTTAACAGATCGCGTAATTTGTTGACTCGTATTGCAGTGTATCTAGTATGTCTGGATACTTCGCTCTTTTTCTACTGATCCCGTAGTAATGGCGTCTCGAGCCGTATGTCCGCATAATTCGATTTTCATAGTTCTACGCATCTTTTCGGTATCATCCATAATTCCATATATGGTTAGATATATCTATATATATATATATATATATATATACGTTTTGAATCTACGCGACGATTCATGTATACCGCGTCACGCGCGTGCAGGCGCATAGTCGTACGCGATCTTATAACTAATACTTTCATGCTCCCTTCAACAAATAATTATTTAGCATCATCAAACAGTTACATGCTAAGGGCTTGAGTTGCCCTTACAATGTCAATCCAAGTGTATTAGGAAATCAAGGTGAGATACATTTAAGGTACAATAATACAAGTGGTATTATGTATGTATCTTTTAGGGTTTCCTGTGTTTTATTATTTCATTCCATTTTTCTCAAGTGGTTGTAACTGGATCACCATTCTGAGGCAAAGCTCATTTCAAAGCTTGTGAACCAAGGATTGAAATAAAATTTGTTCAATCCAAATTAAAGATGGCGATGAAGTCTATTTTCATGAATACGTGTAGATACATGATCAAATGATTAGAAGAAATAAGTTTTGAGGTAATGGAGTTACGTTTTTATAAAATATAAGTGATTTATAACAACATTTATTCTTGTGAACTTTTAGATTTGATAAATATTTCATGATTAACCCATTAAGTCCGGGATGGCCTCGAATTTGACTAAGTTTTCAACCTCATTTTTTTCATGTTATTCGGATGGGGAAAAATTTTTCATACATCATCTCTGACGTAAAATTTTATGATCTTCCGAAATATGCTATTGATTTTTATCTAACATTGATACAGAAAAAGTTATAAACAATTTTTTGCGAAAAAACGACATTTTCAAGATGTAAAATTTTTAATTATCGAAAATTTCCATATGAAAGCGTGAAGATGCACATCTTTTCATGGACTAGAATGTGGCTTCGAATCCTGCACTAAAAGATAGGTGAGGTGCGGAATAATTCAACATTAAGGTCCTCAAAATGGCGTCCGAACCAAAATTTTTTTTCAACTCTTTTTCAATCCTCAGTAGTTGGGCTATAATTTATGATACAGATAAACCACATGCACATTTCATAGTTTGAGACATCGCTGAATTCGAATTCGTTATTATTTTTGCAAGATAATTTTGTTTAAACAATTTGTTTAAACAAATTATTGCAAAATGAAGTTTTTTGGCAAAATCAATACCAGAATTTGATTCCTTAGGCAAAAATACATCTGGTACGCTAATTTTAGTAATAATACATCACCCCTGCGTTTAGCTATAACCTCAAAAATATGGCGGACGACATATCGATGAAATCGATATTTTGCAAAACAAAAAATTCTATTCTATTCTACATAAAAAAATAAAAGAAAACTGTCCTCAGCGATTTTTTGATTCGTCGCATAGTTTTTGAGTAAAAAATTCAGAAAGTTTGACGGCTAGTGGGCCGGATTCAAAATTCATAATTCTATGAATTTTTCACTTTTCACGCATATTTCTGAAATTAGCGTATCAGATGTATTTTTGTCTGAGGAATCGGACACTGGTATTAATTTTGCCAAAAAAATTCATTTTGCAATAATTTGTTTAAACAAATTGTTTAAACAAAATTATTTTGCAAAAATAATATTAAATTCGAATTCAGCCATGTCTTAAACTATGAAATGTGCATGTGGTTTATCTGTATCATGAAATATAACCCAACTACTGAGGTTTGAAAAAGAGTTGAAAAAAAATTTTTGTTCGGACGCCATTTTGAGAACCTTAATGTTGAATCAATCATTCCGCACCTCACCTATCTTTTAGTGCAGAACTCGAAGCCACGTTTTAGTCCATGAAAAGATGTGCATCTGTACGCTTTCATATAGAAATTTTCGATAATTAAAAATTTTACATCTTGAAAATCTCGTTTTTTTGCAAAAAATTGTTTATAACTTTTTCTGTATTGATGTTAGATGAAAATCAATAGCATATTTCGAAAGAACATAAAATTTCACGTCAGAGATGATGTATGAAAAATTTTCCCCCATCCGAATAACATAAAAAATATGAGGTTGAAAACTTAGTCAAATTCGACGCCATCCCGGACTTAATCAGTCCATGAAGTTGATAAATATGTGAAAAGAATCTTAATCATCAAAATTGAGCGATGAGTGAATTATGTTATATATGGGCATGAAAAATCTAAACAAAAGTAAAGTGTTGAGGTAAGCAGTTACAAATTGGCTGAAAAAAAAATTGAAAAAAAAATTTTTCCATGCTGAGTTGGTGTGAAATGACCCATATACTACACATTTCAAGCATACAATGCGTTGAAACACAAAAATGTCCCTAGGTTTTGAAAACGAGCAGCTAGGATTTTGATTTTTATGGTTTTTGAATCTGCAAATCATGAAGAAACTTTCTGCGTTAGTCGATTTTTGATCCAGTTTAGGTCAACCTTTTCTCGCTTGAAGCGCACCGCGAATAAGATGTGAATATGAGCACATTTTACTACATTAGTCTGGAACTTCATGTACATGTAAGTGTAAATGTATCCAATATGCCACCGAAGCGCAAACAGTCACTACATCGCGAGCCAAGCCGCCTTTGGATTAGACTTTACTACACTGAATGTGGTCTTTTTCGGCTCTTCAATTCGCGGAATCGAGTGAAAACTCAGGGGGCAGGGCATTATTAAGTTCACTTGACAAAAAAACTAATATCGATTAAAGGAATTAATAAAAAAGACGTATGATGGCGAGAAATCAGCAATAAGAAGGTATAATACGAGAGAATCAAATGGTATGTCGCTAGATTATTTTGGCGTAGTCTAAATTTACGAGAAAAAGTTCACATACCTGAAAAAAACTAGATGAAGCAAGGCGGAATTTGTCATAAATCCAGAAATAACTGCTACGGCGCTACTCTATAAATGCATATATATGGGACGTTCCACGTCAAGTCGGCAGAGTCAAAATTTTGTTTGTTATTCTAATTGGACGAATCCATTGATATCCATCACCAGTGAGTGAATTTCATGGATTAATATCCATTAATAGTACCCAATAGAGTGAACTTTAATATTTCCTTGAAGACGTTTGAAAAATTATGGAAATTGCCGGCAAATCAAGACAAAAAAAATATATGTTTATATATACCATCGGAAAGCTAAGAAAAAACTATATCGATATTATATCCGACATTATTTAAATATTGGTCCTATAGAGTCAAAAACAAGCGTTGAAAACGCAAGGTTTTAACGTCCTCGCGCAGTCTCTGAAATATAATAAAAGGCTCGTATTGAGTATCCAATCATATTGGATGCACTTATCTTATTATATTTTATTATCTCAAATGTCATGATTTTATCGGACTATTCACGGTGATCTACATTTCAAGTTATATAGATAAACGAGAAAATGCTTCATTAATTGATTCAAATAAGTAGAGAATATATCATGAAAATTTTCGAATCTGTAGCTCGAAACGTCTGTCAATCGAATCATTAGTTATCAAATTTATTTACTGATTCCATAGTTCAAGCTTACCCTTCATCACATTTTTCATTTGAATTATTGCAAGTTTAGCTATTAAATATTCAGTGTTTTTTATTAGAGATAATTGTAGTATTTGAAACTACTAAATTTGGTCTACAGTATATTCCATGCATTCGAACTGACTATCTTCCATAGTGTAAGTATACAGTCATGAAGTATCAGAGTAAAATGCCCAGTGTAGATAGAATCAAATTCATCACTCAATTGACTTATTGAGTTGTGTCCGTCTGCTTTGACTTGCTCCACATTGATATAAAATCTTCCATTGTTTTTGTCTTTGTCAAATAGAATTCTTATGTTGTTACACACGTAATCGCTGGCGCTCACTGCGGGGCTTTCGCTCGCTCCTTCGCTCGCCATCTTTGGCTCATCTTGTGTCTTTGTGTCGCTCTCCGTGTTTGCATCCCTCGATGATTAAGAAATCGGCGGCGTCTGCTGCTTGATGTCGTCGTTTAACGTGGCGTCTTTTTCGTGCGCTGAATCCGCATGCTCGGGGTGATGATTTTTGAGGCAATGAGCGGCTACGGGTCCCAGTGACGCGCCGTCGCTTGGACTCGGAACAAGCCGACGAAATCTGGGCCAAATTTCGAAATGATGCCCTCGGAAGCTTTGGAGAGCACCTCTTTATTTTTCCTAACGAGGTCACACACTTCGAAAGTACACGGAAGGTGTCTCTTTCGTCGGGCAAGTTTTCGAGTCAATCACTCTATTCTTCCTTTGCTTCCTCCAGTTACTCTTCGACGGTGGTCATCTCGTGCTTCCGATGGAGTGCTCCGAGAGACTTGTGTGCTGGTCGTTGTTCACCATGGCCAGGCTCGTGCTGAGAGAACTCCAGCTTGCCGTGTTGCAAGTGATTCTTGCGATCTATTCCGACCGAGATTTTTACCAGAATCTTATCCTATACCCTATGATTTTCGTTTGAATACGACTTGATCATAGTTTTGAACATGCGATTCATTCGCTCGATGGAAGTTGCCTGGAAGTTGTGAGACGATTGAACGATTGCCGAATTCCCGCTTCTGCCGGAGCTTTGGACATGAGCTGATTTTTATATTCGGTCCCGTTGTCACAATGAAATATTTTCGAAGCAAAGAATCACGCGATAGAACTTCTTCTCGATCATTTTCCCGTCAGCACCTCTGATAGATATGTACTCTACCCATCGACTGAACAGATTTCCTTGAGGCACGTGATGTAGTCTCGAGCTTTTCCTTCGGGGGTTTGAGACCGCTCGAGTGCCTTGATCATGAGCTACTATAGGAATGCTTGAGCAAAGAGTGAGTAATATACTTCATTCTTATAACTTTCAACATTTTCTTTTGGTTCCGATTCAAATATGTATACCACCATAACCTTGGCCATCTCATTGATCTCCGAATTGAACTGTCCTTTCATCTGTCCTTCTACTGTCATTGATTGGCTCATTTTTCTTCTCCCTTAGGTTTTCCTCGTTTGTATTCATGCACTCACTACATCTTTGATATCTCAATCTCACCTTCAAACTTTTTTCTCTCATAAATATTAGTTTGACTAATTTTCTCTGCAGTTCTTTCTTTAAACTCTGTAAACCAGCTTTGTTGGTAAATTCGGTTCTTTTTGACAGGCTAGTTCTTGATATAATCTCTTTTGAAAACACTCTTGTATATCGGTGTTTTTCTTTTTTCTGGCTCTAAACATTGATAACCCGTTTTTGAGTATCCAAACAGTATCATTCTCCTGCTTTTCAGACACAATTTCGGTCCAATATTTCTTTCCATGGTGATGTATGATATACATCCGAACCTTTTCATCTGATATAAATTAAAATGGTACTCTTGCGCAAATCTTCGGAAGTGGAGTTACCGTTAGCACTGTGGGGAGTCCTATCGTAAGTGTAGACTGAAGATCCTTAGGTGAACTTCCACGTATTTTCTGTTATACCTGAGTCAATCATGTATGATCTAAATCTTCTCTGAACATTATGATTCAATCTTGAGGCCATATCATTATACCAAGGAGTATCAGAGTTGGGTAGGACAACTGTAATTCTGCACTTAATTCTTGTAGCACCTCGTTCATAGTGTCTGTCCATTTGCAGTCTCACGTCTTGTACCAACAACATTCGCAATCGTAGCACCTTGATTTCTGAGTTGAGATAAACAGTGCCTCTTTTAGATTATTCCCATTGACAGATCTATCTTCTGCTTCTTTCTTTATTGTGAAAGATTTTATACGATATTAATATAATCCAAGGCCATTACTCTCGCATGATAGGAATTCGGTCTTTCGTATATGAGGGACTGCCCCCAATACCGCTCGACGAAGTAAATCCCGCTGTTCATCAGCAGGCGTATCGTTTGAGTCCTACACGAAAATTTCTCACACTGTCTTCAAATCTGTCAATGAAGGCTACCACTGTTTCCTATCTCGAATAACATTTCGTCGAATACAACTGAGTTGGTATGTCCAGAGTTGACACATTTGTTTCGGAGTTTTTCATCAGTTTTAGTTTATTTAAAATTCCTTTCGGGTCCTTCGAGTCAACAACCTTTGAATAGTGATTCAATTCGATGCGGTTGATAATGATGTATCTTACCCTATGTTTGACCTTGTCTATGATAGATTCATCAAGTTCTATCACTGGTTCTCCCGATGAGTAATATATGTAAAAGATACCAGAATCGTTACTCCGACGAGAGAAAATTCGAATCTTAATTTTGGACCCGATTCGTAATTTTGTTTTATTATTGTATTCTCAGTTGCCAAAGCAAGTTTAATGTGATCTGAGGCAAAACTAACAGGATTGTTTTCTCTGGAGCTTTCATTGCGGGTTCTATTGTCTCTTTGTTTGTTCGAGTTGTATTCAACGTATTATAGATTGTCAGTTTTGTCATTTACCTGTCTGTCGAATCCTATCTGAATATTTTTATTTTCATTTTCGTTACGACTGTCTTCCTGTTGGGTAGCATTCCCATATTTTTAGTCTGTCTCATTTTGATGTTCAGTTTTCAGATACTGTATGTATGAGCTTGGTGATTTCGGCCATCTGGCTCTGTGTCAAACTCTGAATTCAACTGAGTTTGATACCAACTTTAGTGCCAAGAATAAACTCAACAGTCTGCACTTTACCAGCCACTAGAAGGACTTCCCTCGCAGCAAAACATAACTATTTTCGTACAAGATCAAAATGTCATAAATTGTTATGTATCTCGAAAAATATATATAAATTTATGATTTCGATACTCCCGACTGCCACTTCTGGGTCCGAGCGCTCGTCGAGTTATCCAATCCAAACCCACAATTGGTAGACTTGTTTGCTCGCGAGACTGACTTTTGCCGATACGCGCAGTAAATGCGAGCTGACGTCCATAACCGGAATGATTTTTGGTTAATAATAACGCGTAGAAGCAACTTGGTTTCTCAGTCTTTATGTATGAATACAGATACATCCTCCGACTTGGGTAGATAAATAAGATGAAGAAGAAAACTGCAAGAGAAAAATAAAAAAAATATTGCCATATTCTAAGAGAATATTATAGTATTCATTACTAGATTTTTACTAGGTTATTTTGTGCCATACAAGGACAACTAAATCATATTAGTAAACTTTACTATCGAAAAAACCATTCATTATTCGATTCATGGGACCTTCTACTACTATAGTACTTTACTAAAGAAGTTTACTACTTTAGTATAGCAAGTAGTATACCAGAACTTACTTAGTGAATGGTATTAGCAAATTCCACTATCCGTAATTTTAACTTTTACTAAAAATATAGTACTCTGCATTATAAAATGTAGTAACGGCTACTAGGTTTTCATTAACTGAGTTGGATTAGAGAATTTCCATATACCGATTTTTTTCGGTGTACGTATGTACGGGAGGGCGGGGCATGATAGGCATGGCGGATGAATTGAGCATCTCATTTTTTCTATTTTAAAATGATCATTATTGGTAAAAACTTATATTATCTATTAAAGGAGAGTAAAATAATTTTTCATAGGCGAAAAATCGGAAAGAATTGTAAAATAATGTTTTATTATTAGTAAAACGTATTTAGTACGTAAATCAGTAAAAAGTATTTGAAGAACTGAGCTGCAGCAGATGTTTTCGTATGTGATATGAATAACCGTATCCATAGTTGTATGGAGGATTTAAAGCAGCGTAACGTCACATTTGAGCTCGTTTTTATAAGCACGTCTTAAACTTTCGAATCTGATTATCCTTCAAGTTATGATTTATCCCTCACTGGGAGGATGAAAAACCATTGATAACTTGTTCCACAACCAACCCAGGCATATGATCTATGCATATATTCAGTCATTATATATTATTCTTTCGTTTTCAAGAGTTTTCTGAGATTCTCACTATTCTTTCCATACTTTTCACATGGGTTAGAACATGAAAATACTCGAATTTCACGGAACTCCATAAGAGTGTATGTGAATCGAAGTGCTCATATCTTTTTAACCAGCCAACTAGGCTCTCTCAAATTTTGGGTACAACTTTTGTATCACAAAATATCCTAATGTACGAAGTTTCAAGTATTTTTCATTATTTTCATTTGTAGCCAGAACATCCTTAAGAAAAGTACCACAGAAAAGCTTAGAGTCTTAATTTTTGAGCTGTAATTTTTTATTTCTCCTATAATGATATAAACATTCAAATTATTATGAAAATTAAAGTTACTAAGAAAATACTCGGAATCGGAGGTCACAAAGATATATTACCCCTTGATGACGAAGTGTGTTAACTACTCTTATTTATTTATCTGTTATTCATTACTTAACTGTTTATGAAATTTGAAAGCATTCATACGAGCATTTTTTACAAGTTTCAAAGCAAGTCAATTACCGTGCTCATCGCGCCCCTCCGCATGCCCTCTCGTGCCTGACCTATGAGGCAAAAGCAGGCACTTATGATCTTTTATATAACTGTGATGTCGTGCCTGTGCCGATAATTGCTTGACTTGTCTAAGGTCAAACCACTAAGCCCTCTCAGCGCACCTCTCGAAGGCCATCCGCACCTGGCGCCTTGTAAAATTAGGACCCCCCATAAATTTACTCATCGGCCGAAACAATAGATAGATCCGCCCTCTGACTGCATCACGCCGCCGGCACGAGCTGTGCACGTGATGTATACAACAGGAAACTCGGGAGACGCTTTCCCGCACTCGATAGCGCGCGCGCCTCAGTTTTCTGACTTTTCCCCGAAAAGATGCTCTTTGCACCCGGTAGCATCGGCCGCGTCTGCCGCCGCTAACTGCGCAACTTCAAAATTCAGACCTTTCTGTTGCTAAGCCGAAAAGAAAATGATGCTATCGAGGTTTTTACATAGTTTTAATTAGTTTATATCAATTATTTGTTTATTAAAAATCCTAGAAACTTTTAACCTTTCTTTTGATATAAATTTTGTATTTGAATTATGAAAACTGTAGAAGTTTAAAATAATATTTGTTGTTAAGAATTTTTTAATGCACTTAAAATCGAGCGCTTTAATATATAGTTTTCATAGTTCAAAACCCCATTTAAATGCGACTTCTTAATTTTGAGAAAAGCCGATTTTCATGTATGTTACTAGATCAATTGTTGTTTAAGTAACTTTGTATAACAACTACTTTCGATTTCTATAGCGTACATTATTACCCAATTATTCACGCATATTTACACCTTTAAACCTTTAAGAAATATCAATTCAAACCCTTGTAATCTGCTTAGCATCATAGAAAAGTGCATATCATTTGAACAAATGCGATTTACTCTGACTTATTTTCATCCGATCTATTTCAAATTTTGACCGTATATACTTAAGTACATTAGCTATAAGATTCTCTTGTTAGATTTAACTTACTCTATTATTTTGAAGTGTATCCGTTAATGCGCGCGAATCAATCCTTTAAGCGAGTCGCGCTCCGCGAATTTCACTGATACGACCGGCGCGATTTGTGCGCTGTAACTACACTCACCATAGCCGATTAAATAAGTATTCATAAGAAGATATTTTTGTAATTAGTTCATAAGGATTTTAATGTAAACGGAGGAGTGGGGAAACTGGCCCCGCCCTTCGCGACTAGGATATATATACAGGGCCCTGCTAAGGGAAATTTCAGTCTTACCTAGGAGCAGCTCGTAGAGGGACGTGACTCTTGGAGTACGTTTCCCAGTTCGATTTTTTTCTGTTTGGGCTTTAGTACCCTATTGATTATTTTTTTTTCGTCCTTTGACTCCTTTTGAGTCCAAATTAAAAATAATAAGAAGTGACAAGGCTTGGTCTTTTCTTCTTATTCTTTGATATCCAATTCAAGTTGTGTGCAAAATAAAAGTAGTAAGGCTTGGCCATTTATCTATTTTGAACCTCATATTCAATTTTATTAAAAAGGAGCCTCTTTTAGCCAAGGCTGAAAAAACCCCTGAGAATTCAAGAATTGTAATTCAACCAAGGAAATAAAAGAAAAAAAAGTAAGTAAGGACGAATTGTCTTATCATTTTATTTTACCCGTCTGAGTTAGACGATTCACATCTTACCAACCGACAAGCGACCTAAGCTTGATCTCAAGATAGCCCTTGAGCCATTCGAAAAGAATGTGCCGAGTTATCAAAAAGATCAATTGCTAAGTCAGCGACTCGGCCACGCAGATTGTTGAGTTGTTTAGCTTGGGAAAATTTATTTTTAACCCTAATAGCCGGAGACTCGTAGGAGAAATCCTTGCAGGCTCTTGGCGAAATATTAGTGGGAAAGAGGTAGGCCTTTTCCTTTCTATCCTTTTTTTTGAGTGTGTGTTAGTGTTTTCAAGTTAAATTCTTCCTTCATATTTAAACCCCATATTTTCCGCGACAAATACGCGTTTGGTATTCCCGAGCTATAGGATTGAGTTCCTGGCTCTAAAAAAACTCGCGATTTACTAAGAACGCGCGCCGCGTCATATTCCCGACGTAACATAACCATTTGTTTCTGCCATACAATTACTTTTACAATTTTTTTACTCTTAGTATTCGGTAGTTAAGATGTTGAACTTCAATTCGGACTCTTTTACATCCAATATTAGTGAATATATATTTTTTGAACGACTCTCAAAGTTTTAATGCTCGTAGTGCTCCACCTTTCCCTATGTAACGCTGTTTTTTGGCGCGCAAAGCTTTCAAAAAAATCTTTTCTAAAATTTTGCACATAGATTAGTCATGAAAAGTTGTAGTCCAAGTTCATTGTGTAGCAAAATACGTTTTTCGTTCATCTAGTAACTGTTGCTAACGTGTTTTCGGGAAGTTTTCTTTAACTCGCCATAAATGCACGATGGGGTCCGGCAGTTAATTTTCAACAAAGTTCAATTTTTCCAAATGTTAAGTGATCTTAGAGGCTCTAATTTGAATTGTCAAAATTTGAGGCCGGATTCGTGATCAGTGACCTCAAAAACCCATGTATACTAATTTTTTTCCAAATTTTTGTCACGTGATCTTAGATGCTCTAATTTGAATTTTCAAAATTTGAGGCCGGATTCGTTATCAGCGACCTCAAAAACACATGTATACCAATTTTTACGAGAAACCATCGAGGCAAAAACTGTTTAATGTAAATAGTTAACTTGGCATATTACATTCAGATGTGTCCTTACACACACACGTACACACATATTTACATACACACACACGCACACAAGCAATCGCACTCAAGTGCGCACGTACCGCATCAACTCCGAACTCGAAAAAACGCCGCAAAATAAAATTAAACCTGAGATAGATTTTTCTATAATGTAAAATCTGAGTTAGATCTTTCTTTAAAAGTCGATTTGAGAACGATCTTTCTATACTGCTCGATTCGGAATAGATCTTTTTATTCCGCTCGATTCGAGATAGATCTTTTTATTCCGCTCTATTCGAGATAGATCTTTTTATTTCGCTTAATTCGAAATAGATCTTTTTATTTCCCTTAAATCGAAATAGATCTTTCTTTAGCGCGTTTCTGAGATCGTTGCTTTTTCCCCCCAGGCGACGATGTGTAACCATGAACGTATTTAAGGGGGTAGCCTACCTAAATTTTAACATGGTTAAAAAAAATCGTACGAGGCTGTAAAGGACCCCGCTCAGAATGTTAAGAATTTGGCTCCCGGTTAAATTGGCTCAAACTCTAATATCATATAATTCATTACTTTCTGATCAAAAGTCCAAATGGGCCGACCGTCTGAAAATGAACAGTTTTTGAGAAAAAAAGCTCGAAAGTCGCAAAAAGTAGAGGTTACGGGAGGTTAGATCGAGTGACATATGGAGCGGTGGGTTGCCGTGGTACAGGGGTTAGATAGTAAGCTTAAGCTCTTGTCATTTTGCATTCTGCATAAGCTAAACTTATAGCTGAGAAAATGAGACCAGAATTAGCTTGGTATGAGAAGGAAATCAATTCACTTCCAGATTTTCGACAGTACAATGAATGTTCCATGCTTAGCTTGGCGTAATATTCTCAAATGGTTGGAAGTTATTATATTCAAAGTCGACCATCCTTTGACACCATCATGATATTGATAGAAATTACTATTTTCAACTTTCATGATGCATAAGAATCGAGGACTGGACGTTCCTGGATCTTTTAATCTCACGAACGAAAAGGTGTACGGAAAAATAACGTGAGCTGTTGCGGCGTACGCTGTGAACTTGCGAATCGCTGCGTTTGATATGACGATTGAACGTGTCCGAATGTTCAATTTTTACGGAGAACCAGTCTACGCAAAAACAGAGTGCGCTGTTAAAGCGTTCGCTGTGGACTTGCGACCACTGCGTTCAAATCAACGGGTAAACGTGTCTGAATCTTCAATTTTTACACGAGAAAATAGTTTATACGCCAAAATAATCCACAAATACAGCCTACTCTGTGAGCTTGCGATTGCTGCATTTGAATTGACGACTGATCGTGATAGGATCTTCGATTTTTACGGAGAAATAGTATACGCTAAAATGACATGCACAATTATAGCAAACGCTGTGAGCTCGCATTCGCTGCGTACGAATTGATGACTTTACGTGTCCGGATCTCCGATTCTTACGGAGAAAATGGTGTATACACAAAAAGAATCCGCATCTGCAGCATACGCTGTGGGCTTGGATCTCTGGATTTGAATTGACAACTGAGCGTGTCCGGATCTTTTATTTTCGAGCAGAAACAGTAAATGAAGAAATAACATGTGCTACTACAGCATTAGCTGTGGATTTGCGACCACTGCGTACGAATCGACGACTAAACATGTCTGGATCTCCGATTTTCACGGACAAAAATGTATACGCAAAAAAATCGACATCTGAAGCATACGCTGTGAGCTTGCGATCGCTACATATAAATTAAAAATTAAATGTTTCTGGATCTTCGACTCTTACGGAGAAATAGTCCACACGTGAAGAACATGTGCTGTTACAGCGTTCGTTAAGAACTTGCGATCAAGGTGTACGAATGGAGGATTGAACACAATGTAATTTTGAACTTCTACGGAGAAACAGTCTACCCAGAAAAAACATGCGCTGTTACAGCATCAGCTGTGAACTTGCGACCACTGCGTACGAATAGACGACTAATAGTGTCTGGATCTCCGATTTTCTCGAAGAAAATAGTATGTACGCAAAACTAATCCACAACTACAGCTTACGCTGTGAGCTTGCAACCACTGCACATGAAATGCCGATCAAACGTGTCTGGATTCCAATTTTCCCGAAGAATTACTGTATACGCAAAAATAATCCCCAACTACAGCTTGCGCTGCGAGTTTACGACCTCTGCGCACGAATTGATGAATAAACGTGTCTGGATCTTCGAATTTTGTGGATGAACAGTCTACACAGGAATAATATGATAAATCCATTTTTTTACGGCGGTTTCAATGACGTATCGACCACCCCGGAAAAAATTTTTTTTCACTGTAAAAAAATTTTTTCCATTTTTTAGACGGTACTTGGGATTTTTTTTCTCGGCTCCTAGAAGTCTAATCGCAAAACCGATACGTACGTTTGTGGACATTGTATTGAGGAACCCTCAAAAGAATTTTCAGCCCAAACCACTGGAAATAAGTTTCAATTATTCACCTCCTCCTGCATCACGTTTCCACCATTCTGCAACGTCATAAAGATATCCATTTGATTCACACAAAGTATCTAGCATACATGCGATGTGTGCGTATGAGGATGTGTGTGTGTGTGTGTGTGTGTGTGTGTGTGTGTGTGTGTGTGTGTGTGTGCGCGCGCGTGTGTTTGAGTGTGTGTGTGTGTGTGTGTGTGTGTGTGTGTGTGTGTGTGTGTGTGTGTGTGTGTGTGTGTGTGTGTGTGTGTGTCTGCGCATTGTGTGTGTGTGTGTGTGTGTGTGTATGTCTGCGCATTGTGTGTGTGTGTGTGTGTGTGTGCATTGTGTGCGCATATAGACACACACACATCCTCCCACGCACACATCGCATGTATGCTAATGACTTCGTGTGAATCAAATGGATATCTTTATGACGTTGCAGAATGATGATGGAAACGTGATGCAGGAGGAGGTGAATAATTGAGACTTATTTTCAGTGGTTTGGGCTGAAAATTCTTTTGAGGGTTCCTCAATACAATGTCCACAAACGTACGTATCGGTTTTGCGATTAGACTCCTAGGAGCCGGGAAAAAAAAATCCCAAGTACCGTCTAAAAAATTTTTTCCGGGGTGGTCGATACGTCATTGAAACCACCGTAAAAAAATGTAAATTTACAGCCTCGTACGATTTTTTTTAACCATGTTGAAGTTTAGGTAGGCTACCCCCTTAAGGGGGCTTCAGCGTTAGGTGCCGTACCTATGCGGGGCCCTCTACTGAGGGTGCCGGAATTTTTTTTCAAAATTATCCTCAATACAATGTCCACAAACGTACGTATCGGTTTTGCGATTAGACTCCTAGGAGCCGAGAAAAAAAATTCCAAGTACGTTCTAAAAAATTGAAAAAAATTTTTTTTCGGGGTGGTCGATACGTCATTAAAACCGCCGTAAAGGAATGAATTAGAATATAAATTTACAGCCTTGTACGATTTTTTTTAACCATGTTGAAGTTTAGGTAGGCTACCCCCTTAAGGGGGCTTCAGCGTTAGGTGCCGTACCTATGCGGGGCCCTCTACTGAGGGTGCCGGAATTTTTTTTCAAAATTATCCCAATTCTATCGTTTTAGAGTAGATCAATCTTATCCTAGACCACTTGTGGATGCTTGAAAAGGATAAATAAATTGTAACTAAGTCACGATCTACACATAAACAATTGTCAATTTCATCGAAATTCATTTTTTTGAATTTCACGATCTCAAATCGATGGTGACATACCATTTTCCCGAGCATACTATCATCTACTTATAAATACCTATTACTTAGAATTTTTTCGAATTTTTCTATAATTTTATATTCGGTTCAGAAGGGATTAATCGATTTTCGCCATAAGAGCCCATGTAAAAAATGCCGTCTTTATTATGGTGATCATATGGAAATGACCATATTGACCCATGATTTTCTTTGCTGCCATTGAAAGTTGATTGTGCTAGGTACATTCTGTGAAAGTTTCAACTCATTCTATAATTTTAAACGAAATCGCTGAAGCTCCCTTGACTAATTAATTGACACAATCACCTGACTTATCTTCATAATTTTAGCATACATTATGTGGTACAGCATAAAAATCTCCCGCATCATTATTGTTAGCATAATATACTGCAGCGACTTTATTTATAAGTTTTTTGACAATAAAGAAAGAGTGCTGTGAAGCAGCACTCGATGCATAAATAATCTTATTGTTTGAAAGAAAATTTACTTTAAGATTGTGGGTGCACTGCACCTCATTCAAATTTGACTTGAATGAAAATTTACTATTTATAATATAATTGAGACACATGCATGAGAATTGGTGTGACAAGGTGAATGATTTGCGCAACGACGGAATTTATTCAACTGTTTGATTTATTGACTCAAAGAAAATGGATGAAGAATTGATTGATTGAAACTTGAACTTAATGATGAGACACGGGCGAACGTGACTGTAAGCGTCGATAATTTTCGACGCTGACCCTGCGTTTCGGACGTTGTCCTTCACGGCACTCTGCGAGAAAGCTGGACAACAAGCCCTTCTTGCGCCCCTCCTGCTTAACTCCTAGCTTTTATGCCAGCAACCGGTGTTTCTGGGATTGACTCTGCGACGATTGTGAAGCTCTGAAACCAAAATTATATGAGGATTTGCACGCAACGAATTTCACGTTGTCTAAAAGAAGTTACGAATAAATGATTAGTTATGCTAAGACTGCCGCGATATCACGCACGATTATGCCGAATACACGTTTCCTAGGCGAGGAAATTTCCAGCGTTCGCGTACTTAAACTCGCGTACTCCGTGTTTATTCGAAAGATCTTAGCAGTCCCGCATTCTGCTATACAATAAAAATATGGCGGCGCTCCGCTGTTCGCACGCGCTTATGCTAACTTAAATAATTACCTATGCGTGTTCCGACACTCCCGTATGCGTCCGCGTTCGCGATCGCGTCTTTCTCGGTGGCTACTACTCTAGCTCTACCTGAGAGGTAGATTTTCGTAAGCCTCTACCGAGGGAATACTAAAGTGGCAATACAATAGCGAGAACGTTGAGAGAACTCAACGTTAAAGCGATTGCCTGGGTTCGTTTCGCCTGTTGACTAATCCACAACCCTTGCCGTAAAGCCACTTACCTGTATTTGCCTTCTTACTGGAGGTCGCCACCACGTGTAGCCCGGTTAATCGGTCCGACGGCGTGAGCGCGTTGAAGAGTGAACTGTTCGGTGTGATGGGCGAGACAAGAATGCTCGCTTCCGATCGCGCGGCGTTCTCGATGCGGCCCGGGCCGAGCTCCCGACGCGGGAATTTCTGCGCAGTGCGCTAGTGCGCAGCCTCGCAGCTGAGCACGGCGCAGGCAGCCGAGTCCCGGACACGCACACATAGATGTTGTCGTGTGTGTGTGTGTGTGTGTGTGTGTGTGTGTGTGTGTGTGTGTGTGTGTATATGTGAGCGAGCAGCGATTTGTAACCGTTGCAATACTTGTGTGATGTATAAAATAATGTCTCATTATTTTAAAAAACATGTTTGTTTTTTTTTCTGTAATGCTGTTGTATCAAGATTCGCTCCGAGATTCACTCCATGATCCACTGAATTTGTTATTGAATAACAATTCTTCAGTCAATGATTCATGATTATGATTCAATTTAACAATGTTCATCTAATAGCGATTACTCAGCCAATAATACGTATTCATCAATCTTTATAAAAATAATAATTCATATGAATTATCGTGAAATCGTTATACTTTTTTTGTGATATATATTTGAAGTTTTCAATGTGTATATGAAACAGTGACAGATTAGACAGAATATATTTCACATTTACAATTTTCTGATCTGGTCTTATTGAATATATATGTTTCATTTGATTTAAAATATTCCCTTCAAAATGAATGAATTTTCATTTACTGATTTTTTATTGAATGGCGAATGCTCAGTCAATAAATTATAATTATAAATAAATTAAACAATATATATTATATAACAATATATATAAAGTAAACAATATTCAGTCAAAATATATATATTATCAAAGTTATATAATGTTATTTATAATAAATATCTAAATTATAATATAAAGTTAATCCTCTGGTAATTTTCATGTAAAGAAATTTTCATGAAGAAGTCGATTTGCATGAAAACAGATGAGACATATCAAAAGAAAATTGCCTGCGCTTTGATGTTCCGTATTGAAATTTTTGAAAAAATCGATGCGTGATCGTTCAAAATGGAAAAATGCAACTTGGGTTTTTTTCTTAGCCGATCAACCATAAAAAGAAATACTATGAATTAATTGAACGATGCAAATTCGGGTCTGACTGATCGATAAATCCTTGGAAGGATTTTAGTGTTTCATGGTTGAAACTTTGAAAAAATTGATGCATGGGCGTAAAATGTGAGAAAAACCGATTTTGAGTTGAATATGTTTAATTGAAGATGTACAATATTGATCGTTAAAAAAAACGATCAATTCGCGTCACAATGAAAATTCGAATCATACAGATCGATAGAGCTCATTAAGCATTTCATTTTTCATCGTGAAAAACTGAAATATGACGTCGAGTGGGCGTGAAACTCGTTCTTGAAAATTGGTGCTTAACCTTGTGATTTTTATGCGATCAGAGAAATACGTGAAATCGTGATATGGTGCGATTTCGAGTATGTCCGATCGGAAGAACATCGAATGGGCTTTCTTATCCATGATTTTAATTTTGAAAAAATTGATGCGTGGGTGTGAAGTGTGGAAAAATACTCATTTTTAGAAAAAGGTACAAGATTGATCGTTAAAAAAATAGAGAGATTATTGCTAGTATACTTATATATGGGAATACAAACGCGCACACGTACACCCACACACATGCATGCATGTAGGACATCAACTCCGAATGCGAAAGTACTACAAGAAAATAATTACACTTGAAAAGGATTTCTCTGGGGAGTTGATTGTGAAATTGCTCTTCATTCGGGTAAGCTTCGAAATGGATGCTTCCTTCTCCACGTCGACCGTGTTTAGGATTTAGGCTCATTTCAATCTGAGGCCGGATTCGTGACCAGTGGCCTCAAATACCCATGCATAGCAATTTTCATTGATATCCAGTATCTTTTCAAATTTTTGTCCGGCCATTCTAGAGGCTCTCGTTTGAATTTCGGAAATCGGAGGCTGGATTTGTAATGAGTGATATCAAATACCCATGCATACCAATTTTCAACAAAATCCAATATTTTCCCCAATTTTTGTCAGGCCATACTAGAGGCTATTATTTGAATTTCCAAAATTTGAGGCCGGATTCGTAATCAACGACCTTAAAGACCTATGCATACCAATTTCTACAAGTAACCATCGAGGCAAAAACTGTTTGACGTAAATAGTTAATTTGACATATTACGTTCAGATGTGCACTCACACACACGCGCGCGCGCGCGCGAAATTATGTGCGTGCTTCGTAAGGTCGAACGAAACGTTGTCTAGAAAACATGTACCGGAACCTAAGATAAATATTCCACATCAGTGTAATATGGTCACTTTTTGCATTGACGATACATAGCGTTTCAGAATTTGCTCTTCGCAAATAAAATTGAACGCCTCTATCTAAGGTACGTGTACCCAATATGCGCCACCTAAGCGAGAAAGATCACTACACCGTGTCAAATGGAAATTCACTAACGTTATTGGTGTCAAATGAAAGATCTACTCAATACCTTTGAAATAAGTTAGGTCTCATTTGATTTGAACAGTTCTACGCTGAGATACAGCGTTTAAAAAGAGAAAAAAAAATTTAGCAAAAAATTTGGAGGTATCTTATATATAAGCCATCCTCTGCGATATCTCACCTTCCTTGACCTACTCCAAAGCTGAAACTAAATTTCCTCTCGACCATGTTTGGCAGTTATTTACCATCAATGTGTTGATTGTAGCAGCTAGAACAGGAAAATAGTCATGAAATTTGTAAAATCGAGGGGTGGCGCTTATTGGATATATTTGATAAAAATAACGAAGAGCTATTGAAACGGTTGATAAAAAGGGCATAAGGTGAAGAAAAAAATGGATGATGTAGATGGGATGTCAAGGAATCGAATGATATGTCGATCGATTTTTTTAGATCGAGAATCAAAATTGGTGAAAAAATGGAGAAAACGAGCTCTAACAAGTTGGTGTAAGCGTTCCCGATCGGTAAAAATGTTTTCTTTTCTCATTATTTAGTATTTAGTATTGTCGACAAGATCCTGTACCGCGGCGATGCTCTAGATGCGCGTATATATGAAATACGAAGAGTGGCGCATATTGGATACACCTAGCTTATATACCAAATACCCAAACACCTGAAGACCAAGGTAGCGAGCATTTGATGATGTCACTGAAGGATATCACTGATGAGTCCATCTCCAGTTTTTGGACGAAACGTTTAATCTCCCCTTTTTAACTGTACGTTTTCAATGTGAGTGAGTCGAGCTAGAGAGAATATTTTAAGTGAGATCTCGTTAGGACTCTAGAACTAGAAAAACAGGAGAGTCCCTCAATATTCAAAAATTAATCAAGTCAACTGATTATGTGGCAACACTATTTGTTTGATTGCGACATTATCCCATGTCAAGTGATTTCCACCGATATTCGATGTGACATTCGTATAGTTGGAATACTCTACATATTTTATTTTTCCAGACAAAACAACAAGCACTTCCTAATCAAGGAGTTTGGGATATGCGTGGCAAGCAATTTTTCACTGGAGTAGAAATCAGAGTATGGGCTATAGCATGCTTTGCACCTCAAAGAACAGTGCGCGAAGATGCCTTACGTACTTTCACATCGCAACTCCAGAAAATAAGTAATGATGCAGGAATGCCAATCATTGGGCAACCTTGCTTCTGTAAATATGCCACTGGACCGGACCAAGTTGAACCTATGTTTCGGTATTTGAAATCCACATTTCAAGCTCTGCAACTTGTTTGCGTTGTCTTACCAGGAAAAACACCTGTTTATGGTACGTTAAAAACTACTCCATTACTCACATCTACAGTTCGATTCATATGAATATCTATTTCCGTATTCTAGCCGAGGTCAAACGTGTTGGAGATACATTATTAGGGATGGCAACGCAATGTGTGCAAGCTAAAAATGTTAATAAGACATCTCCACAAACATTGTCTAATTTGTGTTTGAAGATCAATGTCAAACTTGGTGGTATCAACAGTATCCTTGTTCCAAGCATAAGACCGAAAGTTTTCAATGAACCAGTAATATTCCTTGGTGCAGATGTTACACATCCCCCTGCTGGTGATAATAAGAAACCCAGTATTGCTGCAGTTGTAGGAAGTATGGATGCCCACCCTTCGCGATACGCAGCTACTGTGCGAGTTCAACAACATAGACAAGAAATTATTCAAGAACTTAGTTCTATGGTCAGGTAGGATTGGATCATATTCATATACTAGCTTTCATTTTCTCTTATACTAGCTGCAATACCGCAGAAAATTCGGTACTACTTGATTCCCATTTCTAATATATAAACCACTGCCAATTGCAGGCCCAAAATGCCCTGAAGACTTCGAACTGATAATTTTTATATCAGATCCTTCCATCAGATTCTTCCAGAACTATTTTTTCATGATATTCCTGAATCTGATGACGGATTTTTCCTATCGTTCACTATGTTCCAAATATGGTCGGTTTTTAAAAAAAAAATCGCGAATCGCAACCCGTTTCGGCCCAGAATGCCACTCGAAGCATGTCGCTCTTTGGTAACTCAGAACTTTTCCTATTCGCGACAAAAAAATTTTTCAAGGACATATTTTGAAAGTTAAAGACTTGCCCTTTCCGATGGTGTCAATCAAATTTCTCTAGAACATTGTTAAATAAGCAAAATACAGTATTTTCACAAAAGTACACGATTTCCTCGAAACAGCTTTTTTTTAATAAAATTTTCAAGGGGTTTTGGGCCTACCATGGACCTGGAACCTCAGTAACCTGTGGAATAAATGCCTAACCTTGAAGAATGCATTGTTTAAATATCGATTTTTCTCCCCTGTGCATCAAAAATGGCACCTCAACTGCAAAATTTTTGCAAAAAAACTTCAAGGCCTGTTTATACAAATATGACGCACTTTTCGAAAAATTGCCATGGATGAAAAGTTCTTGAAATCACTCAAAGAAAACGCTTGCATTTTTTCTAATTTTTTTGAGCGTTTTTTTTTTCATTTTGCACTTGTCAATTTTTGCACAATTCAAAAAATCACTCAAAAAATCCTGAAAAAATGCCAGCGTATTCTTTCAGTGATTTCAAGAACTTTTTATTCTTGATAATTTTTCGTAAAAATGCAAGGTATCCGAGAAAAACTGCGTTTATGATCAAATTAGTATCCTATTATGAAAAAGTTCAAGGCCTGTTTATATAAAGATGACGCACTTTTTCGAAAAATTATCAGGATTAAAAAGTTCTGGAAATCACTCAAAGAATACGCTGGAATATTTTCAGAATTTTTTGAATGATTTTTTGAATTGTGCAAAAATTGACATGTGCGAGATTAAAAAAAACGCTCAAAAAATTCAGAAAAAATTCCAGGGTATTCTTTGAGTGATTTTGAGGACTTCTCATCTCTGATAATTTTTCGAAAAGTTCGTCATTTTCGTATAAATAGGCCTTAAAGT
The DNA here is from genome assembly GCA_020882685.1 of Aphelinus atriplicis. Classification (NCBI taxonomy): domain Eukaryota; kingdom Metazoa; phylum Arthropoda; class Insecta; order Hymenoptera; family Aphelinidae; genus Aphelinus; species Aphelinus atriplicis. The sequence goes on from JAJGQD010000024.1 coordinate 874,351, forward strand.
TTTTTGCAAAAATTTTGCAGTTGAGGTGCTATTTTGGATGCACAGGGGTGAAAATTCGATATTCAAACAATGCATCCTTCAAGTTTAGACATTTATTCCACAGGTTACTGAGATTCCAGGTCCATGGCAGACCCAAAATCCCTTGACATTTTGATTTAAAAGAAAAGCTGTTTCGAAAAAATCGTGTTTTCTTGTGAAAGTACTGTATTTTTGCCTATTTAATAATGTCCTTGAAAAATTTCTCTGTCACGAATAGGAAAAGTTCTTAGGTACCGAACAGCGACATACTTCGAGTGGCATTCTGGACCGAAACGGGTTAACAGTATGCTTTCTCAAAGAGGCATTGCTTGACAAACGATTGCTATATAGTAATGAGAATTCTGTGTTTTTTACCTCCGAAAAATGGACCTAGAACTGTATTTTCAAACTACTTAGCAATGGTGAATAGGACCATAAACAATGGTTGCTGAGAAGAAACAAAGTTTCTGTGTTGTTCACTATCGATAAATGGACTTCAAACTGGTTTCTCCTTTCTTGTAGCAACTGTTACTAGGGATATAAACACCAGTTGCTAGGGATATCAACAACGGTTACTACAGCAAATATCTCGTTGATCCTCTTGTATATTGAGACTCCGATGTACTTTTAGGAAGAATTATAAGTAACTTTCGAAAAAACACTCGATAAACGGTTGTTAAGGGAATAAGCAACGGATACGGCTAGAAATTGAAGTCTGTTCACACATTGCCACGACTAACCTGTGTACCAAATTTTAGAAAGATCGAATGATTTCTTCGTACTATCCTGTACCGAAAAAACAGTGTTACATACTCCGTACGTGAGTATATAAAAATATTTTTGAGATCCCATGTTTTTTGACCCGTAGATTAGGAAAATCCAGGTGTTGCAGTATGATACGGAAGTTCGATTGTTGCCCCGTCACACGATGTCACCAGAATTTTCTCAGACTTTTTTGGGCCCTATAACCCATGCTGCCAGAGACCCAAAGTTGCTATTTTCCCAATATTTGCCACTTTAGAGCTAGCTTTAATCATTATTTACACCCATTAAATGACCTCTTGGCAAAAAAGTCATGATAACATTTTTCCCTGGTAATTACTTGAAATTTCCAAAAAAAAATATGTCCAAGATCATAGGTGGTCATATAACCATCATGATAGTCACTTTAGTACTCTAAATGAAGCAAAAGTTGTTTTCGATTACCCGGATCAGGATCTCATACCCACCAAAAGTTAGCTTATTGTGTTAATAAAATATCCAGAGTAGTCTCAGAGTAGGCAGATTCCTCAATAGTAAACCAACATATACGAAAAAATTGGTAAATATCAAGATTTACCAGTTACACGCACAGTACACGATAAATGAATTTTTCATTATTTTTCTAATATTAACAAGCAAATGTTATGGTTCACTTCCTTGAGCGTTATTCATGAACAGTTACTCATGAAATCCACTTATATTTTAAAACTGCATAGCTAAGGTTCTAACAGCTATCGATTTTGTCTCAAATTCCAACTTCAAGTTATTTACTCATGAATTTGGCTAATATGAACCAATTCATACAAAAGTGTGATCACTAGATGTACAATTACATAACGAACCCAAATATGTAGATTTTTCTTGGATAGGTTGATATTAGCTAATTTCATGCGTAAATAACTTGAAGTTAGAATTTGAGCCAAACGGTTGATAGCTGTCCGAACCTTAGCTATGCAGTTTTACAATATAAGTGGATTTTATTAGTAAATATCCATGAATAATACTTAAGGAAGTGAACCATAACATTTTCTTGTTAATATTAGAAAAATGATAGGAAATTCATTTATCGTCTACTGTGTGTGTAACTGACGAATCTTGATATTTACTAATTCTCTTACATATATTGGTTTACTATGGGTAATCAAGAATTATGCCCACTCTGAGACTACTCTGGATACTTTGTTAACATAATAAGCTGACTTTTGGTGAGTATGAGATCCTGATCCGAATTTAGAGTACTAAAGTGAGTACTGAAGATCTAGACTTCTGCTTTCAGAATAAATTTGTGATAATTATCATCTGAATATATTGGATTTTATTCTATAATAAATCGACGACTCTACACTGAGAGAAGGTAGCGAGGTCGGATGCCGCTATACAGGCACCGGGCGCGCTGAATATAGCGACAGAGCGAGCACGCACAGTAGCGAGCGCTGCTGCCGCTACTTTGAACGTCAGTCGTTCGGAGAATGCGCATGCGTTGCCCAACGGTCGAGTGACAGCGTCTACCGCCAAATTATAGAGCTGCGAGTGCTACGACGATCGCGCGGGATTCATATATATCCGTCCATTTCGGCATATTATTTGTGTTGTGTTGATCCTCCATTTTCGAGCTCTTTAACCCTGTTTAATTAATAGGCAAAGTTGCTGATTTTGCTGGTTTTGCATTTTCAGAGGCATTTTCAACCTTAATTTACACCCTGAAAATGACCTCTGAGGCAAAAAATGAATGAGACACTTTTGTCTGCAAATTGCCTGAATTTTATAGAAAAATTATCTCCAAGGTCATTGGAGCACATTAAGTACTCCGCATTACCAATTGGAGCCTCTATTTTTGAACCCTGGGAGTTCGCTCGTCAAGCCCCACACCACATGGGTACTAAAAGTTGTCCCAACTCATACCACATACAGCCTATATAGTGAAAAAACGGGCCTGGACTCTGGAAGCTCCCAAAAAATTAATATATTAACTGAAATAGGGGTAAAAATTGGCTAAAATGACTATTCAAGGGAAGCCTTGTACCGCCAACACTTCCAAATTTTGCAAACACTTGTCTGTGGTATTATTACAATTATCCACTGTAAAAACTCACATTCTATCATGCTATTACATACCCTGACTTATCAATATCATATTTATATAGATCAAGCATTACTAATACTTGCCGCCACCTAACTTTCAGTAGTTACATGTATTGATGGTCAATATATTGTCTCTATTGTGCTAAAATTTACAAGAAACTATCAATAAAGTACATGTGTCATGGATTGCATTCACTCGATAAGAAAGATTAATCCAAAAAGTAAATTATGAGCTGTGCATTACATGTACACCTTATAACACACTAGGCAATGCATAGATTTAATATGATTTTTTAATATCAACTAGAAAATGTTGAAGTTCACTAAACATGGGTAATATTCATGAATATTAGACTCATGAAATCCACTCATATTGTATGAACTGTATAGCTAAGGTCCAAGCAGCTATTGACGGGTGGGTTCAAACTACAACCTCAAGTTATTTACTCATGGAATTAGCTGATGTGAATCAATGCACTTGAAAGTATGATCAATAGATGCGCAATTTGATGAAGAAGTCAAATATATATAGTTTGCCTGTGCTTAAATGACTTTATAAACCACTTTGTGAACGTTATACTTGCCTATACTGGAGACTTATATGCATAGAGGTATTACAGATAGAGGAGGCAAGCCATAGGAGAGCCTGTGAGAGAGCATGTCCGTATTTTTGAATCCAGCCTAACGCATGCGCGGAAACATCGACACACCAATACACTCGCACAGAGCCCGCCACGGGCTCCGCGAGTGTAAGGTTTTTGCCTGCGGGGACGCTGTCACTCTGGCTCCGCTCATCTGAGATTCGGTTGTCACGCGCTGTTTATTATTTATATCATTTTTTTATTCTCCTTATGTTTTATTTCTCTTCGTTGTGATTTTTATTGGAGACTGTAGCATACTATTTTATATAAAATAACTTAAATGAAAAAACTGAGTAAAATTGTTGAATATTTTTATAGACATGTTACGATGATTTAGATATGTATTTTCGAGTTGAATGTCAAAAGTTTTGTATAAATATCACTGGGAACATGATTGAGAGCTTAGTCCAATGCCAATTTGATCGTCCCTGTAGACCTATATAGGCTGTAACAAATGATTCAGAAATCGCGCCAAATTGACTGCACGTTTAGTACATTTGTGGGATTTGAGGTGGGTGGCTTCCACAAGCCACTTGGCTGGGGTGATTGAGCTAAGTCTGTAATCAGTTTAGAAACGTTTATTCAAGGTTTACAGCTCTCGCCTGTTCCACAGGCAGACCGCTCTCTCGGTGGGCTCGAGCGTAACTGCCGCTGTACGCTGTCTTCGCTAGCTCGGAAGCCTCGACCGCTTGTCACGCATGCGCCGTGAGGGGTAACCAGGAGTGTACCCCTACAGTACTCCCTCCCAAAAGGGTTACGCAGGGAAACTTACGGAAATTCCCTTATAGAGTTTACATGTGTAACGCTTTGAACAGTTTTTAAGCAACTGGTTTCTCTCTACAGCTCGCTTGCTGTTTACATGATGGATTAAACACGTGCAGTTCGCATACTGCTTACAAGATGTTTGGCGAGGATGAGAAATATTACTTCATTGTACAGATGTCAATGATCAATCATTTATCACCGCATTTGTAAGAATACGCATTTTGCCATTCTGCATCGGTATCGGTAGGCAAGATTAAACAGTTGCTTTCTTTGTCTCATACGAGGTGCGTATTTGATTTGTTTAGCGCATCACTTAAAGCGGTCATCTTTGACTTTACATAAGTGAAGCACAACGTCCAACGAGTCAGTATTTCGCAGATCGGTACAAATAAGTTAATCAGTCGTGGCTCTATCTTTTGTTTACCCATATTACAATATATATTTACTGAAAACAACGCGAGACGCGCAAGTTGTTTGATAAGGTCATTTGTATTTAAACTCAATTGAAACGTTAGGTGCTTCAGGCACGAAAAATTAAGAAGGTTTACCTCGCTAGACAAGTCTATATCTCGTGAATTCAAGGTGTGTACATTTTGCGCTGTTTAAGCAACAAGCGTAAAGATACGATATAACGCAACCTTGACGGAGAATTCAGAAACATTGAAGTAAAAACAAACATCTTTGAATCTTGGACTAGCTTTACATTATTATATCTCGGTGGTTCAATATTTAATTCAGTCTGAGTTCTTTTGAACTTTCCAGACTGAATGCAAGAATCATAGAGATTGAAAAAAAAATCTGTAGTACTTACATGCAGTGTGATTCTTGATAAAATTAAACGATTATCTAAATTTGCTTTAAGAAAGAGCAGACTATTACAGTAATATCACAATAGTTTCTTTTTCGCAATATCTTAAAATAGGTATGCGTTACATGATTTGTTCATGAACTTACAAATTAGATCGATCTTAATGTTAATTGCGCGCTTAGTTTCTACGTAGAATATTTGGTAAATGTTTCTTGCGTTTTTGTACTACTTGATTGTTTGAGGTGCTTGGCACGTCTGCCAGAGGCGCACTCAACTGCTCCTTCGCATCATTAATACTGATGATTTTATCAACGTCATTTTGAACTGTCACTTGTTCGTTTTCAGTCTGTTGCACATTAGTGCTGTCATTTTGAGTGCTGCCAGCAGCGAAATCTGTAGTTAGATTTTGTGGGGATTGCACATGCAAGGCTTGCGCCTGCTGTGACTGACATTAGTCGAATTGACTTTCGGGAATCTTTTCTGGAGCTAGATAAAAGGCTGGTTTTAATCTCGCGATTGTAACCTTTTTATGAGTACCATTTATGTCAATTACGTAGTCGCTTTGATTTTGTAACCGCGCGATAACTTTATGTGGGCCCGTATAAGGTTTGGCTAACGGAGGTTTAATAGCTTTATTTTCTAACCACACATGCGTGCAATCTTACATATGCTTGAATACAAAGGACAGGAAATTGCTATTCATGTCGTGTTTAAATAGCATTGATCTGCATTTTTTCATGTAGTAACGAAATTCATTAAAGAACGCGCTTTTATCAGGCTCCTCGTCCGCGTAAGTACAGAACTGTCCAGGCAAACATAAGGTTGTGCCATAGACCATTTTTTGCAGGACTTACTCTAATGTTCGGTCGAACTCTTGTTCTTAAGCCTAGCAGGACAGTGGGGAGTACGCGAGTCCAGTCAGGACCGTACCATTTGTTTCCGGATGGTAAGCAGTGGTACGAATCCTTTTGCAATCCAAAAGGTTTAATTATTTACCAAACACTCTGGATTCGGTTGGCCCTGGTCCGAAGCTAGATAAAGAGGTGCACCAAAATCTCGGATCCAGTTGTCACAGAAGGCACGCGCATTTGTACCCCTACACATTTAGCATTTTTGCGTTTTTTTTAAATTGCGATTTTTAATAGGTTCAAGTAGTCAAATGATAACCATAGAAATATGGGAGTATTACTATTCTACAGTTTCACTCTTATATGTATAGTTATAATACTATATTTACAAATAGGGAGAAAATATGATATAGAGACAATATCATACCAAACAATATATAGTTCTTGTTGAAACTACGAGTATATGGTTTGCAAAAAAAGTAATGATTGTCTTGATTGATATTGTGATATTTCTTTGATTTACTAATGATATTGAAGTTGATTATTACAGTGAAAACGGTTCAAAAGAGATATTGTAATTTAATGTTATATTTTAAATGATATCAATGATTTGTTTAATTTATATACTACACGAAAATATTATATACTACAGATTTGTATAAGATAAATGAATATATTTAACTCATGAATTTAATTTTATTGAAATTGGAACCTTGTCTTTTTCAACATTGAATTATTCTTTTGCTTCTTTTGCTTCCGATTGGGTGTATTTTCATATCATTATTCAGATCCTAACATAATATAATCAATTATCTTCAATTACAATTCGCCAATTCATAAGAATTAAATATCATACGCAATAGAAATAATATATATTATAAATATCGAATCTACAGAGATATTCTTACTTTTTTTAGGTTAGTTATAAATTAAGAGTTGAATCATATTCATTGGCTTATTTTGTCATTCGATTAGTGTATTGAAATACATAGAAATATTTAGTAAGATTATTAAGAATGTCGAAAATGCAATATACTTTGCGCAGCGTTTCGAGCTAACGAAGTGTTGTGGCTGTGAAGTGCTCGCGCATGCGTTCGTGCCAGGGAGGTGAGGGTGGGGGCTGGTCGCTGGATCCAAAATCTCGGACACGTTTACGGGTGGCTTGCCTCCTCTATCTGTAATACTTCTATGCTTATATGACCCATGTATGGCAACGGTTAGGTTACCGACCATAGACTTCTGGGCATTCAAAGCCACTTTGGTAGCTTCAAACTCATTTCCGGACTGGCAAACTATATATATTTGAATTCCTTATCAAATTGCGCATCTAGTGATAATACTTTCAAGTGCATTAATTCACGTCAGCTAATTCCATGAGTAAATAACTTGAGGTTGTAGTTTGAACCCACCCGTCAATAGCTGCTTGGACCTTAGCTATACAGTTCATACAATATGAGTGGATTTCATGAGTCTAATATTCATGAATATTACCCATGTTTAGTGAACTTCAACATTTTCTTGTTGATATTAAAAAATCATATGACAGCTATGCATTGCCTAGTGTGTTATAAGGTGTACATGTAATGCGCAGCTTATAATTTACTTTTTGGATTAATCTTTCTTATCGAGTGAATGCAATCCATGACACATGTACTTTATTGATAGTTTCTTGTAAATTTTAGCACAATAGAGACAATATATTGACCATCAATACATGTAACTACTGAAAGTTAGGTGGCGCCAAGTATTAGTAATGCTTGATCTATATAAATATGATATTGATAAGTCAGGATATGTAATAGCATGATAGAATGTGAGTTTTTACAGTGGATAATTGTAATAATACCACAGACAAGTGTTTGCAAAATTTGGAAGTGTTGGTGGTACAACGCTCCCCTTGAATAGTCATTTTAGCCAATTTTTACCCCTATTTTAGTCAATATATTATTTTTTTGGGAGCTTCCAGAGTCCAGGCCCATTTTTTCACTATATAGGCTGTATGTGGTATGAGTTGGGACAACTTTTAGTAGCCATGTGGTGTGGGGCTTGACGAGCGAACTCCCAGGGTTCAAAAATAGAGGCTCCAATTGGTAATGTGGAGTACTTAATGTACTCCAATGACCTTGGAGATAATTTTTCTATAAAATTCAGGCAATTTGCAGACAAAAGTGTCTCATTCATTTTTTGCCTCAGAGGTCATTTTCAGGGTGTAAATTAAGGTTGAAAATGCCTCTGAAAATGCTGAAATGCTCTGAAAATGAAACTTTGCCTATTAATTAAACAGGGTTAAAGAGCTCGAAAAAATCTGAGAAAATTCTGGGAATTCGGCATGATGCCCTAGAACTTACAAAAAAAATTTTGAGCCAAATCAAATTTTTTCATGTTCGATCCCACAGAGAATTGCCCATATGTAAAATAAATCAATGTATTTCACCCAATCGCATGTAATATTAATGTATTAATAAACTTGTATTAGTCAATTGACTGTTTTCAGAAATCCTTCATCACAAAAAATTATTAGTATACTTTCATCAAAGATGTATATTTTATCAAAAAAATTGTACTTTTCTATTGACAGACAAGTAGTTCAATCGTATATGCTCTAAAATCCAACAGTACATGGTGTAAAATACATATGTAGTATAAGGAATACTAGGAGCAACGCAAGCCACCGATTACGTACTCCGCCTGCCCGTAACATTCGCGGCAACGGTTGCTCTATATAGTTGAGTACAACGCAAGCGCGTAATTAGCGAGCTCCGCTGCCGCTAGACGCTCGGGCGCGCGATGCCTCTATGGAGGGGGCATCTGAGCTCGCTACCTTCTCTCAGTGTATCGTCGATCTACATTCGACAACTACGAAATCAGTTTGTACGAAGTAAAATTTGGTAAAATACCGTAAAATTCCTTTGTAAATATGGTAAAATATTCAACTGCTGGATTTTATAAAATGAATTTGTTCAAAACTGCTGAGAAAGAATAGTTTTTTGTTGTTTCGTCGATTGTTTTGTACACAGATTGTTTCATTCATTACGTGTTTTTTTATTTTGATAAATTTTAGCCTGATGAGGCCAGTAAACCTTACTGGCGAAACGTTGCAACAATTAATTATGCAGTGGATTTCTTATCCACTTCACACTAGATTAGCCCTCAAAGATCGACCATTCGTCCAATATTTAAATACAAGACCTATCTTGCCAAATTATCACACGTTTATCTCACTTACCTTATAGGAAGCATAAGGATCTCAAGACGTTAACCAGGTTATGAAAAACATGTTGAACCGCTTCCCACCCAACAAAAAATACATCTTTTTTTAGCCAACCCATTGATATATTTCAAATTTCATATTCTTATCTGAAGAAGAGGATTACCTATAGTACTACCTCATTTTTCCATACAATCCAGAAAAGTTGAATTTTTGACGTCTAACAGTCATATCCATTCAAAACTGTATCTGGAAATACTAACTCCCTAACAAAAATGTCCTTATGGGTGCGGATATTTCTTCAATTCCATAGCCCATAAAATAGAAAAAATGTACCCACTTACTTCAAGTCACATGCACTTTATTGACATGATGTTGCAGAATAACTATCCCTCACTTGCATGTCGTTCAACACTGTAGGTTTGATGGAAATTATTTTTGGCGCAAATCTTTTACTTTTTCTTGATTCAACGCCCGCCATTGAATCTGTAGCCTCTAGCATCCCACAATAACGCTGTTCTAGAAAAAGGAAAAAGAAAAAAAGAATCACTTCGATACTTGAAAATGCTCGGTCTTTTCTTTCTTTTTGCTTCGTCGAGTTTCAAGTAGTAGATCTATGACGTCTGTCAATTGTTACTCTTCGTCTGGCTTCTGATTTGAACAGTCACATTTATCTCAAACCCTCACTTTCCGTTTTTTTGAACCTTATAATTTCCGACCCATAGAGCATCAGCAACACACAGTTTTCTCCTACATCAAATGTGACTACGCATCATTTCTTACATATTTCTCACATCGGATTCCGAGAATGCCCAGTCTTCTCTTTTTATTCTCTCTATCACATTTCGTAGAAACTGACAGATATATCAATTTTCTCAACGTAGAATCAAGAAAAATGTACAGATCCATTTTTATATAATGTGAATATCTCTTCAGGTTAGACACAATAACCTACTACCAATCCTAGAAATATTGGTAGGAACATAATATCATATAAGGTAAGTGCAGTCAATTTAGCACTGTAGCCAATTTTACACGTTTCTCAGATTTGGTGTTTCCGGTGCGCTCTGAGCACGTCACTCTTGGATTATGTTGCGAGTATCAAGAGAGAACTTTCGGTCCCTTCCTCGCCTATTTAGCCCTCAATACTACTCTTTTACAATAACTTGCAGTTTAATTTTCTGATTTTTACGTTCACTTTTTTCTTATTTCACTATTGTAATTCAATCAAATCAATGAGAAGTAATCATTCTCATCTCTCTACATGTGACTTCTCTAACCCATGTGAAAATATCTCATCATCCAATTGGCCACATCAGTTTTCCCTAAACTGTTTCCTATCTTTCTAGAAATGCTCTTTTTCGCATGAAATATAAATAAAGCTAATTTGGCACGCTTTTTTTATATTTCTAATTTCGAGCGTTTTATGCGCTCGGGTCATTTTTTAGTATTGAGAAAAGATGATTGGTGATTGGCATTGAATTATTGGGAACAACGTTGAATTATTGGACTTTATTTTGCAATCGTCATTGTCGGACTCTAAGTTTCATCGACCGGATTAGTATGTTGAATATATTCTCGACCCTTGATGAAAACTCCCCGTGAGATGAAACAATTGTGTAAAGTAGCTCAATTCATTGAGACCCATGTCAAATCTAGAGCATATAGCGTCAAACAAACTATTGGATTGGACCTGAACTATCGAACTTGAGTGTTTTTGAGAAGTTCTCTATAATTCCTCGTGAACTTTGGTTCAAGTCCAAATAGACACAAGGATCAATGAGAGTCACCGAAATTTTCCACGTAGCGACTGTTTTTTATGTCTCTAGCAATCGTTATTTACATCCCTAGCAACCGTTTCAACAAGAAAAGAAAAATGAATTTGGAGTCGATTCGTTGATAACAAACGACATGGAAATTTCGTTTCTCCATAGAAATGGTTATTTACGTTCCTATTAACCGTTACTAAAGGAATGAATAGAAATCGAGTTGAAGTTCATTCCCAGCACATTTGAAAACACAGGACACAGAATCTTCGGATTCCCCATATCAAATTTGGTTAAGTCCTAAGCAACAATTCTTGAAATCTCTATCAATCATTGCCATGGAACAATGGTCAACTAGTTTGACGGTCAACAGTGGTGGAAGTCATCTTTCATTGGCATAACTCTTCTCCATACAAAGCCGCTCTAAGAAAGCATATTGTAAATTTATTTAGTAGTAGTTTCTCTTGTTACCTTAGGTGATGGAGGTTCGATTTAGTTCGAACCGCTACAGGTATGTTATACATGCCCTAGAGGCCTAATCGGAATTAAAGGAAGAAAAAAGAGGGTGCTTCCACAGTGACAAAGATGTTAAAGTATTCGGACTTACGCTTGGATAATATAATCCAAGATGTATTATATATATTCATAACAGTATAAATAATGGGAATGAGTAAAGCTGAGCACTTTGGTATCAACGAAACTGTGCGATAAATGTACGCGTTCGCTCTGTCCACTTAAACATAACTTGAGAGTATACGAAAAACTCGTGGATTGAATGTTATTAGAATTATTTGGGTTAATCGGGATACAACCTCCTACTTCGAGTGTATCGTAACTCTAGCAACGGTCATGCCAGCGTTAAAATCAGTGATTCGAGCGCCCCACAGTGGGCAATTTCGAGCATTTCTGTGTCAAAATCATGTAGTGTACCAGTGAAACGACCGATTGAAAAAATGAGGTCTCATGGAAGACAATTTATCGTAGAATAGAGGAAAATTATCGAGAAAACCATAAATAGAACCGGATGATGTTTAAAATGCAGCGGAAGGTGGAAAAGTGCATGTGACCATATGAACTATTTGTGATAACTACTGGAAAAATGATCTGTTAATTCTGAGAATATTAGTATTTCGTGAGTCTTTTATGCTGAGGTATTGAAGGATTGTGGATATTGGTGCATATACATATTTATATGTATATGTCAAATTTAATGACTAATCAAGAACACAATGATAGGAATTATGTTCGAAAAAACTTGAAAAAAAAATATATGTATGAATCACATACACACGGGGCGTTTCATGTCAACTGTCCAAAGCCGGAGTGTAACCGCTAAAGCCTCGCGTTTTCGGCGTTTGTTTTTGAAGCTATGAGACCAGTATTTAAACAGTATCGGATACGCTATCGATAAAGTTTTTTCTCAGCTTGCCGTATTGAATTAACCCATTAACGCCGAAGCGTACCGTTTTTTTAGTGCATTTTCAATGCGATTATTTTCTGTTATCGGAGTTAGAATCATTCTATTTGTACATATTCCAACGAATAATTTTATGCTCTTTCAGAATCTGGGCTCAAAATTGTGATTGGATATCAAGAAAAAAAATATGGTCGATTTAAACATAAAAAATGCAAAAATTTTCGGAAAAAAAAATTTTCTCGAATTTTTTTCGCAATGTTACCGCTATAAATCCATGCTCTAATTGTGATCAGAGGTGATTTTGATAGTTGACGTTGGAGAATTTTCGTGTAATCATTGAACCATTTCTCTTTACAATATGGCGACAAGAACGTAAATATTTTACAAAAACCTAAGCTAATTTTTTTCTCGGAAACTATCGAGTTGAGCACAAAATATCTAGGAACAAAAACATCTTAGGATTGGTTGAAGAGTACACTCAAATGTTTTCATAACCTTTAGAGATGATTTTTAGTTTTTCAATGGATCTTACTTCCATGTCTTACTCACATAGAGTAAAATATGAAATATATGAAAAAATCAACGATACTCGACTTTTCACTCTCTGCTTGGATACTCAAGCAGTAACAACATGTATCCAAACACAAAGACAACAAATGTAGTATCATTGGACGACAGTTCAGTGTCAGACTTTATTCTTATTGAAGATTTTTCAATTCTGAACATGCTTTGACCAATATCATACTGTAACTAATTATATTAAAACTTATCTACTCACAGTTTTCCTCTCGCTTCAATACAATTTCTGGCCCTGTACAGATTACCTAGAACACAAAAATTATTACAAAGAAACATCTTTCAGAAATATATGTATACAAGCAAAGTTTAAGTTTACTTATCTGAATTTTCTTGCGTCTTGAATGAAAATCCATCAGCTGCACACGATCAAGCTGCAAACCTGCTGGAGAAGACTATGAAGAAAATTGATCTATATACTTTCCGTACAATTACTCAAACTGTTGTAAGTAAGCAACAGTGCATGTCTACCTGATGAGTACACATGTACTTAATTTTTATTTGGATGACAATTAAATCATTATATTTTTTTTGGAATGTTTGAAACTGAGAGAATCCTTTTTTTCATTCTTTCCCACCACCTATCACTGAGCTCGAAGCAGGCCTGTACCGTTTTCATATACCATACCTTCCTTATACTTTTGGTGCTTTGTTGCGTTCCATTGATCTCGATTTGGAAGTGAGTCATCATTTTTGCCTTAAAGCAAGGTAGCACGTATTTTTCTCTCATATCAGAGAGAATACGATAATCTCATGCACACTCACACACGCATCTCGTGTGTGTGTGTTCATTGTAAGGGAAGAAATTTAACTATAAAATGTAGTGACAAACATTTTTTAACAATACTCACCATTTAATATACTCACCATTGTATAAACTTAAAAAACGTCATTTCACTATATGTACGTTATAATATCATTTTATGTATTGAAAAATATTATGTGGAATATTCATAAAAGTATTATATAAATTCAAAATGTATATGGGGCGTTTCACGTCAACTCTCGAGAGCCTGCGCGCGGACGCTAAAACCTCGCGTTTTCGACGCTTGTTTTCGACTCTATTAGACCAATATCTAAATGATGTCGGATATGATATCAATGTGATATGATATCAATATGATTTTTGTCAGCTTTCCGAAAGTGAATTTAGTTATCCAAAATTTTCATGTTTTCCCAGAAAAAAACATATTTCGTTATTCTCTAGGAATTGAGTAGTGAACATGAGAGGTTGCGCCGCGCTGCTTCCACGTGCTCGGGCTCGAGTCTTCTGTACACGTGAGTGCCGAATTCAGAGTACGTTCGATATCCATACTTGTTCCTATATATTGAATGAAGTCTCACGTTCATTACTTGTTCGATTCGTGAGTATTTCATTTCACTTTCTTTGAGTAACGTTTTTGTTTTGTTATTCAAACTTTGAAATATTGTGTTTTATCTGTGCATTTTTTTTATTTTTTTTCAACTTCGGAAAAATTGCATACTCCGAAGCTGACGAAATGCTTTTGACAATCAGCCTCTCATCGCAAGTTGGTATGAATGCATGGAACTGCAGAGTGCCTGGTATAGGAAAAGAATTATCAAATCTCACTTTCAATTCCAACTTCGCTTTCTCGTATTCTTCTTGTGCACTAAAAAACACTACAGTTTCCTTACAATAATTTTTTGCCCATTCATATAAACCTTCTGCGGTTAAGATGTGATTGTTTGCAGAGCGCTGTAAACTCGCTAATTTAGCACCTCGTTTTACATTAGCTCCAATTCCATCGCATGCCCCCTTTCCATGCGCTGTAGCACAGAAATGCCATTCCACGGGAATGCCAAAATCTTTTTGATGATAAACAAGATTAGAAAAACTTTTCTGATTTTCAAAGTGCTGACCTGCTCCATCGGTACAACAATAAATTTTCTAGGTTTGAACTCTTTTTTCAGATATCTTACGATTATTTCTTGGTACACATGGACTGCAACTGTATCGTGAGCTAAATTATTTGAGATAATGGCCATGCTCTTGTGCTGAAGTTCTTCATTTCTTCGAAAGTAAATAACGACTGTAAAAGTTGTTGCTCGATTATTATTCCAGTGGAATGATTGAGCTGAATTTTGCACAACAAACGCATAATTTTCAGCGAAATCAAAGCAAACTAAGAATTCGGCACTCACGTGTACAGAAGACTCGAGCTCGAGCGCGTGGAAGCAGCGTGGCGCGGCGCGGCGCGGCGCGGCGCAACCTCTCATGTTCACTACTCAATTCCTCGAGAATAACGAAATAGTCCTATTTTTTTAGAGGCTATATCAAGGTAAAAAAAGGTCAGCTTTCGATCTAGACTATTAAAAAAAATCTAAAAAATCAGGGTTTTGAAATATGGCATGTTTTATGGTTTTTTTCTGGGAAAACGTGAAAATTTTGGAAAACTAAATTCACCATCGGAAAGCTGACAAAAAACTACATTGATATCATATCCGACATCATTTAGATATTGATCTAATAGAGTCGAAAACAAGCGTCGAAAACGCGAGGTTTTATCGTCCACGCGCAGGCTCTGAAGAGTTGACGTGAAGCGCCCCATATATGAATTAGAAGAAAATAATTTGTTCCGGGTGAGAGATGGGGACAGCGCAAAGTACCAGCAACTGCCAATAGTGCGGGCGCGCCGAGGCTTAACGCCCGAAATGTGCTGACTCGTCAATTACCGTCAGTTACTCGTCAGCATATACTACAGAGATGTTCTATAGTTTTTTGGGATGAAACTGAAAGATTTCCGGGAAACTGATATGACCATTGGAAAGCTAAAGAAATACATTGGTGTTCCGGTCATTACCGCACGAAAATGCGAAGAGGCAAAGGAAAGGCAATGCGTGGCGAGAAGACGACCGAAGCGCACGCGCGCGCACGGGAACACGGCAGCCCGAATTAAACCTGGCGACCGCACGGCCATGTCGAGCGCGCTCGAAGAAAAGGGACGGACCGAGCGGGTGCGACTACCTGAGCCGTGCCAGCTGCACGCCAGCCGTTGAGCCATAAAGCGATATAAGCCGTGGCGCGACGCGACTCATGCCCGTTCCCAACCGCCGCGACAATCGAGTAGCCGAAGACCTAAATTACGGCAAGTTCGAGGGCCAAGCGAGAATTTATGACACGCGGCAATTCCTACAACTACACGTCAAAATCCCGGCTCGTCCATCGGAAAAATGAGTTGATCACACGTAGGAATGCAGTTACAATTGTATTTAAGACTGTCTCAAGAATGAGAAGCTTCCTGCTCTTCCATCGAAGTTCTCTAACACTATCATAACCTACTGTTGAAAATCTTTAAAAAGCTATCATCACCAACAGATCGGTATGAATGATGCATAATCCAAGTTTCTGTGCCCAGTCAACAGAAAGTATTACCCTGTGAGCTTCTATCCAAAATGTAATAGTGAACAAATAATAGAGAGAAAAGTAATTCTTCTGACACTTGGCGTGTGGAGTTTCCTCGTGGCTGCTAGTACGCATCTTCCCAACAACATGCTCAAAATACTCGATTTGTCCACAGGGTATGCAAAGTTCATGGTTTTCTCCCACAGCGTGCTTGTGCGAAGTAAAGAGTTATTTAGCAACGAATCAAGCAGCTCATGGCACGACGAATCATGCACTGTCGTCCAACTTAACGCGGGCTTGAGAAGTCGAACCTTCTAACACCTCGTGATACTTCACGCAATGGATGATCTGGAACTTGTTTGGTAGTTGCACGATCTGCTATCATCTCCTATATTGGAAAGGAATATTCAATCTAATATCTTGAATGCAATATGAATCCCCGATTTTTCTTTTAAATGAATAGATAAGAAAATCAATACCACCTGAAAAACCAATGAATTATGTTCGGACATTGATGATTACGCATATCCTGTTCAAATCATTGACTTATCAAGTTCAACATGTCCGTATATATATACACACATATATATATATATATATATATATTTATATATTCAAATGTATCATTTTCAGAGAACTTCTCATCATGTTCTATAAAAGTACTGGAGGATATAAACCGCATAGAATAATATTGTACCGTGACGCTGTGTCTGAAGGTCAATTCTTACACGTACTCCAACACGAACTCACTGCCATCCGAGAAGCTTGCATTAAACTCGAGGCAGATTACAGACCTGGCATAACTTTTATTGTTGTGCAGAAACGTCATCACACTCGGTTGTTCTGCGCAGATAAGAAAGAACAAAGCGGCAAAAGTGGTAATATTCCAGCAGGAACAACAGTTGATGTTTGTATAACGCATCCAACAGAATTTGACTTCTATCTTTGCAGTCATCAAGGAATTCAAGTAAGAACATCACTCGGAGTTCTAATGGTATTAACTGGGATTAACCTAATTCTGTGCATAATTTCAGGGAACATCCAGGCCATCTCATTATCATGTCCTCTGGGATGACAACCATTTTGAAAGCGACGAATTGCAATGTCTAACGTACCAGTTATGTCACACCTATGTGAGATGTACCCGATCTGTTAGTATTCCAGCGCCAGCTTATTATGCACACCTGGTAGCTTTCCGAGCAAGATATCATCTTGTTGAAAAAGAGCACGACAGGTTCGTAATGATTTGGATTTTATTACTAATTTATTATTACGTTCTGAATTGATATCGGCTTTTTCTCATTTGTTTTTCTTTTCTGTAATAGTGGCGAAGGATCGCATCAGTCTGGTTGTAGTGAAGATAGAACTCCGGGTGCAATGGCAAGAGCAATCACTGTGCATGCAGATACTAAAAGAGTCATGTATTTTGCATAGATTTCTGATTATATTATCAAAGATTTCATCAAGCTGAATGATTAGCGGTTAGTGTTTAGCAGTCTTTTATATGTGCAGAAGATTTATTTCAAGATTGCTCTTGAGTATAGAAGTAAACTTTGAATAGTCGATGGAAGAAAACACTCCCGGAAATGGCACATTCTCAACATTTTCTTTCTGCGAAAGATTTTTATTTGTAAACTCCATCTTGCAGTTTGAGTGCAAATTTATTAATGAAAAACAAAACTAGAATTTGGAATCTGAATCTAATAATTTATTATTCATTTGTTATTTCAACGTATATCCTTATTGTCAATAATACTACATCTATAATCTAATATAGTACATTACATAATATTGAGTGTGTAAATGCATAGATATATATATATATATATATATATATATATATATATTTACCTAATTAACTGCATATATATTGATCCTTGAAAGCGGGAAATCAATTTGTGTTGAAATAAAATTATAGTAATAATTCTTTCAGAGAAAGTATCTAGAAATATTCCTGTCAATCGATGGTACACATCAAATTTGACCCCCAGATACACACGCTCATTTGCATTCGACTATATACACACTCGCACGCACACGTGGATGAAATTGAGAAACATTCTGATATTTTAACTAGTAAGAGTTCAAGACTTGGATCAAGTCAGCTTATTAATGAAACTATCAGCTTAATGAAACTATCAGATATAATAAAATAATTGAAAAATAATAAAATATTCTCTCCAATATCTGTACATTCATTTGAAGAATGAGTGATAGGTTTTCTGAACAAAGACGCTAATGAAAAATAAAGAATCAACGTAGTATCAGTTTCTTGGTATTTGTTCTGACAACCTACTAGAATTATCAATTCAATTGTCACGTCAGGCTATGACAAAAATCAGAAGTGAAACATTTCAGTCTCGTTTATGCTACAAACCCGTACTGTTTTCATTTAGTATACAATGAAATTGTAATGTTATTTTTCTTTTCTAATTATAAGATCACTACACTTCAATTCCCTGACATCTCCCTGTCAGTTGAGTTATTCTTCGAGAAAACATCCTTGATTATTCGAATAAAATTATTTTCAAAATAAGTTTCCCATTCAAAAGGGTTGGCTACAAGTCGAGATTAGGTTCTGATCCCAATAATATAATATTACTTATGCAAGGATTATCTATTTCATCATATATTTCTTCAGATCATGGACTGAAAAGTACTCATGTTAAATGCGTGCCTCATACAAAAGATCAGTCAAAACGCTTGCGTAGTTATTCTAAGTCTGAAACTGCTAAGAAATCGCTGAAACTATCGAAATCATGAACCAAGTTGCAACGAAGCTTCGAACATAATTTGAGCGTGCTTGTTTCAATCGATTCCGTGTGAAAAATATAAACGTGTGTTAATACCCGACCTTTAGAAAGTGACTTATTTATAAATTGGTGACAAGATACTGCTGAATTCTCGCTATCATGAAAGACCGTTTTTGTGTCCTCGCAGGGGGACTTACGATGTTGAGCGCTCTTAAAGCATGTGTGCGTGCAGTTGCTGCGGCCTTGGCAGTGTGCGTCGCCAAGCGAAACGCATGGACCGTTGGTGTGCGCGTGCTCAAACTGGAGTGCGTTGGAAAGGGAGAGTGGCGCGTGGTTGCGAGACGTTTCGTCGATTATGTGATGCGAGGGGTGGCTGTTGCGTCTCTTTGGCTTGCTCCGAAATCGTCTGGGTCCGGTTAAGGTCCACCAGTTACTCGTTGGCTGCAAGCATGACTCCTCTGGCTCCGCAGTTCTGTAGACGCGGCCACACCCTGCGTGATGCTATACACTCAAGAATTCCGTGGTAGGTATGTACTCGCTCGCAAGGGCGTGCGCTGCAAAAGTCTGTTGCAGTTGGTAGCGGATAGAATTCTACTGCGACCGGCCGCTGCTCACTTTCTTATCCTCTTCGTGACGTCACAGTGATAGGGTCGCGGAACGATCCTTGGGGGTACTAAGACACTATCCGAGTTGTCAAAACTTCTCTTATGGTCATGTTTCTGGATAGGTCGCTAAGTAACATTATGACGTCAGGGATTGCTTTTCCCTAATCCTACTGCGTAATGAAATACTCACGCATTAATTTATAGAATTTAACGTGACATGATTTACTTATTACTCATAATGATTAACATATATGTGCCCGAAAAATGTATTCGATAAAGGATTGTTCTGTTCAACTATTATGATGATTTTATATCATTTTGGAATCTATGATTCATCAATTATAATTATCTCGAGTCATGAGCTCTCGATCGATGGTGTATGCTGCCTGATTATAACGGTAGGTCAATTTTATTACAAAATGAATATAAAAATGGACAAGCCTCCGTGGGCACGTTTGCATCAGTCATGATCATATCGTCGCCTCCGAGCAAAAAGGGGGCAACTCAGCGTCCCGAAGAAGAAGGGGCCAACTCGCTGGCCGGGCAAAAAGGGGCCAACTCGCCGTCCGTGCAAAAAGGGGCCAACTCGCAGTCCGTGTAAAAATGGGCCAACTCGCCGTCCGTGCAAGAAGGGGCCAACTCGCCGTCCGTGCAAAAAGGGGCCAACTCAGGCGAGTTTTGAATTTCACATAAAATTCAGTTCACGAATCTCTTGAAAAGTCTTATGCACGCTATGTGATAGCCGTAGTGCGTCTCTTTCAATGATCAGGTGATTTTCACGTAATTTACATGTCATCAGAATGTAATATGTCAAGTTAACTATTTACGTTAAACGGCTTTTGCTCGATGGTTTCTTTTAGAAATTGGTATACATATATTTTTGAGGTCGCTCATAGTGGATCCGGCCTGAAATTATAAAAATTCAAATTAGAGCCTCTAAGATCACCTGATAAAAATTTAGAAAAAAATTGAATTTCGTTGAAAATTGGTATACATGGGTTTTTGAGGTCGCTGATCACGAATCCGGCCTTAGATTTTGAAAATTCGAATTAGATCAAGCCTCTAAGATCACCTGACAAAAATTTGGAAAAAAATTGAATTTTGTCGAAAATTGGTATACATGGGTTTTCGAGGTCACTGATCACGAATCCGGCCTGAAATTTCAAAAATTCAAATAAGATCAAGCCTCTAAGATCACCTGACAAAAATTTGGAAAAAATTAAGTTTTGTTGAAAATTGGTTTACAAGGGTTTTTGAGGTCGCTGATCACGAATCCGGCCTCAAATTTTGAAGATACAAACTAGAGCCTCTAAGATCACTTGACAAAAATTTGGAAAAAAAATTGAATTTTGTTGAAAATTGGTATACATGGGTTTTTGGGGTCGCTGATTACGAATGCGGCCTTGGATTTGAAAAATTCTAGTTAGAGGCTCAACGTTCGGCGACCGGAATATTGAAAAGATACTGTATTTTTATGGAAACTAGCAATGATCTCTCGCTCGCTGTCGCTCGCCCGAGTCTTTCGAGTGGATTTTAATTAGAAAATGTACAAAATATTATATAATTTTCAATATTCAATTCAGTTTTAATAAGTTACACTTTTAATTTATTGTAAATAGATATCAAGCGACACCATAATGCATATAAATTATAGCCCTCGATTTTTCTTTCGATCCATCACACCACGTGTTCTTTAAATCATCATTTTCTAAGTTGTTTATCAGATAGAAAATTGAAGAAAAATGGTTTTCGGCAACGCGGCAAGTTTTCTATGACGTATATTAGCGCCCACGTCTATTTTTTTAGATTTTCCATCTCAGATTATGAAAGCGCTCATTTTCCTCTATAAATCTGCAACATCAAATTTTGAATAGATAACCCATTTTAACTATTTTTTCATTGTTTTTCTGGTATCAAACGTCAAATAATTATTTTTGGTCAATACGCCCCCACGATATCAATTATTCCAACACATAGCCAAATCAAATTGTAGCTCTTGACCTTCTCTCTCGACCTATCATACCGAATATTCTTCAAATCATCAAGTTCCAAGTTGTATATTACTTCAAAATCTTTCGTAAGATGAAAATTCGGCTACACATGATTTTCCACAACGTAGATCACGCTCACGCATCTAGTTTTTTGAATTTTAGACCTCAGATTATGAAAATGCTCGGCCTCCTCTATCGATCTGCCAGACCCGATTTCAAAATACTCTAACAAAACATTATTTCCAAGAGCAAAATATGGGAATCATAATTTGTGTACGGATTAATTTTAATATAATGTAGATATTCAAGCCCATTAGATATTCTTTCGATCAAACATACCCTAAATGGCACCAGATCATAATCTCACGTATTTATCTGAAAGCATAAAAATCGCAAAGTGAACTACCAATTTTCAATTAAATACTTCACGCCCACGCATCAATATTTTTGATTTTTTCACGATGAATAATTGAAGCGCTAAATGAGCTCTATCGATACCTCTAATCAGAATGTTCATCACGACGCTGATTCATACATTTTTTCAACGGTTTATGCGGCACAACTTGATAAAAGTGAGTTTTTTCCATATTTCACGCCCACGCATCATTTTTTCCAAAATTTTCACCATAGAATAGGAAAGATTTTCGATTGATCTATAAAACAGTGAAACTCAAATTTGCACCATACAACTATTTCACAGTTTTTTCCAATGGTTTATTGGATACCAAAAAAACGTAACTTGAATTTTACCATTTTTGACGTCCACGCATCGTTTTTTTTCGTAAATTTCAATGCGGAACATGATACCGCAGGCAATTTCCCTTTGATCCGTTTTAAGTTTTAATGGAAGTCAACTTCTTCATTGAAAAATCTTTCCATGAAATTTCCGGAAGGATTAACTTTACAGTATAGTATAAAAGTATAGATTAGTATCCATGGGTTTTTGAGGTTGCTGATTACGAATCCGGCCTCAGATATGAAGATTTCAAATTAGAGCCTCTAAGATTAGCGAACGAATATTTGGAAAGTTAATGGATTATAATGAAAATTAGTTTCCATGGGTTTTTGAGGTCGCTGATTACGAATCCGGCCTTCGATTTTGAAAATGCAAATTAAAGCCTCAAAATTGACGACCGAAAATTTGAAAAAATACTGGATTTTGATAAAATTGGTATCCATGGGTTCTTTTGGGCGTTGATTACACCTCGAGCTTTAGATGGAAATAAGCCTAAACCTCCAACATCATCGATGGTAACAAAGAAGCATCCATTCAGATGGTTTACTGAATAAAGAGGCATTTCTTCTACTCTGGTGTCAGCGAAAGTCGGTTGATTCCATTCAAAATAAACTTATGTTGGAAATGTAATAAGCATCGATCAAAATATGCAAAAATGTTTGTGGCAAGTATAATCTTCAATACTTGTACCAGAGGTTATGCTGTTACGCCAATAGAGTTTCACGGTATTTCACTCTAAACACTGTATATCAATTTTCTAGTTCTCATTTGTTCCGTTCTTTTAAAGGAACTTGTAGAACAAATCTACATTATATTAAAATTAATCCGTATACAAATTATGATTCCCTTATTTTGCTCTTGGAAACAATGTTTTGTTAGAGTATTTTGGAATCGGGTCTGGCAGATCGATAGAGGAGCCCGAGCATTTTCATAATCTGGGGTGAAAAGTCCAAAAAAATAGACGCGTGGACGTGATCTATTATGTGGAAAATCATGCGTAGCCGAATTTTCGTCATACGAAAGATTTTGAAGTAATAATAACTTGGAAAATGATGATTTGAAGAATATTCGGTATTATGGGGCGAAAGAGGAGGTCAAAAGCTACAATTTGAACTGGCTATGTGTTCGAAAAATTGATACTATGGGGGCGTAATGGCCATAAAGACAATTATTCGACGTTTGATTCCAGGATAACTTTAAAAAATAATATAAATGGGTTATCTATTCAAAATCTGATCTTGCAGATTTATAGAGTAAAATAAGCATTTTCATAATCTGAGGTGAAAAATCCAGAAAAGTAGACGTGGGGGCGTAATATACGTCATAGAAAACTCGCCGCGTTGCCGAAAACCATTTTTTTCAATTTTCTATCTGATAAACAACTCAGGAAAAGATGATTTGAAGAACATATGGTGTGATGGATCGAAAGAGAAGATCGAGGGCTATAATTTATATGCATTATGATGTCGATTGATATCTATTTACAATAATTTAAAAGTATAACTCATCAAAACTGAATTGAACATTGAAGATTATAAAATGTTTTGTAGATTTTCTAATAAAATCCACTCGAAAGACTCGAGTGAGCGACAGCGAGCGAGAGATCATTGCTCGTATATGAATATAATTATAATTGGGAATATACCCACAAATGCATGTATTAATTCTAAACGCGCGAAAACTAGAAGAAATGTAATCACACTTAAAACGGTTTTTTCTATAGTCAAATATGAGATGGTTTTTTATTTGGGTAACCTTCTCAAAGGATGTTTCCTTGTTACGGTCGACGATGTTGAAGATTTAGGCTTATTTCAATCTGAAGCTTTATGTGTAATCAGCGAGCTAAAAAACCCATGTATACCCAGTTCCATTAGATTTCATTATCATTCCAAATTTTTGGTCGGCAATCTTGCAGGTTCAATCTAATTTGAAGTTTAAAAATCTGAGGCCGGATTCATAATCAGCAATCATAGAAACCCATGTATACCAAGTTTTATTCAAATCCAGTATCTTTTCAAATTTTCGGTCACCATCTTAGAGGCTATAATTCAAATGTTTTAAATCTGAGGCCGGATTTGTAATCAGCGACCTCGAAAACCCATGTATACCAAATTCCAATAAAATTCAATTTTTTTCCAAATTCTTGTCAGGTGATTTTAGAGGCTCTAATCTGAATTTTTGAAATCTGAGGCTGGATTTGTGATCAGCGACCTCGAAAACCCATGTATACCAATTTTCGACAAAATTCAATTTTTTTCCAAATTTCTGTCAGGTGATCTTGGAGGCTCTAATTTGAATTTTTGAAATCTGAGGCCGGATTTGTGATCAGCGACCTCAAAAACCCATGTATACCAATTTTCGAAAAAATTCAATTTTTTTCCAAATTTCTGTCAGGTGATCTTAGAGGCTCTAATTTGAATTTTTAAAATTTCAGGCCGGATCCACTATGAGCGACCTCAAAAACATATGTATACCAATTTCTAAAAGAAACCATCGAGCAAAAGCCGTTTAACGTAAATAGTTAACTTGACATATTACATTCTGATGACATGTAAATTACGTAAAAATCACCTAATCATTGAAAAAGACGCACTACGGCTATCACATAGCGTGCATAAGACTTCTCAAGAGATTCGTGAACTGAATTTTATGTAAAATTCGAAACTCGCCTGAGTTGGCCCCTTTTTCACGGACGGCGAGTTGGCCCCTTCTTGCACGGACGGCGAGTTGGCCCATTTTTACACGGACTGCGAGTTGGCCCCTTTTTGCACGGACGGCGAGTTGGCCCCTTTTTGCCCGGCCAGCGAGTTGGCCCCTTCTTCTTCGGGACGCTGAGTTGGCCCCTTTTTGCTAGGAGGTGACGATATGTTATTATTCTGCTTCGGAATTTCAAAATGTATATATTTTGAATTGATTTGATTGATCAAAACATTGATCAAGGCCGCTGCAAAATGAACGTGCAACTTTTCATGCCTCCAGGGAAATTTATCATTACATTTCTATCGGCTGAGTAAGCCCGCTCATTATAAAATCTATACTATACTATAAATTTAATCCTCTAGGAAATTTCATGGAAAGATTTTTCAATGGAGTTGACTTCCATGGAAACAAATGAGATGGATCGAAAGGAAATTTCCTGCGGTATCATGTTCCACATTGAAATTTACGAAAAAAACGATGCGTGGGCGTCAAAAATGGTAAATATCAATTTGCGTTTTTTTTGGTATCCGATAAACCATTGGAAAAAACTGTAAAATAGTTATATGGTGCAAATTTGAGTTTCACTGATTTATAGATCAATCGAAGATCTTTCCTATTTTATGGTGAGAATTTTGGAAAAAATGATGCGTGGGCGTGAAATATGAAAAAAACTGACTTTTGTCAACTTGTGACGCATAAACCGTTAAAAAAATCTATGAAACAGCGTCGTGATGAAAATTCTGATTAGAGGTATCGATAGAGCTCATTGAGCGCTTCAATTATTCATCGTGAAGAATTCAACAATATTGATGCGTGGGCGTGAAGTATGTGATTGAAAATTGGTGGTTTACTTTGCGATTTTTATGCTTTCAGATAAATACGTGAGATTATGATTCGGTGAAATGTCGGGTATGTTCGATCGAAAAAACATCGGATGGGCTTGAATATCCATGGAGAGAATTTCGGAAAAAATGATGCGTGGGCGTTAAATATGGAAAAAACTGACTTTAGTCAACTTTTGCCGCATAAACCACTAAAAAAATATATGAAACAGCGTCGTAATGAAAATTCTGATTGGAGGTATCGATAGAGCTCATTGAGCGCTTCAATTATTCATCGTGAAAAATTCAAAAATATTGATGCGTGGGCGTGAAGTATGTGATTGAAAATTGGTGGTTCACTTTGCGATTTTTATGCTTTCAGATAAATACGTGAGATTATGATTTGGTGAAATGTCGGGTATGTTTGATCGAAAGAACATAGAATGGGCTTGAATATCCATGGAGAGAATTTTGGAAAAAATGATGCGTGGGCGTGAAATATGGAAAAAACTGACTTTGGTCAAGTCGTGCTGCATAAACCGTTAGAAAAATGTATGAAACAGCGTCGTGATGAAAATTCTGATCAAAGGTATTGATAGAGCTCATTGAGCGCTTCAATTTTTCTTCGTGAAAAATCTAAAAATGTCGATGCGTGGGCGTGAAGTATGTGATTGAAAATTGGTGGTTCACTTTGCGATTTTTATGCTTTCAGATAAATACGTGAGATTATGATTTGGTGAAATGTCGGGTATGTTTGATCGAAAGAACATAGAATGGGCTTGAATATCCATGGAGAGAATTTTGGAAAAAATGATGCGTGGGCGTGAAATATGGAAAAAACTGACTTTGGTCAAGTCGTGCTGCATAAACGTTAGAAAAATGTATGAAACAGCTTCGTGATGAAAATTCTGATCAAAGGTATTGATAGAGCTCATTGAGCGCTTCAATTTTTCTTCGTGAAAAATCTAAAAATGTCGATGCGTGGGCGTGAAGTATGTGATTGGAAATTGGTGGTTTACTTTGCGATTTTTATGCTCTCAGATAAATACGTGAGATTATGATTGGGTGAAATGTCGGGTATGTTTGATCGAAAGAACATAGAATGGGCTTGAATATCCATGGAGAGAATTTCGGAAAAAATGATGCGTGGGCGTTAACTATGGAAAAAACTGACTCTTGTCAACTTGTGCTGCATAAACCATTAAAAAAATATATGAAACAGCGTCGTAATGAAAATTCTGATTGGAGGTATCGATAGGGCTCATTGAGCGCTTCAATTATTCATCGTGAAAAATTCAAAAATATTTATGCGTGGGCGTGAAGTATGTGATTGAAAATTGGTGGTTCACTTTGCGATTTTTATGCTTTCAGATAAATACGTGAGTTTATGATTTGGTGAAATGTCGGGTATGTTTGATCGAAAGAACATAGAATGGGCTTGAATATCCATGGAGAGAATTCCGGAAGAAATGATGCGTGGGCGCTAAATATGGAAAAAACTGACTTTTGTCAACTTGTGCCGCATAAACCGTTAAAAAAATCTATGAAACAGCGTCGTGATGAAAATTCTGATCAAAGGTATCGTTGAGCACATTGAGCGCTTCAATTTTTCTTCGTGAAAAATCTAAAAATGTCGATGCGTGGGCGTGGAGTATGTCATTGAAAATTGGTGGTTTACTATGTAATTTTTATGCATTCAGAAAAAAACGTGAGATTAAAGTCTTGTTCGATTTTGAGTATGTTTGATCGAAAGAACATGGAATGGGCTTTCATATCCATGGCGAGAATTTTAGAGAAATTCATGCGTGGGCATGAAATATGGAAAAAACTGACTTTTTTCAAGTTGTACCGCATAATCCGTCAAAAAAATTTATGAAACAGCGTCTCGATGAAAATATTGATTAGAGGGATCGTTAGAGCTCATTGAGCGCTTTAATTTTTCATTGTGAAAAAATTGAAAATATTGATGCATGGGCGTGAAGTATGTACTTAAAATTCGGTGTTTCAATTTGTAAAAAGTCAGAATTTGTTTGAAAAAAATACTTGATATTTGAAAGAAATGAAGAATTTTGGAAAAATCGATGCGTGTCCGAGAAATATGTGAAAACTGACTTTTAGCAAGTTGAGCAACATAAATCGTTAAAAAATCTACGAATCACGTCGTGACGGAAATTCTGATCTGACGAATAGATATAGCTGATTGAGCGCTCCCCGTTTCCATCGTGAAAAATGGAAAAATGTCGATGCGTGGGCGTTAATTCTATGAGAAATTTGCATGTTTTCATGGCGAAAGTTATGAAGTTGCAATATAGTAATAAGATGCAATATAGTAGAAATTATATTTATTTCCATTGATATTTCTCGAGGTTTGACGAAAATTCATGATCATAACAAAATCTATTTCTGATTATGTTATTTTACTTCCTCAAAGACAAAGCTTTGGAATGAGGTAAAAATTGACATCTCAAATCAGACATCGGGACCTTATTTTTGATAGCCTAGAGGTGAGATACATGTTGATGTAAAAGCGTCCGTAGATACTTTGAATTATTCACCAATAATTCCAATAAAAATTTCATTATTTTCCTTTATTCTTGATAGAGCAAATGAAAGACACGAGCGAGCGATAGCGAGTGAGTGATACTGGCTAGTTCTAGAATAAAGATTAATTGAAGAAAAGGATTATGTGATATGCTACGCCCTGGCCATGCTTCACACTCAAAATACACAACGGAGGGAAACGTTATCGCCTGCAGATGATAATGCCGCGCGTCTTGATTACCGTGCACCACGTCTCCCTCACTCATACATTCATTCGTACAATGATCGTATCTACACTGTCAAACTGCTGAGTTGCTCGCATCGTTGTTGCATGCGGGGTTGTTGAGGTGGGGGAAATTGATGGGAAAAATAAAAAAAATGGGCTGAGAAAGGCTGGGCCATGACACGTGAATCACACTAAATACGTTTGGAGTCGATATCAATGTATAATAGTGACTAAGTTCATACAGACATTATTCAGATTCTCTGCTTCATGATTGATCACGAAAAACCGCGTTCCTCCAATTTTTCCGGTTTTTTAACAAACTTTTCGAAGATCGGTTTTTGAACATGCATTATGTTTGGGACACCTACATCCATGGTCGCACCTCCAATTTCACACAGGCAAATATTAATTTTCATAATTCGATCTCTAGGGGAATACCTCCTGCTCTCTTCGCTCGCCAATCTTCATCGATAAAAGAGAAGACTAAGACAATATGTTATTAAATAATTTTCATCGAAGATGACTGTATGAATGCTAGTTTTTGTGTATTTTTGAATGAGCAGAGGTTGGTTTATCATCTAATTGGAGAAAAAAAAGTTTTCCTCTGCTTTCCGATGGTGAATGTAGTTTTCCAAAATGTTCACATTTTCACATAAAAAACATAAAACAGTTTATGTTTAAAAAAACTATTTTTTTTATTTTTTTAGTAGTCCAAATGGGTACCTGACGTTTTTTTTATGTTGCCATAATCTTGAGAAAAATAGGACTTTTCCGTTATATTCAATGAATTGAGAAGCGAACATGAGAAATACACCGAGCCGTGTCGCTCTGCACAGCCTTCACGTGCTTGGATTCGAGTTTAACAGATACAGAGCCAGCTCAAGCGCGAAACCGAGGCCGAGATCGGGATTGTCATTACCATTCGCAATCGATTAATATAACAACAAATAATCAGCTTGTTGGTTTGAAGAGCCCGTTCTCTAATCAGAATCATCCATGCTAGTGTTTCAAAGGTGAGCTTCCGACCCTGAAACCGGAAGATGTCTGATAGTTTAAATTATTGATGATGCGTTCTTGATATTTTTGGTTGAATCATTCGGCTGTGAAGAAAAATAATGTCTAGGTACACTGAAAAACTTTCGGCACTACTGTAGTGCCACTATCCACTGCAGTAGCGCCGGATTGGTTCGTACAATTGCGCCGACAACTCGGCACTACTGGGTTGCCGGGTCGGCAATACCACAGCGCCGGGTCGGCAATACTGTACTATACCATATATGGCATAACCACAATGCCGTCTCCCGGGACTACCGTAGCGCCGTATCTCGGCACTGTAGTCTAGAAGTATTATTTGAATAAGGATATACCCTAATCCACGATGATGTTCAGGTGGCTAAGGTCGCCGAGGGCAGTGTCCCGACCCTGGACCGGACCGATGTCTAGGTAGTTAGGGTAGCCGATGAGGGTGTTCCAGCGGTGCGCTCCTGGTATTTTCCCTCGGTCAACCTGACCCAGGACCGGACCGATGTCCAGGTAGTTAGGGTACCCGATGACGGTATCCAGGGGTGCGCTCCTGGTATTTTCCCTTGGTCAACCTGACCCTGGACCGGACCGATGTCCAGGTGATAAGGGTACCCGATGACGGTGATGCATGGGTGTGCTCCAGGTATTTTTGCTTGAGAAAGCTCACTCTGGAACCCGACCGATGTCCAGGTACTTATGGTCGCCGATGACGGTGAACCAGAGTGCACTCCTGCTATTTTTGATTGGAGAAGTTGACCCTGAACCCGAACGATGTCTAGGTAGTCAGGGTACCTGATGACGGTGATGCAAGGGTGCGCTCTAGGTATTTTTGCTTCAGAAGGTGCCCTTAACTACCTCGACATCATTTGGGTCCAGGGTCATTTTCCCGGAACAAACATACCAGGAGCGCACCTCTAAA
Source organism: Aphelinus atriplicis (assembly GCA_020882685.1). Lineage (NCBI taxonomy): Eukaryota > Metazoa > Arthropoda > Insecta > Hymenoptera > Aphelinidae > Aphelinus > Aphelinus atriplicis. Next base: position 904,921 of record JAJGQD010000024.1, read on the forward strand.
ACATTGTCATCGGCGACCCTTGCCGCGTGGACATCGGTCGGGTCAAGGGTCAGCTTCCCCAAGCAAAAGTACCAGGCGCGCACCTTTGGAACACCGTCATCGGGTACCCTAAGTAACTGGACATCGGTCCGGTCCAGGATCAGGTTGACCAAGGGAAAATACCAGGAGCGTACCCTTGGAACACCGTCATCGGGTACCCTGACTACCTGAACATCGTTCAGGTCAAGGGTCAGCTTCCCCAAGCAAAAATACCAGGAGCTAAATTTTGGAACACCGTCATCGGGTACCCTGACTACTTGGACATCGGTCCGATCCAGGATCTGGTTGATCGAGGGAAAATACCAGGTGCGCACCCGTGGAACACGCTCATCGGCTAGCCTGACCACGGGTCCAGGGTCAGTTCCTCCAACCCAAAAGTACCTGGAGCGCACCCTTGGACACTGCCCTCGGCGACCCTAACTGCCTGAACACGTCCGGGGTCAGGGTTTTCTTATTCAGCCCATGTATTAATAGCGCTGGGAAAAATCCAGTGGCTCAGAACGGATAAATTGCCGGACTCGGCAGTCCCACAGCGCCGGGCTCTCGGGCGAATGGTTCTGCTATAGAGCTCGGCGCTGTAGAGCTGCCGAGTCGGCACGTCTCAAGTGCCGGGCACTCGGCGCAACCTTAGTCCTATAGTCGGGGCTGTTGTAGTGCCGAAAGTTTTTCAGTGTAGTTGGGATCATTGATGATAATACATTCAGATGCTGACTTTAGCCACGTAAGACATTCAAGTTCAAGTTGGTTCAAAATGAGGAGGAAAATGAGGAGAAAAAATGAGGAGGAATAATGAGGAGGGAAAATGAGCAGGAAAAATGAGAAACAGAATGACGACAGCGGCGGCGGTGCAGGCCAGCTTTTAATATGGAGAGATGTGAGATCCGATCTTTGAATGATGAAGGGTGTTCAAAACAATATTTCGACGTCTGAGAGGAGAAAGGATCCGATTCAAAGATGTGATAAGAAAAGATCCATCACAAAATTAACCGTAGAGAGATAGCTATTTCGTTTCGAGTGGCATGGGAAGATCCTTTTCGAATCGAGTTTTGAAGAAAGATCGATTTCAAATTCTACATTACATACTGTTGATATACTCGATGTATAGAGGTCCAATGGATGAGGAGGAACCGCTAGATAGGTTTATTAATGAGGTGCACATCTCTCTTTATACTTAACTTAATTATTTTATTAATCAAACTACATTTTATCGGCTACTCGTTGGAGAGCGTAACTCTACGGGAGTATACAGCAGGGGGTCTACCCATAGAGGTATTACAGATATTCGAATTTGTCATAGTTTTTCAGTTTTATTCCTTCCAACTGACTCTACATATAATTTGCAGTACTGTTGACTTCGTTAAATACATACTGTGGAACTTGGACAGCATTTGCACTGCTGTTTTGCACTCCCTGATATATTCCAACTGTTTATCCGTGATTGTGCTTATTATAATTATTCTAGCTTTCAATTCAGCTTTCTTCCACTTGGCTTCATCATCTGTTGCAGCTGCTGCTCTTGTCGCCTGTTCTTGGCACTCTTTATATTCCAAAATATTCATTAGTCTAAATTTCCAACTCGAATAGTTACTTCCATCGAATACTGGAATGAACACATCATTAATTTTTGCTTGCTTAGCCATCTTAATCTCCCCCAAACTATTCAAATATTCTATCGGATAATCCATTATAGCAGCGTCTTGCGCTCTGTCGATTCCTTTATGCTTAGCATAATCGATGCTATAATAAATGTATTCTCCACCTTCAATTTTGTCTAGAATTTTTTGATCAATGAACCATACATTATCATTATGGCTTGTTAAAATTACTTTGTCTGATAAATCATCATTATTTTGTATTGAACATCCATATATTGTTTCTATAATGTCTGAAGATTTCCATTCATCTGATATTTTAAAATGTTCTATCTCTCCATTACCAACTTTCATAAGTAAAGATGAAAAAGTGTAAGTGTCAAATTAAAAATTTCTCCATAAGGTAGAAAATTTCATCGTTTCTTTTAATATTGAATTTTGTGTGCCAAATTTAATAACTGGTAAAATTTGTCTAAAATCACCACCTAAAAGCATGAGTTTATCACCAAAATATTTATTATTATTACAAATGTCTTCTAGTCTAAGATTAACTATTTCTAAAGCTTTTTTGGGAATCATGGAAGCTTTATCCCAAATAATTACATCACAATTTTTTGATTGCTGTTTTATCAAAATCTTTTCAAAAATATAATGTTTGACACGAATTCAGATCTAAAGGTAGTGTGAAAGTCTTATGACTTGTCATACCTTTGGGTAAAAAAATAGATGCTATACCAGTCCATGTCATAGATAAAATTTGTTTTTTAATACTTAAAAAATAATATATCATACAATTGAAAAGAAATGTTTTCCCGTCCCAGCTGAAGCGTCCACGAAAATTAATTTTTCATTACCAGATTTTACATAATTGAATATTACTCTTTGATCATCATTTAATTGATTATAATATGAATCAAATAAGATTTTACAGTCAGAAATGTCTAAATCTTCAATAAATTGTTGAGACATAACAGGATCCGGTAAGCCAAAGTCTGAGCATTTATAATTTTCAGAATTTAGAAAATTATTTATTTCATTCAGAGAATTATTTTCAGAGTTTTCTAAAAAATCTGCACTAAAGAAATCTTTATATTTATACCAAAGTTTCAAAGTAAAAGTAGGTTTATCTAAGATTAAATAATATGCAAAAAAATTTCTTAATTGTTTTGGAATCATAATGGTGTATGCTTCATCAAACATTTTATATATTATATCATCTCATTCTACGAGTCCCATAGCTATAGAAGTTCGTATTAATGTTTATATTTGATATTATCATATGTTTTCAAAGAATCGAAAGAAGTGGCACTTTTTACTCGGAGAAGAATTAATTTTGAATGAAATAACTCTTGTTTATTGGGTAAAATAGAAAAGTAGAGTAACAAGAGGGGTGACTCATCGTATGATAACCCAGAACCCCTCTAGCTTTTGAAGGAGATTTCTGAACCATTGGTCCAAAATCCCTCTAGCTTTTGGAGGAGAAGATGATGAATCATCGTATTTGTTGAAATATACGTAATTTATGCGCTACACTAAGTCAGCTGATGAGCAGCTATGTGTGAGTGACTGCATGCGCACAGTGCTCACACGTGTCGCCTCATAGGAAAAGGATAAGAACTAGGGGAGTTAGTCCGTCCACGATGCTCGATATATACACATGTAGTTATCCGAATATATCAACGTAAGAGTGTATCATCATTTAATGATTACAATAAATAGTTATAGTTGAAGTATAAATGTGTGATCCCTCGCCTATATTTTTCCACTACGGACCTTATTTCTCAACAGTATTGACCAAGTAAATGGAAAAAAGAAGTAAAACAAAATAAATACATTTCAATTGAAGAATGAAAATAATATCATGATGTAGAATTGTGATATTCAAACGTTAAGAATTGTAATGTAAAAAGTTTCATTCATGTAGTTATCATTGGGATTTGAGATTCTAGTGAAAATCGTTACTTGTACTATGAGAAAGATAATTTCGATTATGGAGTATTTTATTCGATTTATAATTATTATGAATTTGATACTGAACCCTTCCAAAGTGTACATACTAGTTCTTCAACTGCTTGACATAGAATTGGTAATTTATTACTTTCTATCTCAACATTGGTAGATGTATTTCAAATGTATGTAACTACTTGACGTAGATTTTGAATTTCAATACATTCTATCGGAACATGAGTGAATTGATATGGAGTGTATTGACATTTGATAACAGATCGTGCAACAATCACTTTAGGGTGTATTTTGAAAAAATACTATTTCTGTATAGGCTATCCACACTGTTGGATACTTGTCAGTTGAAGCTAGATTTCGCTACTTTCTCATGTCATCATTGAAATAATATACTGGAACATCTAACGATCGTGTGTTGGTAAAGATGTCTATTGAAATGATACATCTGTATTTTCAAAAATATATTAGATTTGTATCATATTATTATTTTACATGCATTTGGATGGACTGAGATTAAACAGTCATTTTCAAAATTATATCTACGTAATAAAATTTAATCGCATAATAATTTATTCAACAACGAACTATAGGGATACGGAACATACTTGTCGTCCACCTTTTCCCCTTTCAAAGGTCCATTTTCTACTATGACGAAGAAAAATTGCTCGAGGTGTATTATATTTTATTTCAACCATTTATAATTTTTCTACTCAACTTCTACAAAATTATGTGAGTTAAGTACTTGCCATGGATTTGTGATTTCAGTACTTTCTTATCTTAACATTAGCAAATTGATATTCAGGTTATTAGTTCGAAATCCATAACAGAGAAACATGAGGTAGATATATTCCACTATTTCTTTTTATAAAAAAATTTCGTCGCATAAGAATTTATTCAACAACGAACATACTTGTCGGCAACGTATACCTTTTTCAAAGGTAAATGTTTTTAGGGCTAATCACACTAGTTTAATACTTGTCAGTTGGTGCTAGATTTTGCTACTTTCTCGTGTCATTGTCAAAGTATATCTAACGCAGTGCCACATATGTATGCAATGAACCACACGAGCACGGTGCCTTCCGAAGTAGAGTATTCAAATATATTTCCACATAGCGAGCGCATTGGCCCTCACATAGAAAGGTTGAATATCTTATCTAGCCAACCGAAATTTCCTCGAGCGCGGACGCTCTCGGGCGCTAATCAGTATAATAACTATGCGCGGCGCTTCCGTTTACTTTTCTCACGCAGCCCGCTGCATTTTCGGGGCCATAGGAAAATGCGTACTGCCTGCGAGCAGTCAGTCCGTGATGTAGCCTCATGTTAGTCGGAGGTACTGTCGACTAGCTCCGCTGCTCAATAAACTTATATCTATTCCATAAGCAGTTCTCTCTCAATCTCCTATCACTTTCCCTGTTCCTGTTATAAACCTGTTACAAATTGGCGACCGTGACAGGACCTGGAATTGTTAGATTCTAACAAGTGCCGTGTGTGCACCTGGGAAAAATAGTGAGAAATAGTGGAGTTCATTGCTGCAACTACGAGACGACTCGCCCAGCCGGGACTCGCAGAGCCGACCACTTGGAGCAACACCACCTCTAAAACGACTACGCAACAAAAGGAAGACGCTTCTAATAAGCAGCCTGCGGGAAGTTTTGGAGAGGGCTACAGCCGGATCCGACATGTATAAGGTGGGTGGACTATAACTTTCCACATTGCCCACGTGCCTATGTCAGATTCTGATTCAGAGTCCGACGCAATAAGTACTCGTTCTTCAAAGTTAAGCGTCAGCTTTTTTGAAGAAACCGATAGATTCCATCGGCCCTTAATAACGATTAGAGAGAGTCGGAAAACATTTTTTCGAACTCTAAGCCAATTCATCATGCCGAACTCCGCGGATGATAAAGCAAAAGTAGAGATAGAGGCAGAATTAATAAAAGAAAAGGAAGAGAATGCAAAGCTTAGAGCAGAAATTATCGAAATTAGAGAATATCTAACGCGCCTTAACATTCAACCTACTCCTTCCGCCCCTGCTGAGGACGAAATCGTCGCGGAAACTGTAAAAGTTCCGATGGAACGTCATCGTATGATTCGCGAATTAATGACAGAAATCAGTGATTTCGACGGCACAACCGATGTCGAAGCTTTTTTAACACAATGTCGCCGTATCATGAAGCAAATGGAGAACGATGCGGAAAAAATTATTTTATTACACAAAATAATTGCGGGAAAATTGAAAGGAGAAGCGGCGGCGATTGGCGCAAGATTGGCCGATGTAACCCCAACAGACTTCTCAGAAGCTTTACGACTTGCGTTTGGCAAAACAGAAAAAGATTATTCTCAGTTGTCCGAAGAGAGAAACGCTATGCGTCAAGGGACAATTGAGAAGATTGAAAATTTCGTTAAGAGATATTCAGATATAGATAAGAGAATTCAAAGGTCAATTGACCAAGTAGAATTTCAATTTAGAGCTGCCGTTCGATGTATGGAGGAAAAGGAGAGGATAAATCGATTTTTGCGCGCCCTGAAACCGGAAATAAAAGCATTTGTAGTTGCCAAAAATCCGGGAACATTAAATGATGCATATCAGCAAGCAATGTATGAAGAGAGAATTTTTAGGGAAGATGAGTTACTAAGAAACAGACAGCGGGTAAAACGTGAGGAACCACCAGGGAAAAACCCAGAATTAAACATAAAAATGAGAACAACTGATCCACGTTCACCATTACCCCGGTTGTTTTGCAATTATTGCAAAACTTCGGGCCACTCGGAGGAACGTTGTTTCAAAAAACATCCTCAATCATCTATGGATTTTCGCGCTCGACCTTATCAAAACAAAGGTCCCCCGCAAAGGGAAATACACGAGTCACAGGAGTCATTCACAACTCCTCAGGAGAACGACTCCTCGGAAATGAGTCAACACGACTCGACCGAGAGGATTCAATTTTGATCACGCGCTTCAACGGAGCCGTCACCCCAAATGGACTTCTGGTAGATTCAGGTTCCAAAAAGTCTCACCTGAAAGTAAGATACGTTGACCAAAATAATAAGTCCTTCAGAAAATTTTTACAACATGAAATTCGCAAGTTTTGGATAATAGACGGAATTGATAAAGCCATTGGTGTTTGCAAAATTGAAATCTTTGGTATCGAGTTCGAGGTATTTGTGATGGAAGATAGTTTTCCCACTCGAGCAGATGGTATATTAGGGAGGGATTGGCAAATTCACTCAAAATCTGTTATCGATAATGAACATAATACAATCACTTTGAAAGACTCCGAAGGCCATGTCGTAACCTACGAGTTCATCAAACATCAATTAGCGCAACTGCGACCCAACAGATTCGAAACGAGAGAAATACGTCCCAAAAATCCTCCTGGAATTTATTATATAGAAGGAAAAAACGTAATACCCGGAATATATGAAATAAAAGAGAAGCAGAATTTGAAGCTGTACTTATTCAATCAAACAGATGAATATAAACCCATTTATAGGGAAAACATTCATGTAGCCATTCATGATGATCTCGCTCATTGTTCTTTGGATTGTAATGAATCTTTGAAAGAAGCGTCCAATACGCAGTCAGAGTTTCATCTCCGAAACAGCAATTCTAGAACATTGTTAAAGAAAATATTAGATAATAAATTGAACCATGAGGAGAGGAAGAATCTCCTCAAGGACCATTATGAGTCAAAAAACTCATCTCGAATTTTTTATTCAGCTGTTGAATCGAAGGGGCGCGAAGAACGCATCGATTTGCTAAAAAAGAAATTTGAGAAAGATTTAAATAATATTTCGGAAAAAATTTCCCCTACCGCATCTAAAGAAGTGTTCAATATTATATGCGAATTCAATGATCGGTTTGCGCTACCTGACGACCCAATGCCCGCTGTTACTGATGTGCAGCACGAAATTAAGCTTTCCATTGATAAGCCCGTCAGTACCCCACTGTATAGGCACCCACTCTCTATGCAACCGGAGATAGAGAAACAAATTGATGAATTGGAGCGAAAAGGTCTAATTCGACCCAGTTGTTCGCCATACCAATCAAATGTTTGGTTAGTCCCGAAAAAAATTGACTCGTCGGGTAAACAGAAATGGCGCCTCGTCATGGATTTTCGCAAGCTAAATTCTTTCACGGAACAAGATAACTATCCACTTCCTTCTATTGAAGAAATATTATGTTTATTGGGTAAAGCCAAGTACATGTCCTGTTTTGATATGGCGAATGGGTTCCATCAGGTAACAGTGAAACCATCTGACATTCCTAAAACTGCCTTCAGCACACACAAAGGACATTGGGAATGGCTTCGAATGCCAATGGGCCTGATTAACTCACCGGCTACTTATCAAAGGATGGTCAACTTCAAACTTCGCGGGTTGATTGGAAAAATATGTTTGATTTATGTAGATGATCTGATTGTATTTGGATCCACGCCAGAAGAACATTTAAGAAATCTCAGAACAGTATTCGAGAGGTTACGTGAAACTAATTTGATATTGAACCCAGATAAATGCTCCTTTATGCAGGATCGTCTTGAATATCTCGGTCATGACATATCGGCCGACGGTGTTCATCCCTTGACCAGAAACGTGGAAAAAGTTCTAAATTTTCCGGAGCCAAAAAATAAAACCGAGCTGGAGAGATTCCTTGGTCTCGCATCTTACTATAGAAAATTCATTCCTAATTATGCAAAGAAATCTTATAATATGAAAAAGCTCAGATCTAAAAACATTGAATTTGATTTTGATAATCAATGTAGAAAAGAGTTCGACGAACTAAAAACATGTTTATCATCCTATCCTGTTCTAAGACATCCAGATACGTCGGAGCCATTCATTTTGAACACAGACGCTTCGAACGAAGGTTTAGGAGCGGTCTTGTCGCAAAAAGACGAGGATGGCAATGAACATCCTTGCAATTATGCAAGTCGAAGTTTGAACCCTGCCGAGAGAAATTACTCTACGACAGAAAAGGAACTTTTGGTTATCGTATGGGGAATGAAACATTATAAACATTTCCTTTATGGACAAAAGTTTGATGTGTATACTGACCATCAAAACCTTCGCTCAATATTCAAGAATAAATCAGATGATGTCAGCTCGAGAATAGTGAGGCTGCTTTCGAGTTTAGTAGAGTTTCAGATAAATTGTTACTGTTAACCAAATTAACAAATGATTTTTCAATGAAAGAGTCTATTCAGGCGAAAAGAGACATAATATATGATAAAAAGGACACCTTGGGAAGGTACATCAATTTATTTTCGCAGGATGCGGTAATCAGGGCAATGAGTATAGATGAATTGATCGAATCAAGAATAGACCTCTTTTCAAGATATTTTGTGAACACGAGAATCCAGGAAGGAGATTTTGTAATCAAAGGCGTATTATATCAAAATAAAAGCGATATTGAGGATTTGTTTTTGAAGTTAGAAGAAGCGCCAAATAACGCTGTCATAGAATCACGCATATATTCAAGGAGGAAAATTTCAATCGATTACTAGGTTGGATCGGATTCTATGCAAAACTCGCAAACAAACCATTATTTATTAGACCATTACGGCCAAAAGTATTGAGGGAAAGGAACGCCCAATTGATGAAATTAGCCCAAATACATAACGAGAATCATTGGTCAGAGGAGAAAACGTTGAAAGAAATTCGCAAAGAATTCACATGGAATAATATTACCAAAGATATCAAAGAATTTATCGAACAATGTCCTACGTGTGCGCAGATAAAAAATGCCGCCAGAAAATTTGTGGCCCCGGGAGTTTACATAGATCCAGCTTCGACCCCTTTTGAGAAAATTAACATCGACTTCTGTAATTTTGAAAATACGGACTTCTTGATCATCATCGATGAGTTCAGTAGGTATGTTTGGACTTTAGAAATAGCAGCTAAATCGAAGGTTCACGTAGCCTTGGAGAAGTTCTTTTTGCAAACAGCAAGGCCTAAATACATCGTATCAGATAATGAAGAAATATATCTTTCAAAGAAAGTACAAGACATTTATTGCAAATATGGGATACAGTTTATAAGAATCGCAGTTCGTCACCCTCAATCTAATGGAATTTGCGAGAGAGTGATAAAAACCTTGAAAACCCTAGCCAAGTCTAAAGAAGGAACTACTTATATGAAGTTATTAAAGGCTAGCAAGAGTTATAATGAAAGTATCCATGGTACGACAACTTACTCCCCATACAACTTATTATATGGAAACATGAATACGGATGAACAGGTCAATTATGAAGAAAATCATTTAGAATTGATGAGTGAGAAAAGAAGAATAGCAAAAGAAAATATAATCAAGGCAAAAGAGCAGAATCAGAATACCGTTTCTAGCAGACAAACCTCGTCTCAGTCATATAAAGTAGGAGATATAGTTATCGCAAAAACGATAGTCAACAATGTGAACACCTGGACGGACCCAGTTCCAGTACGAAGAGTGAACGATCAGACGAACACAGTAGAAATCATCATTAGAGATCGTCCACAACTCAGACATTTTAACGAGATTAAACATTATTACGGAGAATTTTAAAATAAAAAGGTCCATGGAATTCTAGAAAGGTAAAATTTGTTTTCTGTTTCAGATATTTTTATTGTTTTTCGTAGCCACAACTTTTTCGACTCCTTATAATATCACTACCAACATACCAGAAGTAATTCAAGTAAAAGAAGGTCGAGCCTATCTTTACAACGAAGAATGGAAGGTCATCCATACTACCAATATTCACGACGTCTTCATCCAAGGACCTTACTTGATGACCCAGTTGACAAAGATAAAAAACTATTGTAAGAATCATGCTAATTGTACTATGACTGATAATATTAGCCTGACCGAAAGACAACTTCAACTGATAGAACGTAAGAAAGATCATTTCATGCCATCTAGACATAAGAAAGGTATATTTAACTTTATGGGTGCAGGATATAAGTTTTTATTCGGTACTCTCGATAATAGTGACGCCGAATTTTACAATAAGGAAATTAACGGTATATATAATCAAAGCAATCAGTTATTGAAACTAGTTAAGGTGGAAATTCCGTCACCCTCTCCAACTCAAACTGTTGCTCTAGTTGAAGTATATAATAGTTCTCAATTCGCTCTTTTAAATGAAATGAAAAAAAACAACGGTATCCGTGCTCCTAACAAAGTTATTTGCATTCAAAGTCGCGAACTTTAGCATGTAGCTATTGTAACCTACGTGGAGCACAGACATTCTCTGATAAAATTGAATGATCTAATGAATCAATGCCTTGGAAAAAAACATATGAAAAGAAACTTTGAAATTTGTAGAATTCGTTACCGGTAAAATATATGTAGCAACCCGAACTCATTGTAACGCTACATCTGTTACAATATATTTTTTACTCTGCTAGCGAGAGTATGTCTGCTCCAGTCTGCTCGTCCGTTCTGTACTCTGGGCAATCTGGCAACACTGGATGTCTGTATAGTGTGTTGAACTGACCGACGCGTAGAGGTGTCGGTAATGTAGGGGTGTTGATGGTAAAACTTATATACATTGTGAATCGGGTAATAATAATTGTAACAACACATTTTCATAAATAAATGTTTATTGAAAATAGTGAAACACTTATAAACTTTTATTAGTTAAACAATTGACTTAAATTTACAATTCGTAGAAGGTATTGATCACAGATTTCAATCAAATATTTTTTTGATTATGAACAATAAACAACCATTTTCATTTTTACTTTACGTATATCTAGATAATAGTATACAACTAGGCAACTTTAATAACATAAATTATTGACTTATTTATCAGTTTCAAATTTAGTTTTCAAATATTCATTCAACTGATTTATAATCTTTTTATTCTTAGTAATTTTTGGTTTTCCTTTACCATCATCTTCAGCCTCTTTCATATTTAAATAATAGAATTGGAAGGTTATATCAGTATCCCTATTATTCTACGTACAATGGATTTTCGACAGTCAGGTTTCTCTCATTCGTCAGTTCATCTTCACAGCTTTTCATTGCTACTTGTTCAATCCTAGGTCCTATGTCATTTTCTGCTCTCTTGAATGTGTTGAAAGATAGTCCAGGTATATCCATAGTAATTTTTGGTTTTCCTTTACCATCATCTTCAGCCTCTTTCATATTTAAATAATAGAATTGGAAGGTTATATCAGTATCCCTATTATTCTACGTACAATGGATTTTCGACAGTCAGGTTTCTCTCATTCGTCAGTTCATCTTCACAGCTTTTCATTGCTACTTGTTCAATCCTAGGTCCTATGTCATTTTCTGCTCTCTTGAATGTGTTGAAAGATAGTCCAGGTATATCCATAGCTGTGAGAAATGTATTCAGTTGATCGCATCCTATTCCAGCATCAATACTCCCTGAAAATAGGTGTATGTTATAAAATCATTTTGAATTGAATCATATTTCAATGTATTCTTATTAGTATAAAGGAGAACACAAGCTTGGAGAATTCAATCAATTTGATAAATCTGTTTATTTTAAAAAGTTATTTATCAGATGTGCATTTACATCAAACCAAGCGCACAAGACATTTGAGAAATTCATCATATTTGTTCTGATATCAATAAGAAAATGTTATAGTTTACATTGTTGGATATTACTTATAGATATTCAGTTATGAAATCCATTTTTCGACCAAGGTTCGAACAACTAGTGACAGCTTTACTCTAATTCATACTACAAGTCATATATCCATAAAATTAGTTAATATGAATAAATTCATATAAAAATATTACCACTAGATGCACAGTTTCACAATGAACACAAATATATATTGCTTATCTATCCGGAAATGACTTTTAAATTGTCAAAGTGGTCCCCAAAGCCTATAATAGTAGGCTTGTGTACCATGTATAGGTTACATGACAGTCAATGAGCATATACTTGCAGCAGATGACATGACTGTAAAATAATCTTCCAGTAATAAAACCTTTATATGAATCGCTTGATACTATCTAATTTTATCAATGTATAGCTTGTAGTATGGAATTGAGTGAAACAATCAGTAGTTGTTGTCTTGGTCACGCCATTTCCACAATAGAAAAGGATTTCATGTGAGAAATTTATCTACTATCTTGTATGTTAGGTGTGGTGTAAATGTGCATTTGTTCAAATACATTTATGGAATAATCTTTTCTGTCACCTTCATGGATACGACTCAGGGCACACCCAATTCAAGTATCAATTGTCGATGACAGTCAATTTCAATTTCTCTTTGATACATAAAAATATAGGCTTAAAAAACTGACATAACTTTGATTGTAACGCATTAAAGTTAATAGATATGGTAATTACTTTGTTGCATTTCACAAGAAACTATTATTGAATTATCTGTACCCTGAGTTTCATTCATAAAAATGATTGAAAAGATTATTTCAGAAATGTATTTGAACAGATGCGCATATTCACCACACACAGTATACAAGGTAATGTATCAATTGTCCATGTCAGTCAATTTTTCTTTGATACATAAAAATGCAGGCTTAGAGAACCGACATAACTTTTATTGTAACGCATTAAAGTTGATAGATATGGTAATTACTTTGTTGTATTTCATAAGAAACTATTATTGAATTATCTGTGCCCTGAGTTTCATTCATGAAAATGATAGAAAAGATTATTTCAAAAATGTTTTTGAACAGATGCGCATTTCCACCACACACAATATACAAGATAATGACTTTTGAATTGTCAAAGTGGTCCTCAAAGCCCATAATAGTAGACTTGTGTACCACGTATAGGTTAGATGACAGTCGATGAGCATACACTTGCAGCAGATGACATGACAGTAGAATAATCATCCAGTAATAAAACCTTTACATGAATCGCTTGATATTATCTAATTTTATCAATATATAGCTCGTAGTATGGAATTGAGTAAAGCAATCAGTAGTTGTTTGAGTCTTGGTCACGCCATTTCCACAATATAAATGGATTTCATGTGAGAAATTTATCTACTATCCTGTATGTTAGGTGTGGTGTGAATGCGCATTTGTTCAAATACATTTATGGAATAATCTTTTCTGTCACCTTCATGGATACGACTCAGGGCACACCCAATTCAAGTATCAATTGTCGATGACAGTCAATTTCAATTTTTCTTTGAAACATAAAAATATAGGCTTGAAGAACAGACATAACTTTTATTGTAACGCATTAAAGTTAATAGATATGGTAATTACTTTATTGCATTCCACAAGAAACTATTATTGAATTATGTGTGCCCTGAGTTTCATTCATAAAAATTATAGAAAAGATTATTTCAAAAATGTATTTAAACAGATGCGCATTTTCACCACACACAATATACAAAATAGTGGATACATTTCTCACAATCTTTCTAATATGAAAAGGAAAACGTTATAATTCACTTTGTTTGATATTAATGTCCCATGAAGTCCATTTATGTTGTGAAAATGGCGTGACCAACACTCGAACAACTAGTGATTGCTTCACTCTATTCCATATCACAAGCAATATGTTGATAGAATTAGTTAATATGAATTAATTCACACAAATATGTTATTTTTAGATACACAATTTCACAATGAACTCAAATATATATAGTTTATCTGTCCGGAAATGACTTTCAAACTCTCAGAGTGGTCCTCAAAGCCTGGCTAGCAGGTTTGTGTACAGCACATAGGTTAGAGAAAGTCGATATGCATATAAGTATGCCTATGAGCCTGCAGTATGAGTAAATAAGACCACTTTCAGAGTTTAGAAGTCATTTCTGAATACGTAAACACTATCTACTTGAGTTTGTTGTGAAGTTATGGCAATATCCATTACTATTGCTGTGCTCACAATAAAAGTTTTCGATGAACTATTCTCTCAAGCTATTTGTAGAGCTTTATGGAGAAAACAAAGTATGGTCCCAATCGGTGACCCAAAACTCTTAATAAATTACCTGCGGCAGCTTTACAGTTGATTTCGTGTCGTAGGCCTGATGTTTGCTCACTCTGGTATTGTTTGGATGTGTGAACTGCTTTGTTAACTTTGCAAATCGGACAACGCACGTTCCACACAGAAGCTACTCCACATAATTTCTCACTGAGCACATCACGGAAACAAAGCCCCTTGTTACACTGTAGGCACCACATCTGTTCACGGAGCAAGGTAAAATCGACTATCCTAACTCCACTCACAGGACTTGCTCCAAAACCATTTTCTGGATTCTTCTTCCCTGAAGAGAGCGCCGAGGTTGCAGCTTGTAGAGTTCGATTGGCAGCAGCTCTCAGTTGCCGATTGTGAAATTTTTCTTTCACAAACTGCCCATTTTTTCTTCGGAAAATCTTCGGTCGTGGATGTGGTGGAGGATAGAAGACCGTGGGTGGAGGCTCGGTTTCATTGTCCATGGTGATGCGTTCTAACCTAACCACTCCGAACAATCCAGAGTGTCGCGCTCCGAAACGCCGGCCGCAGTGGAGCGGGAAGCCGGGAGAGCGGGAGACATATATATATGCGAGCACATCAGGTGTTTACAGTGTTGCCGTGTTGATGCGGCCGCTAGCCCACGGGTACAAAAACTCGTCAAAATAGCAACGAATGAATATATCGAATTTCCGATATTCACTCACAATTCAGGCGTAACCATGATGAAAAATCATGATAATAATTTAGAAACTATTGTAAGTATGAATAATGATGATTTGGAATGAAAAAAATTTAGATGCTAATTTGAGTCATGTAGTCACGGAATTTCCACCTTAAGAATCAGACAATGTTAGTAAAAAATAATATTAAGGGTATCAATGAGCATTTATACTTAGTTCATAAGAATTTTGACTTGATTCAAAAATGGAGTGATAAAAAAGATCGTACAATCAATCATTCAATAGCCAATCAAAAAATATTAATCTCTCTTCAAGAATTAGAACTTGCAATAACCGAGTACAATGAACAAATAAATAACATACAAAATGCAATTTCTTTGGCAAAAACTGGTGTGGTACTGCCAGCCATTGTATCGCCGACATCATTTATCAATGCTCTAAATGAGCTCAAGCGGATGGAAAATATCAACAATCTGATCGAGTTTACAGCAGAACATTTCTATGATTTAATTAAGATATCCAATATTGTTGCTTACCTACACAACGATAGATTAATTTTTGTCATCAATACCCCCATACCGGAGGATACTAAGTATGATATCATTAAGCTGCATTTACTGCCTGTCAGGCAAAGCAAAACTACTTTTAAGATAATCTCACTCAAAGTAGATACATTAATAGTAACCGAGGATCGAATGTATTATACTTTCAAAAGTAATGAATGTATTCACTTTAAAAATGATGAAAAAATATGCAAGAGAACTAAACCTCTAATGAATTTAGAAAAGGAACAGGCATGCTACTCGGATATATTAACAGCAAAAACTACTTGTAATTGTCACTATGGATTGTTTCAGCATACAGAGGATTACGTAGGAGAAATTTACAATATGAATTCGTGGCTGATAATGCCAAAGGAAAAATTAATTTTTCATGTCTGGTGCAAGAATATACATAATTTACTTGTAATTGAAAGTGACACTTTACTGAGATCAAATGACACATCCTGCGCATTTATAAATGATAAATTTCAATTAAAGCCATTTCGAAGCGAACTTTTTAATGCACCAGTAGAATATTTGAGATTTAATATTACACCTAATGTATCCTTAGACAAAGAATATCTAGATAAGTTAGAATTAGCGAAATTGAACGATAACTTAGAAAGTAACTACGTTAAATTAAGTAAAGTTCAAGAATCAATCAATCGTTTTAAATTCCAAGAGAGAGCAAAAACTTGGGTAGATCAGTTTTACCAATATTTAGATTATGTCGGAAAAACCATCATAGCAACTTCAATTATGTATGCACTGTATAAGTGTGGTGCATTCAACGCATTAACAGTCATTGTGAAGAGTTTCTGGAATAGGCTCTGCTGCTGTAAGATCAATTATATCAATAATGCAAGTGTGATTCATGCTCCTCATGCACCATCATATGTTGCTCCATACTCAACCAATAATGCGGCGGCGACTACCAATAATGCGGCAGCGACTAGGTCACTATTGCGATCAAAGGACACTATGTAACGAAAAATTTATCCATCGGTAAATTTTTCTAACCTAATGGGGGGGAGTGTCAAAGTATATCTAACGCAGTGCCACATATGGGGCGTTTCACGTCAACTCTCCAGAGCCGGCGCGCGGACGCTAAAACCTCACGTTTTCGACGCTTGTTTTCGACTCTATGTGACCCATATCTAAATAATGTTGGATATGCTATCAATGTAGTTTTTTCTCAGCTTTCCGATGATGAATTTAGTTTTCCAAATTTTTCACATTTTCACAGAAAAAAAACATAAAACAGGCCATATCTCAAAAACCTATTTTTTTTAATTTTTTTAAGTAGTCTAGATCGAAAGCTGAGGTTTTTTTACGTTGATATAGACCTTTTGAAAACATACTTTTTTTTTGTATTCGAGTAATCGAGTAGCGAACATGAGAAAATGCGCCGCGTCGGGCCGGGCTGCGCCGTGCCGCGCCGCGCTGACTCCATACGCGCTCCAGCTCAAGTCTTCTGCTTACAAGAGTGCCGAAATCGGAATATATTTAATATCCATACAAGTCTTTATCTGTTGGATAAACTACTATCTAGCGTAGATCATGTACTCATTTGGGTTATGGACTGAGATATGGACATTATTTCATTTCACATTCTTTGATCTCCGTTATGGCTTTGATATTGAAGACTTTGCCATACTATGTTTTAACTGAACTACTTTTTCAGTTCGTTTTGATCTAGGAAAAATTTCATATTCCTCAGCAGATGAAATTTTTTTGACCATCAGTCTGTCATCGGAAGTTGGTATGAACGCATGAAATTGCAGAGTACCTTGTATAGCAAAACACTTATCAAATCTTTCTTTCAATTTCAGTTTAGCTTGCTCATAATCTTCTTTCTTACTATAAAATACCATAGTTTCTTAACAGTAATTTCTTGCCCATTCAAATAAACCTTCTGCGGTTAAAATATGATTATTTGCAGAGAGTTGTAAACTTGCTCGTTTAGCACCTCGTTTCACATTAGCTCCAATTCCATCGCATGCTCCCTTCCCGTGTGCGGTCGCACAAAAATGCCATTCCGCGGGAATGCCAAAATCTTTCTTATGATTAATAAGATTAGAGAAACTTTTCTGATTTTTGAAGTGTTGACCCGCTCCATCGGTACTATAATAAATTTTTTTTGGTTTGTATTCTTTCTTCAGATAATTTATGATTATTTCTTGGTATACATGAACTGCAATAGTGTCATGAGATAAATTATCCGAAATAATAGCCAAACTTTTGTGTTGAAGTTCATTATTCCTCTGAAAGTAGATAACTACTGTGAAAATTGTTGCCTGATTATTATTCCAGTGGAAAGATTGAGCTGAATTCTGTACAACAAAAGCATAATTTGCAGCAAAATCAAAACAAACTAAGAATTCTCCTTCTAACAATTTTTTTTTCAAATCATGAATGAATACAGACTGTTTTCTGGCAAAAAAGTCGTGAGTTTTCAATTTCATTAATTTGTCACCTAGCAAGTTCAGATATTCATATGTGTCGACAGATTGTGTGACAATTGAGCAACGATCAGTTTGCATCCACGTTTCAAATTTCACATTGTGAATATTATTATTATTAAAACTTTGGAGTAAGATCTCTTTAAGCACAGCTGTATTCGGACAATCTAAACAGTCCCCTAAGAAACACGCATCCAATGGTTTGGCACATACAATTGCATTAATGCAGTCATGATAATTTTTTAGTGGAAAGCGTGTGTTTTTTGTCAAGTGTTCCAATTCTACACCACTCAACATAAGTTTTACGTTTTCATGATGGACGCATACACAAACATTATGCGTTCCACTACTACCTGCTAGAATACAATGGGGAGGTTTGAGCTGTGTGAATTTAGTGTACCCTATTGTAACATTCTCATACTCTTTCTTGAACAGAGCATAGAGCTCTAATAAGTTACCTAGCAACAATCGCTTCTGTACATGAACTCGCTCATTATTATCATTTTTGACCGATAAGAAATCTTTCATCCCAGGCATCAATCGACTATTATCGTCGCGTTCATAGAAACTTTTAACTAAAGATACTGTTTCATCAGGTATTACTTTGCCTTTCTTTGCAATAGGTGATGTTAGAATACCATTTTCGGCCATTAGTTTTTGAGCTTTTCTTGCTTCCCATTCTGAGCAAGAAAACTCTCTTTGAAGCTGATCACGACTCCAATATTTTGGTGTAAGAGTAAGCAATAAAATTCTTTCCTGTTTGTTTTGGGTCTCTCGAAATTTTTCTTTCATTTGCTCGAGGACAGTTACACCTGCTCTATGATACTCATCAGTGCAGTTTTCTCGACACGGTTTATATTTCTTACTGACTGGAGAGAACGGATCATTTGTACTATTTTCTTTCTTCAAAGAGGAGGATAATTCTAACCTACATTTCAAACAAATTTTCGCATTTGCAGGTATTGATGGATATGTGTCTGCAAATGATAGGGGAAACTTGACTAAATTTTTTTTTACAGTATGATTCGGTTTCTGAAAGGGATTGATACATTTTAGAAATTGAACTCCAACCATCTTGTTTCAATATTGAAACGTTAAACGTTCAATAGGGACAGATTGATGAATAGAGAATGTTAGTTTTGGACAATCTCTTATCGAATCTCGATATATTGTTAAGTAGAATCAAATAAGAATTTTTTCAGTTATAAAGATATGAATTTGGCGTTTGTAACGGATGACTTTATAGCTTTCACCGACGAATTCAATAGCGGGCATGAAAAAAATGGTGTCCCTCTGGCGGACACATTGAGAGATAGTCCTTTATTCAACAGACACAAATTACTTAGTATGGATATTGAATCGAGCGCGTGGAGTCAGCGCGGCGCGGCACGGCGCGGCCCGGCCCGACGCGGCGCATTTTCTCATGTTCGCTACTCAATTACTCGAATACAAAAAAAAAGTATGTTTTCAAAAGGTCTATATCAACGTAAAAAAACCTCAGCTTTCGATCTAGACTACTTAAAAAAATAGGTTTTTGAGATATGGCCTGTTTTATGTTTTTTTTCTGTGAAAATGTGAAAAATTTGGAAAACTAAATTCACCATCGGAAAGCTGAGAAAAAACTACATTGATAGCATATCCAACATTATTTAGATATGGGTCATATAGAGTCGAAAACAAGCGTCGAAAACGTGAGGTTTTAGCGTCCGCGCGCCGACTCTGGAGAGTTGACGTGAAACGCCCCATATGTATGCAATGAAGCGCACGAGCACGGTGCCTTCCGAAGTAGAGTATTCAAATATATTTCCACATAGCGAGCGCATTGGCCCTCACATAGAAAGGTTGAATATCTTATCTAGCCAACCGAAATTTCCTCGAGCGCGGACGCTCTCGGGCGCTAATCAGTATAATAACTATGCGCGGCGCTTCCGTTTACTTTTCTCACGCAGCCCGCTGCATTTTCGGGGCCATAGGAAAATGCGTACTGCCTGCGAGCAGTCAGTCCGTGATGTAGCCTCATGTTAGTCGGAGGTACTGTCGACTAGCTCCGCTGCTCAATAAACTTATATCTATTCCATAAGCAGTTCTCTCTCAATCTCCTATCACTTTCCCTGTTCCTGTTATAAACCTGTTACATCATCGTCTACGAAATGAACTGGAATATATGAAAAAGCCATGAAAGTGATACATCTATATATTTAAAAAAAATAGAATATTAGTTCGAAATCCGTAACAGAGAAACATGAACCAAAGAAAAAGAGTCATATTATCATTTTCTCACTTACATTTGATAGATTTTACTTGACATATAATTGATTGTGAGTGTAATTTGCAAAAATATTTGTTTGGTGGTAGGATAATCACACCAGTTGAATACTTGGCATCAGATTCTAGATTCCATTACTTTCTTGGGTCATAATTTATATATTACTGAGACATATGATCAATAGTTTGTATTATGAATATTTGTCTCTTTGAAAGATAATTGAAGTAATGATAATAGAAGAATATATACAGTCTATCTGAATTATAGGATTAACTGCATTGCAATTACGATACAAAAATATATTTGAAATAAAGACGGAAATAATTCAGTATGACGGATCGAAAAGTGGGATCGAGGGCTACATTTACATAAAAAAAAAATTTTGAAAGATTCAAGTTACGGTGGGCGTATGGACAATTTAAAAAATTTTTTACCGATGTCCGGGTGGGACCCCCCTTCAAAAACGTACAAAGGGTTGATTTTTCGAAAATTCGTTCAAGCAGATCGATAGAGGAGCCTGAGCGCTTCCATAATTCATATTGAAAAATTTGAAAATATTGATGCGTGGGCGTATTCTATGAGAACGAAAATGGTGTGGTGAAAAAAAAAATTTTCATCAATTTTTCTTGCTGATGCAAAACCAAAATTATACAGTTTCGAGGTACATTCAGTATGACGGATCGAAAGGTGGGATCGAGGGCTACATTTACTTAAAAAAAAAAATTTGAAAAATTCAAGTTGCGGTGGGCGTATGGACAATTTAAAAAATTTTTTACCGATGTCCGGGTGGGACCCCCCTTCAAAAACGTACAAAGGGTTGATTTTTCGAAAATTTGTTCGAGCAGATCAATAGAGGAGCTTGAGCGCTTCCATAATTCAAGTTGAAAAATTTTAAAATATTGGTGCGTGGGCGTATTCTATATGAATTTGTGGTTAAATAAATTGGTTATTTACTTTATTGGTTTATTCTATATAAATTGGTGGTTTACTTTTCATCGTGAAAAATTCAAGAATATTGATGCGTGAAGTATGTGATTGAAAATTGGTGGTTTACTTTGCGATTTTTATGCTTTCAGATAAATACGTGAGATTATGATTTGGTGAAATGTCGGGTATGTTCGATCGAAAGAACATCGGATGGGCTTGAATATCCATGGGGAGAATTTCGGAGAAATCGATGCGTGGGCGTGAAATATGGAAAAAACTGACTTTTTCCAAGTTGTACCGCATAATCCGTTAAAAAAATTTATGAAACAGCGTCTTGATGAAAATATCGATTAGAGGGATCGTTAGAGCTCATTGAGCGATTCAATTATTCATCGTGAAAAATTCAAAAATATTGATGCGTGGGCGTGAAGTATGTGATTGAAAATTGGTGGTTTACTTTGCGATTTTTATGCTTTCAGATAAATACGTGAGATTATGATTTGGTGAAATGTCGGGTATGTTCGATCGAAAGAACATCGGATGGGCTTGAATATCCATGGAGAGAATTTTGGAAAATATGATGCGTGGGCGAGAAATATGGAAAAAACTGACTTTTGTCAAGTTGTGCTGCATAAACAATTAAAAAAATATATGAAAAAGCGTCGTGATGAAAATTCTGTTCAGAGGTATCGATAGAGCTCATTGAGCGCTTCAATTATTCATCGTGAAAAATTCAAGAATATCGATGCGTGGGCGTGAAGTATGTGATTGAAAATTGGTGGTTTACTTTGCGATTTTTATGCTTTCAGATAAATACGTGAGATTATGATTTGGTGAAATGTCGGGTATGTTCGATCGAAAGAACATCGGATGGGCTTGAATATCCATGGGGAGAAAATCGGAGAAATCGATGCGTGGGCGTGAAATATGGAAAAAACTGACTTTTGTCAAGTTATGCTGCATAAACCGTTAGAAAAATGTATGAAACAGCGTCGTGATGAAAATTCTGATCAGAGCCATCGATAGAGCTCATTGAGCGCTTCAGTTTTTCTTTGTTAAAAATCTAAAAATGTCGATGCGTGTGCGTGGAGTATGTCATTGAAAATTGGTGGTTTACTATGCGATTTTTATGCTTTCAGATAAATACGTGAGATTATGATTTGGTGAAATGTCGGGTATGTTCGATCGAAAGAACATCGGATGGGCTTTCATATCCATGGCGAGAATTTTAGAGAAATCCTTGCGTGTGCATGAAATATGGAAAAAACTGACTTTTTTGAAGTTGTACCGCATAATCCGTTAAAAAAATTTATGAAACAGCTTCTTGATGAAAATATCGATTAGAGGGATCGTTAGAGCTCATTGAGCGCTTCAATTTTTCATCGTGAAAAAATTGAAAATATTGATGCATGGGCGTGAAGTATGTACTTAAAATTCGGTGTTTCAATTTGTAAAAATTTAGAATTCGTTTGAAAAAAATACTTGATATTTGAAAGAAATGAAGAATTTTGGAAAAATCGATGCGTGTGCGAGAAATATGTGAAAACGGACTTTTAGCAAGTTGAGCAACATAAATCGTTAAAAAATCTACGAATCAGCGTCGTGACGGAAATTCTGATCTGACGAATAGATATAGCTGATTGAGCGCTCCCCGTTTCCATCGTGAAAAATGGAAAAATGTCGATGCGTGGGCGTTAATTTCATTAGAAATTTGCATGTTTTCATGGCGAAAGTTATTAAGTTGCAATATAGTAATAAGATGCAATATAGTAGAAATTATATTTATTTCCATTGATATTTCTCGAGGTTTGACGAAAATTCATGATCATAACAAAATCTATTTCTGATTATGTTATTTTACTTCCTCAAAGACAAAGCTTTGGAATGAGGTAAAAATTGACATCTCAAATCAGACATCGGGACCTTATTTTTGATAGCCTGGAGGTGAGATACATGTTGATGTAAATGCGTCCGTAGATACTTTGAATTATTCACCAATAATTCGAATAAAAATTTCATTATTTTTCTTTATTCTTGATAGAGCAAATGAAAGACACGAGCGAGCGATAGCGAGTGAGTGATTCTGGCTAGTTAAGTGTAATTTAAAAAATATTCATTCTATTGTTGGATAACCATACTAGTTAGATAATGTTTGATAATACTGTATATTAAATAAATCAGTTTGACATCCGTAGCAAAGCAACATGAAGCAGAAAGAAGGCTTCATATTCTGTAATTATTATTTTAAATGTATTTAAATAGAAAAAGAACTAAAAGACATCTTGCAATTTTTTCCCCACTCGAAAAAATGTAGTCACTTGAGCATTTATATGTTTACAAAAAAAATATAATTAATTCTACCTAAAAACATTTAGTCGATTGAAAATTTATCCAACAACGAACCACAGAATAAGGAATATACTTGTCGTTAAGTATATCTTTTCCAAAGGTGAATTTTTACTATGAAAAATAAAATTGCTTATGCTATCTGATGTACTGGCATAATTTTCTGACCATATTAACTCATTAAGGCCCATGGTCAGACCAGCGGAGATATCATAACACTAGTTATTGGATCACGTGCTTTTTTGAGAAAAAAATACCCGTGTTTCTTCTTTTTCCATTTCCATTGTTTAAACAATAATTATTTGAACAAATTGCGCCCAAAGTCGTAAATTCGAGAAAGAAATGGTGTCAAGCGATTCTACATAAAAAACCAAGGAAAAAACGTGAGATACATTTTTTTGATTTGAGGCTTATTTTTCTGGCAATCGCGTTATAAACAATAGGAATTCAGTAAAACCGAGAAAAAGTGACTTCGGCCCATGCTCACGCTATCACCATGGGATGAAAACTGATTGCGGGATCGCGTGCTTTTTTTAAAAAAAATACCCCTATTTTCTCTTTTCTTAAAATTCAATGTTTATACAATAATTAACTAAAAAAACAAATTGCACCCAAAGTGAATCGACTTCCCTAATATCACTGGATTCCATTTGTTCATAACGTGACTGTAAGAGACATGAACCTCGAATTGCAAAAATGTATTCTTACTTTTCTTCTTGGTTTTTTTTCTAGAATACTAAATAAAACTAAAACGAAACAATATTGCTTTGATAATATATTTCTGATGGAAGAGTAGCGAACCTTTGAAGGAACGTACAACTAGTTCACGAGTAAAGAATGGATTTATTTGAGGTATATATTAGATGGATTACCAGAGCTACCTAATCGGGGCATGTTTAAATACAGAAATGCATTTATATTAGCCCTTTCAAGATCAAGTACATTTCAACCTTCGTCAGAAAGTTGTTCATTTTATTGGAAATTTGATCCTGTAAAGATATCAGGGTTATAAAGCGAACGCATGGCTTGGCAATAGTAACACCATGTTCCATAGATCCAACTTTACTTTCTGCCCGTATTAGGCTCATTGGCAAACTGATTCTGACGTACGACTTAGGCCCGTCTTAATCTGATAATTAACCGGCCATATTACTTCTGGGATTGACCGCGAAGTTGAGTTGGTCTAATGTCAAAGCTCCCTTATATAGATGGTAGAACGCCGATTCTCTTGCGAGAGAGCGCTGCGCTATACCTTATACACGCGCGACTCAACGCCTCGCCATCTACAGGCGCGCCATCGTACTTGTTCGGCTACTCGAAAATGGGCTTATACTCGTCAATTGTATAAAGCACATTGAAAATTGAATCGAATCTCACTGTAATTGCATTGAAAAAAAGAATGTTATTATGATCATTCCATTTTATATGAACACGGAAAAAAATGTTGAAAAACTAATAAAAACAATTCAAATTGAAGTTTGTCGAATTCAAAATGTAATCATAATTATATTATAGTCTTCATCTAAAAAAATTTGTTAGCATGTCAGAAGTGGATATAGTTTTTTGAAGCAGTCAAAATCAAGCACTAATAATTTCATAAAGATGCGATGATGATATATGCTCAAATGCAGTGTTCTCATTCAATAGAAATTTATTATAATTAATATATCATCATATACAAGTACAATACACTATTCACAGTTCAGTTCAAACTATTCTAGATAAGTGTGAATTGTAATATATTTCTTCATTCTATACTTTCACAGTAGTCTGTGAAAAATAAATTGTCATATCCATGAATCATGAGCTGAGGGATGATGAGCTGGTAAAGTTAATGTGATAAGTCTTGAGCTACACTAGTTATCTTGGAATTGTTGAATACAGGAATCACCGGTAGAAGTGTCAATAAACACTCATAATATGTCAAGACGTCCCCTCCTGTAAAATTATGGAGCTCCATCCTAAGCCGCTCTTTATTTTAGCTGTTTTTTACGTATAACTTACCACATTTTTTCACTGTCATTATATTTATTCTATCTTTACACTAGATATTAAAGATTATAAAATATTTTCACACTATTCTGTAAAATAAATTTCAATCCAGAAATCATAAGCTGGGGGATCATGAGCTGTTAAAGTCAACCATCTTCAATCACACTGATCATCATGAGATTGTTGAATATTCAAATCACTGATACGGGTTTCAATGAAGCAATCACTACATGGCATGTCTAGACGTCTTCTCCTGTAAAGTTGTAAAATTTCATGCTAAGCTGCTTCCTATCATAGCAGTTTTTCACATATAACTGTTTACTGATTTTCAATTTATCACAACATTTATTCTGTCCTTACGCCAGTTATAAATAGATTTCCAACACTTCCATGGTAAGAGGTGATGAATTCCCATATTCAAGAATTATATGAGCTGGCGAATAAGGAGCTGTTAACGTCAACAGTCTTGAGTTACACTGATCATCTCACATTTATCTAACACTGAAATCACTCACTGGAGTGTCAATGATGCAAACACTTGTAGCATGTTTAGATGTCTCCTATAAAGTTGAGGAGATTCATCACAAGCTGCTTCCCATCATAGCTGTTTTTCATGCATGCAACTGTTCACTATTTATCACTTTATCACAAAATTTATTCTGTCCTCACCCCAGTTATGAATAGTTATTCAACATTTCCATGGTAGTAGGTGATGAATTTCCATAATCAAGAATTATGAGCTGGCGGATAAGGAGCTGGTAACGTCAACAGTCTTGAGTTATACTGATCATCTCACGTTTGTCGGATACTGAAATTACTCACTTAAGTGTCAATGAAGCTAACACTCATGACATATTTAATCTCCTCCTCTTGTGAAGTTGTGGAGCGTCACCACAAGATGCTTCCCATCATAGCTGATTTTATCACATATGGGGCGTTTCGCCTCAATCCCCCCAGCGCTGCGCGCGAGCGCCGAAACATGCCGTTTTCAACTCGTGTTTACGATGCCAAAATGTCTCTAAGAAAATGATTCGATAGGTCATTTCTATGTAGTTTTTTCTCAGCTTTCCAACGGTGTAATTAGTTTTCCGGAAATTTTCCATTTTCATCCCCAAAAAATATAAAACATCGCATATCTCAAAAAGTATATTTTTAATATTTTTTTTAATGGTCTCAATCGAAAGCTGAGGATTTTTCACGTAGGAAAATATGTTTTCCAAGGAGTGCACGAATGATTTTCTCTGAGAAATAGAACGTCGAAAAGTAGACGTAGCGCTACTCCGGCGCACGGAGCGCGTGAGCGCCGAAACATGCCGTTTTCAACTCGTGTTTACGATGCCAAAATGTCTCTAAGAAAATGATTCGATAGGTGATTTCTATGTTATTTTTCCTCAGCTTTCCAATGGTGTTGTCAGTTTTCCGAAAATTTTCCATTTTCATCCCCAAAAAATAAGAAACATCGCATATCTCAAAAAGTATATTTTTAATATTTTTTTTAATGATCTCAATCGAAAGCTGAGGATTTTTTACGTAGGGAAATATGTTTTCCAAAGAGTGCACGAATAATTTTCTCTGAGAAATAGAACGTCGAAAAGTAGACGTAGCGCTACTCCGGCGCACGGAGTGCGTGAGCGCCAATCATGCTGTTTTCTACTCTTCTGAACGATACTCAAATGCATCTGAGAAAATTGTATTATGAGTCGATCCCTCAGCTTTTTTCCTCAGCTTTCCAATGGTGTTATCAGTTTTCCGAAAAATTTTCCATTCTCATCCCCAAAAAATAAGAAACATCGCATATCTCAAAAAGAGTATAGTTCACGTACTTCATGTTATTTTTGCTCTCTTTTTCAGCTTTCTTTGCTTTTTTGAAGTTTTCGTTAAACGCATTCGTATAGGAACTTTTTCTTTGCTCTGTATAGCACTTTTTTTCGGGAAGATGTTATATTTAGAACTCAATGAAGTTTTTTTGAGCTTCAATGTTTTCCCACCTGCTGGAATAATTGCATGATATTGCAAAGTTCCCGGTATAGAATTGGGCGAAAGATCATTGCAAAGGTACCAACATACAATTTTCTCAGATGCATTTGAGTATCGTTCAGAAGAGTAGAAAACAGCATGATTGGCGCTCACGCGCTCCGTGCGCCGGAGTAGCGCTACGTCTACTTTTCGACGTTCTATTTATCAGAGAAAATTATTCGTGCACTCTTTGGAAAACATATTTTCCTACGTGAAAAATCCTCAGCTTTCGATTGAGACCATTAAAAAAAATATTAAAAATATACTTTTTGAGATATGCGATGTTTTATATTTTTTGGGGATGAAAATGGAAAATTTCCGGAAAACTAATTACACCGTTGGAAAGCTGAGAAAAAACTACATAGAAATCACCTATCGAATCATTTTCTTAGAGACATTTTGGCATCGTAAACACGAGTTGAAAACGGCATGTTTCGGCGCTCGCGCGCAGCGCTGGGGGGATTGAGGCGAAACGCCCCATATACCTGTTCACTGCTTATCACTTTATTACAATATTCAAGAATTATATGAGCTGGCAGATAAGGAGCTGGTAACGTCAACAGTTCTAAGTTACACTGATTATCTCACAATTGTCAGATATTAAAATCACTCACTGATGTTAACACTCACATCTAGATGTCTTCTGTAAAAATGTGGATATTTAAATAGGGTGTAATTGTCGAAAAAGATCTATCACGTCAACTGAAATACACTGTTCTGTCGAAGTCTTCTACTTGCTTATTCATGTCCATTTTAAGACAATCTTTTATTGGCGAAAATTTATTTTCTCATCTTGTATGATGAGTTTTGCCAGCTTCTGTGGCCCGTATGAGAATACTAAGCAGTTGTAGCCTTCTAACTTTATTGACATCTATTTTTGAACTGCAAAAAAAATGTTTAATCAGATTCATTCATCAATCAATGAATAACCTCAAATCAAATTTTTACAATAATAAAAACCGCTGCCTAGTGCCTCAGCAGTATGCTTCCTCAAAGTATTGCAATTGAACCTCAACTTGCATTAATCACCACTCTTTGAGAAAGCAAAATGAACCTCTAACTCATTTCCTCCACTCCAGAGTAACGGTTGCTAAGGACGTAAACAACGGTTGCTATGGTAAATATCCGAGCTTCGGTGTTCTTACTTCTTAGTCGTCAACAGTTCCGTAAATGGACCTCTAACTAACTTTTACTACTCCATAGTAACGGTTGTTAAGGACTTAAACAACAGCTGCTATGGTAAATGTCTGAGCTTCGATGTTCTTACTTCTTAGTCATCACCAGTTCCAAAAACGGACCTCCAACTGACTTTTTCCATTCCCTAGTTACGGTTGCAAGGGATATAAACAACGGTTGCTAGAGACATCAACAACGGTTACTACGGGAAATGTCTCTTTGATTCTTATAGAATCCCATAAATATATAAACCCAAATGATCATTTATCATGAATTATATGGGAACTTATCAAAAACACGATAGCAACGGTTGCCTTGGAAATAAACAACGGATGCTGCTAAACACCGAACTCAGTTCACATCTTCCGGAGACCGACCTGTGTGCAAAATTTCAGGACGATCGGACTATTCCTTCCAAAGTCATCGTACGACAAAAAAAAGTCAGTCTGAAGCTGATTTTTGTATCTCCATAGCAACGGTTGCTAAGAGAATAAATAATGGTTGTTCCAAGATGAATGTCTTATCGATTCTCATCGATCGTCGAAGGAATTGGAGACCCATCGTGCATTGATGATGATTTTTGGAGCTTTTATCAAAAACACGTTAGCAACAGTTGCTAGAGAAATAAACAACGGATTTGGCTGAAAATTGAACTAGACCGAGATTTTGTAGCGACTAACCTGTGTGCAAAATTTCAGGACGATCGGATAATTTCTTCGAAAGTTATCGTACGACAAAAAAGTGCACGTACGTAAGTACGTACATACATACAGACATTTTCGGATTCCCATGTTTTTCGACCCGTAGATTACGAAAATCGAGGTCCTGAAGTCCGATTCGATGGGTCGATTTTTACCCCATTACAGAACTTTGTCTTTGAGAAAGCAAAAAACTAATTTATCTTGAAAAGTATCAGCAAATAGGTTAGCCCATGTCAGACCACTCAATCAATTCAAATTCAGATTGACAAAACTGCTATAAACATATTTCTTCTAAGGCTATCACCGCATATGTATTTGCGTATATGTTTGCCTACCAGCTGTTTACTACAACGATATACATATGGGGCGTTCTTTGTCAGCTCTCCGAAGCCGGCGCGCGGACGCTAAAACCTCACGTTTTCAACGCTTGTTTTCGACTCTATATGACCCATATCTAAATAATGTTGGATATGCTATCAATGTAGTTTTTTCTCAGCTTTCCGATAGTGAATTTAGTTTTCCGAATTTTTCACATTTTCACAGAAAAAAAATATAAAACAGGCCATATCTCAAAAACCTATTTTTTTTAATTTTTTTAACTAGTCTAGATCGAAAGCTGAGGTTTTTTTACGTTTATATGGACCTTCTGGATACCTAGACTTTTTTTGTATTCGAGTAATTGAGTAGCAAACATGAGAAAATGCGCCGCGTCGGGCCGGGCCGCGCCGTGCCGCGCCGCACCGCGCTGACTCCACGCGCTCCAGCTCAAGTCTTCTGCTTACAAGAGTGCCGAAATCGGAATATATTTAATATCCATACAAGTCTCTATCAGTTGGATAAACTACTATCTAGATAGTAGATCATGTACTCATTTGGGTTATGGACTGAGATATGCGGACATTATTTCATTTCACATTCTTTGACCTCCGTTTTGGCTTTGATATTGAAGACTTTGCCATACTATGTTTCAACTGAACTATTTTTTCAGTTCGTTTTGATCTAGGAAAAATTTTATATTCCTCAGCAGATGAAATTTTTTTGACCATCAGTCTGTCATCGGTTGTATATCAAACCAATTATCAAATCTTTCTTTCAATTTCAGTTTAGCTTGCTCATAATCTTCTTTTTTACTATAAAATACCATGGTTTCACTACAGTAATTTCTTGCCCATTCAAATAAACCTTCTGCGGTTAAAATATGATTATTTGCAGAGCGTTGTAAACTTGCTCGTTTAGCACCTTGTTTCACATTAGCTCCAATTCCATCGCATGCTCCCTTCCCATGTGCGGTCGCACAAAAATGCCATTCCGCGGGAATGCCAAAATCTTTCTTATGATTAATAAGATTAGAGAAACTTTTCTGATTTTTGAAGTGTTGACCCACTCTATCGGTACTATAATAAATTTTCTTTGGTTTGTATTCTTTCTTGAGGTAATTTATGATTATGAGCAAGCTAAACTGAAATTGAAAGAAAGATTTGATAATTGGTTTGGTATACAAGGTACTCTGCAATTTCATGCGTTCATACCAACTTCCGATGACAGACTGATGGTCAAAAAAATTTCATCTGCTGAGGAATATAAAATTTTTCCTAGATCAAAACGAACTGAAAAAATAGTTCAGTTGAAACATAGTATGGCAAAGTCTTCAATATCAAAGCCAAAACGGAGGTCAAAGAATGTGAAATGAAATAATGTCCGCATATCTCAGTCCATAACCCAAATGAGTACATGATCTACTATCTAGATAGTAGTTTATCCAACTGATAGAGACTTGTATGGATATTAAATATATTCCGATTTCGGCACTCTTGTAAGCAGAAGACTTGAGCTGGAGCGCGTGGAGTCAGCGCGGTGCGGCGCGGCACGGCGCGGCCCGGCCCGACGCGGCGCATTTTCTCATGTTTGCTACTCAATTACTCGAATACAAAAAAAGTCTAGGTATCCAGAAGGTCCATATAAACGTAAAAAAACCTCAGCTTTCGATCTAGACTAGTTAAAAAAATTAAAAAAAATAGGTTTTTGAGATATGGCCTGTTTTATATTTTTTTTCTGTGAAAATGTGAAAAATTCGGAAAACTAAATTCACTATCGGAAAGCTGAGAAAAAACTACATTGATAGCATATCCAACATTATTTAGATATGGGTCATATAGAGTCGAAAACAAGCGTCGAAAACGTGAGGTTTTAGCGTCCGCGCGCCGGCTTCGGAGAGCTGACAAAGAACGCCCCATATATGGGGCCTGGACCCGAACGATGTCCAGGAAATCAGGATTACCGATGGCGGTGTTCCAAGGGTGCGCTCCTAGTATTTTTGTTTGAGGAGCCTGACTACCTTGACTACCTAAACGGATACGGACACCTAAACGGATACCTACCGAAACGGACCAGGGTCAGTTACTTCATCGAAAAATACCAGGAGCGCACCCTTGGAAGACCGTCATCGGGTACCCTGACTCCTTGGACATTGTTTGGATCCAGGGTGAGCTTCCCCAAGCAAAAATTCCAGGAGCGCACCCTTGGAACGCCGTCATCGGGTACTCTGACCACCTGGACATTGTTCGGGTCCAGGGTCAGCTTCTCCAAGTTAAAATACGAGGAGCGCACCCTCGGGACACTGTCATCGATGACCCTAGCCACCTGGGCATTATCGGGTATAAGGGTATATCATTACTTATTCAAATAAAACTTCAGTCGACACGCCGACATCGGCATCCTAAATCACCATTTGACCATGTAAAATCAATTAGATTATAAAAAAGTTATGGAATTAACTCTGACATGCCTTGTCTTATCTTCTGTGAGTTTGAAAAAATCTGCAGTACTTTTCGTGGAATCTATGGGACACGGCCAATAGTTTTCCAACATTCTTTCCAACTATACAATAACAATTTAATTTGAAACATTTTCCCATGGTTTCAAATCCACGCGGGAAGTAAGAGCATGTAAACGTTGTTACGTTGGCGTTCTGGACCATGCATACACCTCTTACTATGCGTGAACATAGCTGCTTCATCAGGCTACCGCGGATAACTTCATGGTCAAAAGAAAAAATGATCAGAAGAAATTCTGGTCGGGAGAGAATATCAGTAAATCGCTTGACACGGTACTCCAAACTCATTATTGCGAACGAGTTTTTGAGTATTTTTTTTTGTCAATCGGTCAATTGGGATGCTAGATGATCATGAAATCCAGTTTCGCATCCAAAAAAGTCGTTTTGGCTAAATTAATGCCAATGTGAAAATCGAGCGTGCAATATCAAACATTATATAGTGCGGTGTCTTCTGCTTGACGCATAGAACACTACCGCGTTCCGTGATTCGATTATTTTTTTTCATGAATTTTTATTTCAGAAATATACTTAATCTGGAGAATCTTGAATGTCTACCCTCAAGGATGTTGGAAAAAGATGAAAAAGTTAAGTGTGACTATCATCCCTTACACAAGAAAGGCGTTTGCGCAATCAAGAATGTAACGCCTATAAATTATGGATCATTGAAAATCAGAGACTAACATCCAACATTGAAGATGAAGTTGATTTACTTACAATGAGCTTTCTATTGTAGCAAGATACAAATTTGGTATTTACAGAGTTTCAGTCATTTTTTAAAATTATACGTCATTAATATAAACATTTTTCTTACATATCATCCTTGTCATCAGTGTAAAAATATAAATATACAGCTAATTATCACAGATGATGTGTCAAGGTATTAGTATACTAGTCATCAAGAGTTTGATCAACCTAGCTATCACAGATAACGTGTCTATTCTTATATTTAAAATATCTGAGGTCATTCGGTCATTTCTAAGAAATACAACTTTACGGAACGCTTGAAACTTGACAAGGACGGCAAGTTTCTGTCTGAGGAGCGTAGGGAGTTCCAAAGTTGTGCCGCTTGCACTTGGAAGGAATTAGTTCCAAAACTCGTCATTTTGGGGATTGAGAGTTCCGGTGCATCACCCCTGGAGGGCCGAGTGGACATATACCTAGTGAAGAGGCACAGAAGGTATTCCGGCTGTCGGGAGTGATGTGTTCGTCCCTCCTAACACCAAATACATATCTCACACATGAATTTTGTAGCACTTGTATTCTTTTTTTCTGTTCTTGAGATGCGTCGAGGTATACCGTAGAACAGTAATCAAGGTGAGGGAACAGCAGAGCCATCGATAGGCGTGTGCGCAGGATCTCAGTCGTGTATTTACAAAAATATCGCAATCTATACATGGTTCTATTAAACTTTTTTGTGACTGCATCAGTATTTTGACGCCAGGATAGGGACCGTCAAGCACCACGCCGAGATCGTTGACCGTGCCAGAGAATGGCACGCGAACTCCACCGATGCCAACCGATGCCACCGATGCTCCATCCCAATGCCAGATGCATAGAGTGCCTCCTTGTGCAGAAGACCGATATAGTGTCCAGACCCAAATGCGATGGCCTGGGTTTTTCCGGCATTGAGCACCAGCTTAGCTGCGCTGGCCCACCCCGACACGTCCGCAGCCGCCTTCTCCAGCAATGCTATACCCTCAGCCAGTCTGTCAAGTGTAACCTGAGTATATATTTGTAAGTCGTCTGCATAAAGCACACGCTCAACGCCCTCAATGTCAAGTACGTCACGTAGGTCGTTAATGTAAATGCAGAAGAGAAGCGGTCCGAGGACTGATCCCTGTGGCACCCCAAGATTTGTGGTAAGCCACGATGACTTGCCAAAACTCTTTGTTATAACAATCTGCTGTCGATCCGTAAGATATGAGTGGAACCACGAGAGAGCAGCCCTCGCAAAGCCAATGTCCTTGAGCCGCTTCAACATTCTAGAATGAGAAATTTTATCGAAGGCTTTGCTGAAGTCAAAAAGTAGAAGTAGCGTCAGTTTCTTTTTGTCCATGCCTTTTCTTATGTCTCCTGTTAGTTTCAGTAGTGCTGTCTGCGTGGAGTGGCTAGGACGAAAACCTGCCTGTCTAGGGTCGAGGATGTGGTTTGTTGTAAGGTAACTCATGACTTGGTCATGAACTATCTTCTCAAGTACCTTAGACAGAAAACTTAGAAGGGCAATAGGACGAAAATCAGACGGCGACGACGGGAGAGCGATCTTCTTCAGAGAAAGAACATGGGCCTTTCACCAGGATGACGGGAAAATTCCTTTGCGCAAGGAGGAGTTGAACAAGTTCGCGATTTTATCACCAATCACCGGCAGAGCATCAATAATGGTGCTCTGCGGAATGCCATCTTCACCAACTGATTGAGGAGTGAAATGAGAAATGCTCAGGATGACATCATTAATATTGATTTTCTGGAAACAGAAGCCATCTTCCTCAGAAGCGGAAGATATAATATCCTGATAAATCGAAGCATTCGCATTGAGTGAGATGGACACCTTTGCAAAATAAGTGTTCAGCTCCTCTGGCGAGATCCCGTTCAAGTCCTCCTTTTGCTTAGGCAGAAGATTGAGGTTACGCAGTTCCTTCCAAACCGTGCTATCGTCAAGAGCTTCAGACAGTTTACTCGAAAGGAACTCAGTACGAGCCTGAGTTGTTTTGCTGTCAGAAAGATCATGCAACCTCTGAAAATCAGCAAGCAGATTCTCGTCTCCTGTGCGGATGTAACGTTTGTAAGTCGCGTCCGTTTTTTTGTATAACAGTCTTAACTCAGCATCAATCCACGTCAGCTTATTCTTTCTGGGCTTAAACTCTTTGAGGGGAGCCAGCTCATCGAGAGCCTTCGTGAGATTGCGGCTGAGACAGTCAAGTGCAGAGTCGATGTCATCTACGTCTTCATGGTCAACCGGCCCCCAATCACTGTGACCTGGTGCCCGTTCGCACCAGGTTCACGTTATAGGGATTGGCTCGACCGCGGGCACTCCGTATTTATAACGGGCGCCAGGAGTGCCGCGGCTAGCTCTACTCGCGGGAGCACGGGGGACTCGCTCGGGGGGGACGGCCGCGCGCGGAGACTCGAACGGAGTCTGTCCGCGCGCTCGCTTTGCCGTGACGTCGGGAGGGACGCGAGGGGAGAGGCCCGGGCCAGGGCCGGAGCCCGTCGTTCTTGGGGGTGTGTTGGCGCGGTCGCCAACACACACGTTCACTGGGGAGGTGTCGGCGCGCTCGCCGACACGCACGTTCGCTGGAGGGGGGAACACCGGGGCCGCAACGCGCACACCAAACCTTGCCGCTGTTCGCCGTCTCGCTCGTCCTCGTCTCGGCTCTGCTGCTGGCTCTGCTGCTGGCTGCGGCGATGGCGACGTCGTCGACCTCGGCGTCCTGGCTCACGCACGCACACACGCTCACGCTCACTTTCGGCTCGATCACACTGGGACTCGCGCGCGTCGCGTGTTGAGAGCTGCGGGCACCGGACGAGAATGCCGTCCGCCTCGTGCTCACTCCCGGCCTCGCGCCGCCGGAACTCTCGGCGCGCTGCGGCTTGCATGCGCGCTGGAGAGTGCTGCCCTCCCGAGCCGTCGGCTGCCGTACCGGCGGGATCGGAGAGGAGCAGCCTCTCCGTCTATAGTGACGGGTTTCCCCGTCACAACTCCCCCTCCCTAAACCGGACCACCCGGTCCGTCCACTGGACTCAGGTGAGACGGCATAGGGGGTAGCGCGACAGTGGAAACAGGGTCCCCCGGGTTTCCCCGTCACAACTCCCCCTCCCTAAGCCGGACCACCCAGTCCGTCTACTGGACTCAAGTGAGACGGCGTGAGGGGTAGCGCGCCGGTGGAAACAGGGTCCACGGGGGTCCCGGCGTTCTTCGATCGGGTTCCTCCGACCTCGTTCTCCAATTTTCCGTTTACTTCTCACGTCCGGTCGCACGTCTCTGTGCCGACCAGGCCTCCCGTGGCGACTTTGCCGGTAGGCTTCCGGTACACCACGTGTCATCTCCATCGTTTTATGAGGGCGGTGGACCGCCCTCCTCCCCCTCCCAAACCCTCCGTGGTCGCATCGCACACCATGTATGGGTCAACGATGCCCGTTCGTTCGGTCGTTTACACGGTCTTTGACGTTCGAGGGGGAACCCATCGCGTTAGCTCGCTGACCGGTGCCTTCGCATTCCGTTTGCTCCGGCCCATATCCAGGATATACGTAAGTGGCGATAATTTCTTCGCTATCCAATAGGGCCCTGTTCGCTTAGGAGCTAACTTGCGATTTACCCCCTTATCCGCGCTGGAGAGTGCGTGTTCTAACCGCCATACCATGTCTCCTACATTGAATTCCGCGTGTTTCCTCCCTTTATTGTATTGTTTTCCCTGCTGTTTTTGGGCCTTGAATGCGTTCTTAATCACGTAATCGCGTAATGCCTCCAATCGCCGTGTTCGTTCCTCCGGACTCTCGTTTGAAATTTCGGCGACTGGCAAGCATTCTTCCACTTCTCGTCTCACGCTGTTAATCGGAGCAGGATGTCGTCCGAAATTTAAAAACGCCGGTGACACTCGCGTCGAATCATTCCTCGCCGTATTGTAAGCTTGCCGAAGCTCGCACAGGTACTTATCCCACCCCCGATGGTCGTTGCCCACGAACATAGCCAACATGGTCTTGATCGTTCTGTTGCAGCGTTCCACGGGGTTAGCCTGAGGATGATAGGGTGCCGTCGTTACGTGCGTGATGTTATATTTAGCCAGATTTTCATTAACTAATTTATTTTCATATTCTTTTCCGTTATCGGTTAAAAAGTACTCCGGCGCTCCCCATCTGTTCAGAACTAACTCGTTGAACGCTTGCCAAACCGCGTTCCCGCCGATTTTACGAACCGGCTTTATCTCGATGTATCTCGAAAATAAGTCCATGAAAACAATTAGGTACTTGTATTGGCATTTGCTCCTGGGCAACTCCATCGTATCCGCCGCTACTACGTTCCATATCCTGTCGACGCATCGTTTGCCCATCAGGCCTTGAGGCGGCCGCTGTGACGTTTTGTACTGTTGGCAAATTTGACAAGCTTTTACGTACTCGTACACGTCATGGTAGCTACCTGGCCAATAATACTCGCGCGCGATTCTATCGTACGTTTTCTCGATGCCGAGGTGGCCTGACGGCGGTTCATCATGCGCATCTCGCATCACACGTTCTCTCCACTCTTCTGGCACTACCAACTTCCAGTTTTCTTCCTTATTTGTTACCGGATCCAATAAATTATCCTTACGGTACACGTACAAAAGATCGTTCTCTACTTTTCAGTTCCCGAATTTCCGTGGGAAGGTTTTCACCTTTTCCCGTCGTTCGTTGTACCACTTGTCGTTCACTACGCTCAACGAAGCCACTCCTGTTTCGTCTCCAAAAGCACGTGACAGGGCATCGGGCACTTTATTAAGTTCGCCTTTCCTGTGGGTTATCGAAAAATCCCACTGTTGTAATTCAATTACCCATCTAGCCAACCGACTCGTTGGATTTCTCAAGTTCCTTAGCCACTGGAGCGCTGAGTGGTCCGTTATGACGTGAAATTCCGTTCCTTCGATGTATGGTCTCAGCTTCTGAATGGCCCATATGATTGCCAGACATTCCTTCTCCGTGGTCATGTAGTTTCGTTCCGCGGGCGTGAGCACATGGCTGATGAACACGATCGGGTGTTCGCCATCCTCATGCTCTTGTGATAACACCGCGCCCAACGCGTAATTACTCGCGTCGCATTGAATTGTAAAGGGCTTTGAAAAATCCGGCCTGGCTAAAACCGGTGCTTCAGTGAGAGCTTTCTTCAAGCTCGTAAACGACTCGTTCTGTTCCTCTCCCCAATCGAAATTTGCCTCCGTTTTCAATAGTTTGAGCAAGGGTACTTTCAACTTCCCGTCGTTCTTGATGAATCGCGCGTACCAACCAATCATGCCTAGAAATCTTCTTAATTGCTTCACGTTCTTGGGTGCCGGGTACTCGAGAACTGGTGCGACTTTCGCCGGATCTGGCCGTAGGCCGTCCGCGTCAAGCAAATATCCTAAGTATTTGACTTGCTTACAGCAGAACTCGCATTTCCCTCGGTTCACCGTCAGATTTGCTTCCCGCAACTTTTTCAACACCCTCTCAAGCCAGAATAAGTGCTCCTCAAAGTCATCCAAATAACCAAACACGTGTGGTTCAAATTCCGGCCCGAAAAGGGCGTCGATCAATCGCTGGAAGGTCATCGGTGCGTTC
This sequence comes from Aphelinus atriplicis, assembly GCA_020882685.1. Taxonomy (NCBI): domain Eukaryota; kingdom Metazoa; phylum Arthropoda; class Insecta; order Hymenoptera; family Aphelinidae; genus Aphelinus; species Aphelinus atriplicis. The sequence continues at coordinate 943,620 of JAJGQD010000024.1, forward strand.
GTAAGTCCGAAGGGCATTCTTTTGAATTGCCATAGCCCGGACCAGTGTACCGCAAACGCCGTGTACTTGCGACTGTTTTTCTCCAACTTGATTTGATAATACGCCGATTTCAGGTCGATTTTCGTGATAAATCGCGCCCTCCGTAATTTATCGAGAATAATATCGATACTCGGGATAGGATACGCGTCTCGTTTCGTTACCTTGTTGACATCTCTATAATCGATACAAAAACGCGACGACCCGTCCGCTTTCTTGACAATGACTGGCATACTGCACCAATCACTGCCCGATCGTTCTATAACTCCTTGCTCAAACATTTTCTGTACTTCGGCTTTCGCAATCTCTTGTACTGCCGGTGACATTCTTCGTAATTTTTGTCTGATCGGTGGGGACCCTTGTACATCGATATGATGTTCTGTCATCGTGGTGACCCCTAATCTGTCCACTTCTGGCAGATATTCCTCAATCAGGCGTTCAATCTTTTCTCGGTCTTTGCTATTCACTGCCGAGATTCCCGCACACTCCGCATATACATAGTCATCAGAGTGCACCCGGGTTGAGGCGTTCAAAAATTTTCTCCATTTCCCTTGACCAGCTCTCCATGACTTGATCTCGTCGTCCTCTTTAAATCTGAACAGCTTCACAAAATCTTTCCCGATGTAAACATCGTATTCTAGATTATGTGCGGCCAATACTTCCATTGTTTGGACGGTTCCATCCGCGTCCAATTTCCACTTCAGTTTGCCCGCGACGTTCATCCTCTCTCTGTTCGCATTGCACACGGCTGTGGTTGTCGGTATCAACCGGTCCTTGAGGTGTTTTATGACCCCGTCGCCCACCACCGTATGCGTTGCTCCGGTGTCGTACAATGCTTTGAACAGTTTTCCACCAATCACGATGCCCAAGTAATTCCGGTCGTCGCCCACTACCCCGTTGATAATGATCTCGGCCAGATCACTCGGAACATCCGTGTTTGCTCGTTCTGTCGAGTTCCCTTGGACAAGGTGGGCGCACACTGCATCGTTACCGGACGCGATTGTGTGCTGGCCACCTATATCCTCGGTACTCTCGACCGCGCTTTCTCCGCTGAACCAATGCTCCAGCAAGGAGCGTTTTGCTCCTCGCAACTCTCGCAGTTGGTTCGTTCTCTCGACCTCGATGTCGATCTCATCCTCATCGGAATTCGCTGCGTCTCTCAGACGCTTTTCAATCAGCAACCTCGCATACGCTTCCGTGGGCCGCGTATGTTCGGAGCAGTCTGCAGTCTGCATCCGTTGAAGTGCTGATCGACACTCGCTCGTTCCTGACCCCTCTGGATCAGGTGTTTTCTCGTGCTCGTTCGCTCCCCTGGAATGCCCAGCACTGGGCGCAGCATTACTGCCGCCGGGGGCGTCGTTCACACTCTTACTCGTACTCGTCACACTCTGCGGTACTTCCCGGACTTCCGTTTGTTTGCCGTTGCCAGCACACACTGCTGGTTTTTGGCTACGGATCCGGGGCTCGTTCCCGCTCTCGTTCTCGCACTCGTTGTGCAGTATAGCAGGTACCTTCTGACTCGGCTCTGTGCTGTAATCAGCTTGAGGCGCTCTGTTGGTATTTTTCCCGCGACTCATACTGACACATTTGTCGTCTGTCTCAACGACTTTACTCGTTACGACCCGACCCGACTCGAGCGGATTGATCGGCAGAGCTCGCGAGTCAGATTCGTCAACCTGCTCCCGAGTTTTCGCCGATTTCTCATTCGCTCGTTCGTTCGTGCCGTTCTCTTGACTCGTTGAGCTCGACAACTGGTTTTTCCATTTATCGAACTCGTTAATTGCCTTCTCCACCGCCTGAGTCTCCGTTCGTTCAAGGATCCGTTCTGGTTTTCCCGTCTGGAGGCTCAAGGTCGGCTGGCTCGTCCCCTCGGTTACGGCGTGGGGTGCGCGGGACTTCAACGCACTCCCGCCTCCCCTTTTCCCGTCAGAGCTTTAAGTCCCTTGCATACAAAACACGAGTCGTATTCGACTCCCGGTGTTTTGCACACCTGACAGTAAAGCGCCCCCTGGGCCTTTTTCGGGCAATTGCGCGAGAAGTGTCCCTTCTCGTTGCAATTGTAGCAGATGTTAGATCTACAATCCGCTGCCCTGTGCCCAGGTTTCTGACATGAGAAACACACTCCCACGAACGTATTACTAGGGCCCCCCACGGGCCCGTTCGCGTTCCTCGTGTTTCCGTTCGTGTTTCCAGAATTCTGTGGCGGCCCCGATTGGCCGCTATTCTGTTGCGCTCGTTCACTTTTCCGGTCTTTCATCAGCTCGATCAGCAGCTGTTTCAGCTCGCTGATTTCTGATTTCGCCGGTCGTTCCGTCGTCGCCGCAGCGACCTCTGCCTTATCTTTCGCTCCCTTCTTTTGCGGCTTATTCCCTTTCCCTTCCTCTGCCGAACTCTCATCGTTGCCGCGTTTGCTGTCAGATTTCCGGATCGCCGCTATTGATCCCGATTTCCTATCGCATTCGTACGCCGCTGCTGGTATGCGCGATTCTTCTTTGGTCGGCGGCGGCTCGTACCGCGCGTCCAGGTCTCGGAGCCTTTTGTACTCCCGTCCCGCTCGTTCTAAATCTCTGTATGAATTTAGTTTCATGTGCAGCATGGCACCTCTGTAAACAGGCAACAGGTTCCGGAAAGCTCTGTCGACCTGTCTCGCTTCCGTAGGCACCACCTTGAAGTATCGGACAATGGATTTAAATTTTGAAAGGAACGTCGCAATGTTCTCTGACTCATGTTGTTTTCGCGCTCGTAATTCCTCCCACACGTCCTCGTCGTCCATTTCGACCACGAATCTGTTCTTGAAAGTTTTTACGAATTTGCGCCACGTTCTAATCTCCGTTTTCATTGTCCGAAACCAGTCGGCTGCGCCCTTGTGGAGTACGCTCGGCATCGCCGCCAGCAACGCAGAGTCAGGAATCTGTACACTCGATCTGTAGTCTTCCAGTCGTTCTAAAAATTCTAGCGCGTCCACCGATCCGTCGTCCGCAAATCGTAACTTCCAGTCGCGCATCGATTTCATGTAACCGTGGCTCGTTTGTAATGAGTTGCGCTCTATTGTGTTCGTTTTCGCGTTTGTGATCGGCGATACCAGCTCTTCCGCGTTAAGCCCATCCTCGTCTGAATCTGACAGTTCTACCGTGTTATTATGTTTGTTCACGTTTGTTGATACCGGCGTTGATACACGATGTTTCGAGTCGCGTACTGTGCTTTTGCCCCGCTCGATGCGTGTGCTCGTTCTCGCGTTTGTCATTGATGGTATTATCGGCCGCGCGTCTAAGTCGTCCTCATCAGACTCCGACGGCGCCGGCACGTTCACGTTTAAATTAGGTTGTACCGTATTCGACACGGGACCCCTTGATTTGCGCGTGTTGATTTTTCGTCGGGTTTTCCGCTCAATACGCGTGCTCGTTCTTGTATCAGACTCGCTTCCGCTTCTGGACGACATGTTCGAATCGTCCAGTTCGTTCATATTGGGTGCGGGTACCACCCGTTTCGGCCGCGCACCCTTCCCTGATGTTGGTCCTCCCGACCCACCTGGAAGTGCCGATCGATTTTCGAGGACAAATTTTTCAAACGCTGACAACATAGCTACCCCTTCCGGTAGCTTCAGGTACTCGAGAATGTCCGCCGTTTTTTTACTGAACTCTTCCGAATTTGTGTTCTTTTCCCCGCCTGTACCCTCACTCTCGGTCTCTTCACCATCGCTTACTATTGTTCGTTCTACGTTGGGCGGCGCCTGGTCCTTTTCATCGTCCGTGAACCACGGCGCCCCCGTCACCTTCGCTTCTTTCATCTCCCATCTCAACAACCGTTCTTTCTGTGTCCGCAGCTTACCCGTAACCGCAATTCCCGCTTTCTCTAGTTTTCGTCGAACTACTTCTTTGTTCATCTTAATTATCGTTTTGAATCGTTCGTTCCAGTTATCTATCTTTAACAATTCCTCCATGGCCTCTCTGTACAATTTCACGTCACCGCTTGCCATTTTGAATAGTTAGTTTATTATACGCTTGAAATAAATACTCTCCAAACACACGTCGCAACACAACAATTAATCGTATTTTAAAAAATAAGTTATATAAAAAAACAGAAACTCGAAATGAAAAATTTTAAATTTAAAACCAACTAAATAGTGAATTTATTTGACTCTGTTTCCGATTCTATACCAAACGAATCCACTCGGTTGATAATATTGCACAAATCAGTCAGGCGGGCAATATTTGCTAACTCGCAAAATCTCTTAATTAACCACGACCCACTCGTACACGCCGTCACCCGTCCTGCTTAACTGCGCAAAGTATCGACTCTCTATACCTTGAGTCACGTTCTTAATTGGAGTTATTCTCCGTCTTGTACATGTGCATGTATATATTCAATAATAAAATAAATCACTTAAATCGCAATGATGGAGGAAAAAGGAGTGTAAACTCCGTCGGGGATAACAATGGTGCGATATCAATAAATATATATGTGAAATAAAATATTAATCAATATACATGTTCATACAATACCAATACAATTATGTATTATTATCTGGTTCGTTCAAATATACTGAATATTATCTGGTTTGGTTCAATTTCCAATGATCGTTCGTCCTTTGGTTGTGTGCTAAAAACCCTAACCATCCGACTATGCGATATACTGAAAATCGAAGTAATCGAAAGCAGAGACAAAAAAAACAAAACTCAAAAGAAACTACCACTCACACTCGAGAAAGAAAAAAAAAGTAAGAAGGGAAAAAAAACTTGACTTCGAAAAATAATTAATCGCCAAAAAAAAAATTATTAACAATTTAATTTGTTAACAATTGGCAAAAACCCAAAGGACACTGTTCCTCGACTCGACACTCACACTCGAAAAAGAGAAAGAAAAAAAAATTAAATTTGAAAAATAATTAATAATCAATAAAAATTATTAACAAATTAATTTATTAACAATTGACTATGTCCACAACCATGCGCTCGTTCTACTATGCACGATTCAAATATCCCCAAAACTGGCCGGGCCCAACGAGTAAACGACCAAAATTCCCAAATTGTTTATTAATAAACAAATAAATTATTCAAATTATCTACGACAAAATGCGCTCACTCGTTGTCCAACTCAACTTCAAAAACAATTCAAAATCGGCAACTTCGGAAAAATTTTCAATTGAATTGAAAAATAAACAATTATATTAATTGTTTAACAATTGCTCGTTCTATGCTATTATCCACTAACAGCGTCGTCGTTGTGTAACAATAGTTCAATCGTCCGAAAGAGAAAAAAAAAATTCTAAGTCCCGAAAAATTTCTAAGTTCCTAATTCAAATTCAAATTTCCCGCAAAAGATTCACACTAGATAGATAACTAGACTCAATTTACCGTCCGACTCATTATCATATGATCACACTGTTTTATCATGCGCCGGCGCTCTCGCTTATCGACACACTCGTGCTCGTACCGACTCGGCCACGTGGCGAAATTAATTTGCCCAACCTCAAAAATGAATTTTGTCGTTCTGGTTATTCCTCCTTGGAATAATAATTGATTATTGTAATGTTGCTGGCTTCCTTCCTTCCTTCTCGTTGGATGTTATCCATATGTATATATCAATATAATATCAATTGGGAGGAATAAGGAGTTGTTCACTCCGTCAGGGCACAAAATAAATACAACAATAATAAATTACAATAGGAAAAAAGAATTCAGGAGGAATAGGAGTTGTTCACTCCGTCAGGGGCTGATCGATTTTATTTAGCAGAGTGATCACTGCTATATTTGATCACTGCTCGTTCGCCTGCTCAGGAATTTGCTCCGAGCTTCGCTGCATGTAAACATGCGCGGCACAGCACCTGCCGGCGCACGTAAACACGCGAGGCACAACACTTGCCCCGCGCCGCGTTCTCGCGCTCACCGCCAAGGTCGCTTCGCGGTAACTCGCGACGACGAATTCCTTCGCCCGAGATAAAATATATTTCTCGCACGTTCGATTTCTCGCGCACGCACTCTCCACCTCGAATTATCCCGAATCACGACCGCGAACTCACGCTATGGGCGCCAATCTGTGACCTGGTGCCCGTTCGCACCAGGTTCACGTTATAGGGATTGGCTCGACCGCGGGCACTCCGTATTTATAACGGGCGCCAGGAGTGCCGCGGCTAGCTCTACTCGCGGGAGCACGGGGGACTCGCTCGGGGGGGGGACGGCCGCGCGCGGAGACTCGAACGGAGTCTGACCGCGCGCTCGCTTTGCCGTGACGTCGGGGGGGACGCGAGGGGAGAGGCCCGGGCCAGGGCCGGAGCCCGTCGTTCTTGGGGGTGTGTTGGCGCGGTCGCCAACACACACGTTCACTGGGGAGGTGTCGGCGCGCTCGCCGACACGTACGTTCGCTGGGGGGGAACACCGGGGCCGCGACGCGCACACCAAACCTTGCCGCTGTTCGCCGTCTCGCTCGTCCTCGGCTCGGCTCTGCTGCTGGCTCTGCTGCTGGCTGCGGCGATGGCGACGTCGTCGACCTCGGCGTCCTGGCTCACGCACGCACACACGCTCACGCTCACTTTCGGCTCGATCCCACTGGGACTCGCGCGCGTCGCGTGTTGAGAGCTGCGGGCACCGGACGAGAATGCCCGTCCGCCTCGTGTCTCGCTCGCGGCCTCGCGCCGCCGGAACTCTCGGCGCGCTGCGGCTTGCATGCGCGCTGGAGAGTGCTGCCCTCCCGAGCCGTCGGCCGCCGTACCGGCGGGATCGGAGAGGAGCAGCCTGTCCGTCTATAGTGACGGGTTTCCCCGTCACATCACATAGTTTCAAGGTAGAGACCAGGTCTTCCAATCGAATACTTTTGAAATTTCTGTATTTGAAGGAGCCCGGCCTCTCCCTGGGCTGTTGAATGTTGAGTTCAACATCAATAATGTAATGTTTACTGCGAAAGGGAGCTGGAAAGTTACGTTCGTCCGTGATTATGTCATTGTCGTCCACCAACATGACGTCAATCCATGTGCGAGACGTAGAGGTCATATGCGTAGCCCCGTGCTGGATCAGACGCAACGACAGTTCATCTGTTAATTTGCGAACAAATTTTGAATCATCACCGTCTAAGAGAAGATCGGAGTTCAGATCCCCCATCACAAATTTGTGGCTGAAATCAAAGCAGTGTGCTTTTAAGTCATTAATCAGCGAAGGATTCTTGGTAAAAGCAATGTGAGGAGGCCTATAGATGACCGCAGCAAGAATTGGTTGGGAACTGCCGCGCTGCAGTGAGCAGAAAAGGTACTCAGGTATGCCGGGTTTACCTGGTCCAGTGGTGTTCGACGATGCTAGTAACTCAACTTTGTAAAAATCCCGGACGTACAGTGCAACCCCACCGCCAATCGTGTTACGGTCATTTCTAATCAACTTGTAACTTGGGATCTGAACAACTTCATCCGGAACGTCAGGACCCAGCCAGGACTCCGCAATACCATAGAGGTGGTAGGACGGATTCTCACTCAGAAACTGGCGAACTTGATCAATGTGAGCTCTAAGAGAGTTCACACTGTGAAAGCCCGCTCTCAATTTCCCCGAGGCGACGACAGGGTCCCGCTCCTCATTCGAGAGTCAATTACCAGTTATGCGAGAGCCTCTGTCCAGGGTTGTTTCGGCAACAACCCTGAGGTCTGCCTCATTCTCTACTGGAAACACTTTGTCTCCCACTGCTTGTCTTGCCAGAAACCTGCCGTTCCTGTACCATACAAACTTAATACCTAGGGGCTTAGCTATTCTACGGAGACTAGATAATCTTTGGTATGTGACTGATGATGAAAAATCATTGATGAAAATGGCAGAATGGATAACGTGCTTGGACTTGCTCGCATCAAGCAGTGACAAGTCCAAGTCGCTGGTATTTAGGCCTGTTCTTTTGTGTTTTTCAAGTAGAATTTTCTTCTTGAGGTCCGAGCTCTTTAATTGTACAATAATGGCCGGCATTCTGTGCTTATTACGACTCTTATAACTATTATGACTAGAACTATTTATTTTTTTGGTTTGGTTCGACTGACTAGCATCAATATTATCACAGTTTAAATTACTACTACTACTAGATTTGATCTGATGGGCTCTCACGATATCGCCCTCGCACAGGTCAGGACAGACGGCGCTGAGAATGACAAATGCCGCCTTCTCGGCTGACACATTGTGTTTTGCACAATCCATAATTCCGGTAACGAACAATTTGTCACCCTCGATGCGTCGTCAATCCGTCCACCGGCCCGAAGAGACAACGAACCAGTGTTGCGCGCAGGAGCAATAGCGCGGCCCACCAAAATATCGCCGTCTTTGCCTTTGTTACAGTCATTGTCATTGTCAGTGTCATAGTCGTTGTCGTTGTCGGCCATTGTCAGCCCAGGGGTGGTGTGTTTGTTATGTGTGGAGCTAGTGACTGTGTGTTGTGTGTGGGATTCTATATTTCCTATTTTTTGTATTATAGTAGCGTTTTGTGTGTTTGTGTTTTTAATGTATTCGAGTAGTGTGCTGTTCGAGCGAGAAGCGCAGAAATAGTTTTTGCAGAATCATCCAGTACTAGATTCTGCTTTTCCACGAGCCGCTCAAGCACCGGCACTCTTGAGTTCAGCAGCGTAACACTTTCACTCAGTACTGGGATGAGATTCAGCGACGCTTTGAGTGAGTCAAGCTTATCAGAGATAAGCGATCGTTGTCCAGCACATTCCCGCTCAATCAGTTTTTGTGTACCGTCAGTGAGGCTGACAATGGCCGAGAGCATCATACCTTTCGCGGTCGACGCTTCAACTAACTTTGACAAACTATAGCCAGCAAAGCTTGGGTCTTGATTCGCAATATTATTACTAGAATTACTATTAATAGAACTACCACTATTATTACATTTGGACGCGTTAAAATTATTGCTATTACTACTAATATTGTCACTACTTCAACTAATATTGCGGCTATGCACTGTAGATGCGTCATTGGAATTTCCCGGTGATGTCCCCGGTGGCAAGTTCAAAGGCAGATTTGAATTTCCCGCGCTCGGTTTCGAGGCGCAGGGCGCCGCGCGCGTTACAGCCGGCGTTGATGAGCGCAGGAGGGCTCTACGCGCTACAGCGCCGACACTGTCCAGAGCCGGCGAGCGCGCGCGGAGCGGGGAAGCAGCGCCGACTGCGCTTGCTTGCGTGAGTTGGCGGGTGGGGAGGATGGCGCGAACGGGCGGCTTTCTGCTACCGCTCGCATCAGCAGATCTGGCGCGGCAATTATTACAAGGCCCTTCTCCTTACTTATTTGCACATTTTGAGTGCCGAGGCTTGTTGCACTCAGGGCACTGCTTTAGGGGGCGGTCAGATGTTTCTTTACACACAGCGCAGGTATTGAGTTTGCCTGGCGCCATGTGTACCGCCCGTGCAAAATGAGTCGGGAGAGGGGACGTATTTGTACTGGCTCGGTCAGCTGTTGCAGCTCCGCTGGGGCTCCGCTGAGGCTCCGTCCGTTTGCCGCGTTTTTGCTCCTTGCGTCCTAACCTCGCTATCAGAATGGTGGTTGATTGAGGCTGGAGTAGTTACTGCAAGTCGAATTACACAGCAGGGATGCAGGATGCTGTGACGACTTGCATAAGTGCGCTTGCAAAGAGCTGAAACAAAATTGCCCGAAGGCAGGTTTTCGGCAGAAAAATGTGCAAACACGGAGGAGCGATCGAGAGTACGTGCTGCTGTTGGTACCAAAAGCGTCGTAAAATAACTAAATAAAAAGAAAAGTTTAAATAAAAAATATGTATGAATAATGTCACATAGCAGGCCCCGCGATTATTAGAATCGCATTGTGCAGGGCCACGCCACGAATATCGGAACGTTCTAGAAGGACGATGTTGAAATCGTGACGCACGGAGCGTAACTCGAGACGGCGGGAGGCGACTGACCGCCTCCCTCCGAGCGCGCCCACCAAGGGGTTGCGACGGCACCCCCACGAGGGATTAAATACGAGCGCCTCAAGGCGCTCGGGGTCATTCGTCAGTCAGTCGTTGGTCAGTTGGCAGTGACACGGCAATCGGACGGTTAACTACACGAGTCACGCGGAGACGGTAGACAGTCCGACGCTCATATTGTACACAAGTATTGGTTTATTACACGAGCTCTCTCAGTGAAGTGAATAGGGAATAAAGGCACATCTAATCCAATTCCTGAGTACTGAGTTATTGATAACCTGATTCGACACGTAACAGAACCTTACCGAGTAAAACGTCTACGGTCAATACCGTAGCCGAGATCTGAACCCAGCTAATAAAGGACCACGCCACGTAACAGGAATTAACGTGCGCCGCTACGGGTCCCATTTCATGGTGGAGGAGCTGGGATCTCGTTTCGTGTAAGAGAGTTTATATCGTGAGTCGAGAATTTGGACAATTTTTTTTTGAGAATTTAATCAACCACGTCGGAACCAACCGCGCGAAGTGAGCGTTGTGACGGAGGAGAGAAGAAGACGATAGCGAAGCAGATCAACAGCGAAGCAGATTACACCAACAGCGAAGCAGATTACACCTACAGCGAAGCAGATAGACAGGAAGGAGAGAAGGAAAGAACGACTGCAAGCAATAATATACACCCAGACAGGAAGGATGACCAGAGCTAGCCGTGTCAATACATTCTTGGTCGCCTTTTTGTAAGTACATTCAAATTATATCATTTAGTCCCGTGGGAATCGCGAACGACTGGAATTTAGAAGCACGCGGAATAGTAACTTTACAAGTGATTTGACAAACCGAGAAAGTAGCGAATTATTCAAACAATCTTATATTCCGTACTACTTGCTGAGTAAATAATACAGGTCAACGAACCAGAAGTCGAACTTCAGTCTCAAGCGCAACAGAGCACAACTAAGCAAAATTTTTCGGGGCATTGTAAAATCACTTCGTAAACGTAAAGCTAAGCGAAACACGATGTCAAAGCAGAACACCGATACATTGCATGATGAACTCGAGGGATTAGGAGAAATGTTTAACGATAAATTTAATATTGAGGAGAGGGCAAAGGGCTATGCTCATCCAAGTGATACGAAGGAGGATATTCCACCACCCCCACCATCAGGGATCCCACCACATGGGAATGGTACAATAAGGAAAACGGTTAATCCTACGCGAACGCGCCAAGCGATAACAGAATCTGATCCGAAAACGGCACTCGATCAGAACCCGGTTGACGAGAGTCTTTTGGAAAATTATACAAGTGGGAAACAGAGCGCAGTCTTGAGAGTGCTTATGGCGCAACCATCTATAGAAGCGAAGTGGATGGTGGTAGCGTCACTTATAGGAATAGCTCAACTTGATGACAATAACGAAAGGGATTTTTTTGAAAGCATTTGAAGGAATTGAGTATCTATTATCACACGAAGCAGAATATTTACAACCAAAAGACACTGAATTTTTGGTAGAATCGAGAGAAACTATACGTAACAAAATTCGAGAAAAACGGGATCAGCGCAAACGGGAACAGGGAAACAAGCGAGCTAGGGAATTACAAGAACTGAAAGATCGCGAACAGGCACATAAAGTATTGATACAGAATATCGCGGAAAACTACAAGAGAACGGCTAAAACTGTACCTGGAAATGAACAAAACCAGAACGACGATGATTACTATCCGGAATAATATTAGAATAAAGAGACAAATCCGAACAATACAATGGAGACGCCGGTCGACTTACACCTCGAGTATCGTAACCTTATTCCGGACTTGGAGGCATTCGCAATGGGAAAAGAGGAAAAAGAGGAGATGGCAAGGATAAAAGCGGGACTCGGTCAGAAGTACGTTAAATTACAGGAGGAACAACAGTATCTACCAAAAATTAAACAGGAACAGACGCCACAGTATGACTACGGAACATTACAGAATCTAAAGGGGGGACAGCTGGACATAATCAATTACGGTGTGACGGGGAAACCCGTCACTAAGGACGGAGAGGCTGCTCGCCGATCCGGCCGGTACGGCACCTTAGCAGGCAGCCACCGGCTCGGGAGGGCAGCACTCTCCAGCGCGCATGCAAGCCGCAGCGCGCCGAGAGTTCCGGCGGCGCGAGGCCGGGAGTGAAGCACGAGGCGGACGACCATTATCGTCCGGTGCCCGCAAGCCTCAACACGCGACGTGCGCGAGTCACCCGAGTTGCGAGTCCCCACGTGTGAGAGATCGCGAGCGTGCGTGCGTGCGTGTGCCCAGGACGCCGAGGTCGACGACGTCGCCGCAACCAGCAGCCGCAGAGAGCAGCAGAGCCGAACCGAGGACGAGAGAGAGAGACAGCGACAGCGGCAAGGTTTGGTGTGCGCGTCGTGGCCCCGGTGTCCCCCCCAGTGAACGTCCGTGTCGGCGAGCGCGCCGACGCCCCCCCAGTGAACGTGTGTGTTGGCGACCGCGCCAACACACCCAAAGAACGACGGGCTCCGGCCCTGGCCCGGGCCTCTCCCCTCGCGTCCCCCCCGACGTCACGGCCCAAGCGAGTGCGCGGACAGACTCCGTTCGAGTCTCCGCGCGCGGCCGTCCCCCCCGAGCGAGTCCCCCCGAGCGAGTCCCCCGTGCTCCCGCGAGTAGAGCTAGCCGCGGCACTCCTGGCGCCCCGTATAAATACGGAGTGCCCGCGGTCGAGCCAATCCCAACGTGAACCTGGTGCGAACGGGCACCAGGTCACAGATTGGCGCCCCTAACGTGTGTTCGCGGTCGTGATCGGGGGAAAATCGAGGTGGAGAGTGCGTGCGCGAAAAGAGTGGAAATTCGCGCGAGCAAAATTCGAGAACGAGCGTGTAGTTGTGATATTTTATTTAGGGCGAAGGAATTCGCCGTCGCGAGTTACCGCGAAACGACCTTAGCGGTGAGCGCGAGAACGCGGCGCGGGGCAAGTGTTGTTGCCTCGCGTGTTTACGTGCGCCGGCAGGTGCTGTGCCGCGCGTGTTTACATCAGCGGCCAGGTTCATGGAGCGAATTCCTGAGCCTCACGTGAACGAGCAGTGATCAAATATAGCAGTGATCACTCTGCTAAATAAAATTGATCAGCCCCTGACGGAGTGAACAACTCCTATTCCTCCTGAAATTTTTTTTGTTTTACTATAATTTATTATTGTTAATTTTGTTGCCCTGCGGAGCTCAGCTCCTTATTCCTCCCAATTGATATTATATTGATATATACATATTCATAACATCCAACGAGAAGGAAGGAAGGAAGCCGGCAACACAGCAATAATTAATTATTATTCCAAGAAGGAATAATTGGAACGACGAGAGTAATTTTGAGGTTGGGCAAATTAATTCGCCACGTGGCCGAGTCGGTACGAGCACGAGTGTGTCGATAAGCGAGAGCGCCGGCGCATGATAAAACAGTGTGATCATATGATAATGAGTCGGACGGTAAATTGAGTCTAGTTATCTATCTAGTGTGAATATTTTGCGGGAAATTTGAATGTGAATTGTGGAACTTAGAATTTTTCGGGACTTAGAATTTTTTCATTTTGGACGATTGAACTATTGTTGCACAACGATGACGCGGCTAGTGGATAATAATAGAACGAGCAATTGTTAAACAATTAATATGATTGTTTATTTATCAATTCAACTGTAAATTTTTCCGAAGTTGCCGATTTTTGAATTGTTTTCGAAGTAAAGTTGGACAACGAGTGAGCGCATTTTGGTCATAAATAATTGGTTTATTGTTATTAATAAACAATTTGCGAATTTTGGTCTTTCACGCGTTGGGCCGGCCAGTTTTGAGAATATTTGAATCGTGCATAATAGAACGAGCGCTTGGTTGTGGACATAGGCAATTAATAATAAATTAATTTGTTAATAATTTTTATTGATTATTAATTATTTTTCAAATTTAATTTTTTTTTTTCTTTTCTCTTCCTTTTTCGAGTGTGAGTGTCGAGTCGAGGAACAGTGTCCTTTGGGTCTTTTGCCAATTGTTAACAAATTAAATTGTTAATAATTTTTTGCGAGTAATTATTTTTCGAAGTTAAGTTTTTTTTTCTTACTTTTTCGAAATAGAGTGATAGTTCTTCTTGAGTTTTCGGTTTTTTTTTGACTCTGCTTTTTGGTTAATTCGATTTTCAGTATATCGCATATTCGGATGGTTAGGGTTTTTAGCACGCAACCAAAGGACGAACGATCATTGGAAATTGAACCGAACCAGATAATAATAAATAATTGTATTGGTATTGTATGAACATGTATATTGATTAATATTTTATTTCACATATATGTATATTTATTGATATCGCACCATTGTTGTCCCCGACGGAGTTTACACTCCTTTTTCCTCCATCATTGCGATTTAAGTGATTTATTTTATTATTGAATATATGCATGCACATGTACAAGACGGAGAATAACTCCAATTAAGAACGTGACTCGAGGTATAGAGAGTCGATACTTTGCGCAGTTAAGCAGGACGGGTGACGGCGTGTACGAGTGGGTCGTGGTTAAGTAAGAGATTTTGCGAGTTAGCGAATATTGCCCGCCTGACTGATTTGTGCAATTTTATCAACCGAGTGGATTCGTTTGGTATAGAATCGGAAACAGAGTCAAATAAATTCACTATTTAGTTGTTTTAAATTTAAAATTTTTTCTTTCGAGTTGCTGTTTTTTTTTATATAACTTAGTTTTTAAAATACAATTAATTGTTGTGTTGCGACGTGTGTTTGGAGAGTATTTATTTCAAGCGTATAATAAATTAACTATTCAAAATGGCAAGCGGTGACGTAAAATTGTACAGAGAGGCCATGGAGGAATTGTTAAAGATAGATAACTGGAACGAACGATTCAAAGCGATAATTAAGATGAACAAAGAAGTAGTTCGACGAAAACTAGAGAAAGCGGGAATCGCGGTTACGGGTGAGCTGCGGACACAGAAAGAACGGTTGTTGAGATGGGAGATGAAAGAAGCGAAGGTGACGGGGGCGCCGTGGTTCACGGACGATGAAAAGGACCAAGCGCCGCCCATAGTGGAACGAACAATGGTGAGCGGGAGCGACGAGAGCGAAAGCGAGAATACGGGGAATGCGAACATGGATGAGACGAGTAAGAAAACGGAGAATATCCTCGAATACCTCAAGCTACCAGAAGGGGTAGCAATGTTATCGGCGTTTGAAAAATTTATTAGAGAAAATCGGTCGGCGCTCGGGAAGGTTACGTTGCCGAAGACGAATGTAGCAAAACCTAATACGAACGAACTGGATGATTCGAACATATCGCCCGAAAGTGAGAGCGAGACCGACGCAAGAACGAGCACGCGTATCGAACAGAGAACGCGACGGAAAGTCACAGTACGCAAGTCGAAGCATCGCGTACCGGTGCCGGGGGCAACGAGCGTGAACAACTTTCATGCCGCGCTAGCGTTGTCAGATTCGGACGAGAACGAACTCAACGCGCAATCGATATTGTCGCCGATTGCAAATGCGAGAACGAGCACGCTGGAGCGCAGCTCATTTCAAATTAGGCACGGATGCATTAAAACCATGCATGACTGGAAACTGCGATTCGCGGACGATGGATCGGTTGACGCGTTGGAATTTTTAGAACGACTGAATGACTACAGACTGAGTGTAGATATTCCTGATACTGCGTTGCTGGCGGCGATGCCCAGCATACTTCACAAAGGCGCAGCAGATTGGTTTCGAACGATAAAAGCGGAAATCAGAACGTGGCGCAAGTTTGAACAAGCTTTTAAACACAGATTCGTAGTCGAGATGGACGACGAGGACGTGTGGGAGGAATTACGAGCGCGGAAGCAGCACAAATCGGAGAAAATTTCAACATTCTTGTCGAAATTTAAATCTATCGTTCGTTATTTTAAAGTTGTGCCAACAGAAGCGAAACAAGTTGACAGAGCTTTTCGGAATCTACTGCCCATATACAGAAGCGCTATGCTTCACATGAGGATAAAATCCTACAGAGAGTTGGAACGAGCGGGCAGAGAGTACGAAAAGCTCCGAGACTTGGACGCGCGTTACGAGCCACCGCCGCCCAGAGAGAAGTCGCGAATACCTGCAGCTGCGTACGAGTATGGGAAAAGAGAGGGATCAATATCAGCGATCCGAAAGTCTGGGAGCAAGCGCGGTAACGAGGAGAGTTCTTCAGAGGAAGAGAAAGAAAGGAAATTACAGAAGAGTAAGAGAAATATGAGAGAGAAAGCAGAAGTCGCAGCAGTGACGAGTGAACGAACGGCCTCATCAGAAATTAGCGAGCTGAAGCAGCTGCTAATCGAACTGATGAAGGACCGACAGAACGAGCGAGTGCAGCGGAATAGCGGCCAATCGGGGCCGCCGCAACATTCAGTGAGTCCCAACGTCAACACTGGGAACGCGTTAGTGGGAGTGTGTTTTTGCTGTCAGAAACCTGGGCACAGGGCAGCAGATTGTAGATCTAACATCTGCTACAATTGCAACGAGAAGGGACACTTCTCGCGCAATTGCCCGAAGAAGGCCCAGGGGGCGCTTTACTGTCAGGTGTGCAAAACACCGGGAGTCGAATACGACTCGTGTTTTGTATGCAAAGGACTTAAAGTGCTGACGGGAAAAGGGGAGGCGGGAGTGCGTTAAAGTCCCACGCGCTCCACGCCATTACAGAGGGGACGAGCCAGCCGACCTTGAGCCTCCGGACGGGAAAAACGGTTTCGACCCTTGAACGAACGGAGACTCAAGCGGTGGAGAAGGCAATTGAGGAGTTCGATAACTGGAAAAACCAGCTGTTGAGCTCAACGAGTCGAGAGAACGACACGAACGAACGAGCGAATGAAATATCGGCGAAAACTCGGGAACAGGTTGACGAATCTGACTCGCGAGCTCTGCCGATTAATCCGCTCGAGTCGAGTCGGGTCGTAACGAGTAAAGTCGTTGAGACAGACGACAAATGTGTCAGTATTAATCGCGGAAAAAATACCAACAGAGCGCCTCAAGCTGATTACAGCACAGAGCCGAGTCAGAAGGTACCTGCTATACTGCACAACGAGTGCGTGAACGAGAGCGGGAACGAGCCCCGGATCCGTAGCCAAAAACCAGCAATGTGTGCTGGTAACGGCAACAAACGGAAGACCGGGAAGTACCGCAGAGTGTGACGAGTACGAGTAAGAGCGTGAACGACGCCCCCGGCGGCAGTAATGCTGCGCCCAGTGCTGGGCATTCCAGGGGAGCGAACGAGCACGAGAAAACACCTGATCCAGAGGGGTCAGGAACGAGCGAGTGTCGATCAGCACTTCAACGGATGCAGACTGCAGACTGCTCCGAACATACGCGACCCACGGAAGCGTATGCGAGGTTGCTGATTGAAAAGCGTCTGAGAGACGCAGCGAATTCCGACGAAAACGAGATCGAGCGTGAAGTCGTGAGGAAAAAGCAGTGGCGTGATTCGCGAGGAGCAAAAGGCTCCTTGCTAGAGCACTGGTTTAGGGGGAAGAACGTGGTTGATGATACCGGAGATGTAGGTGGGCAGCACAAACTTGCGTCCGGCAACGATGCTATGTGCGCTCACCTAGTCGACGGAGATTCGGCCGAACGAACGGGCATCGGTGACCCACATATGGGGTACGATGCGCCCACCAAGGGTTTGGGGAGGGGGAGGAGGGCGGATTACCGCCCTCAGAGAACATTGGAGATGGCACGCGGTGTGCCAGAAGCCTACCGGCATAGTCGCCGTAGGAGGCCCTGGTCGGCACAGAGGCGTGCGACCGGGCGCAAAAAGAAAAAGAAAAAAAGTAGAGAACGAGGTCTGAGGAACCTGGTTTCCCTGAAAACACCTCTCCTTCCTTTACGCGGGGCCACATGGGCCGGAGTTGCGGACCGTGTGGTCCGGTTTAGGGAGGGGGGATGTGACGGGGAAACCCGTCACTAAGGACGGAGAGGCTGCTCGCCGATCCGGCCGGTACGGCACCTTAGCAGGCAGCCACCGGCTCGGGAGGGCAGCACTCTCCAGCGCGCATGCAAGCCGCAGCGCGCCGAGAGTTCCGGCGGCGCGAGGCCGGGAGTGAAGCACGAGGCGGACGACCATTATCGTCCGGTGCCCGCAAGCCTCAACACGCGACGTGCGCGAGTCACCCGAGTTGCGAGTCCCCACGTGTGAGAGATCGCGAGCGTGCGTGCGTGCGTGTGCCCAGGACGCCGAGGTCGACGACGTCGCCGCAACCAGCAGCCGCAGAGAGCAGCAGAGCCGAACCGAGGACGAGAGAGAGAGACAGCGACAGCGGCAAGGTTTGGTGTGCGCGTCGTGGCCCCGGTGTTCCCCCCCAGTGAACGTGCGTGTCGGCGAGCGCGCCGACACCCCCCCAGCGAACGTGTGTGTTGGCGACCGCGCCAACACACCCCAGGAACGACGGGCTCCGGCCCTGGCCCGGGCCTCTCCCCTCGCGTCCCCCCCGACGTCACGGCCCAGCGAGTGCGCGGACAGACTCCGTTCGAGTCTCCGCGCGCGGCCGTCCCCCCCGAGCGAGTCCCCCCGTGCTCCCGCGAGTAGAGCTAGCCGCGGCACTCCTGGCGCCCCGTATAAATACGGAGTGCCCGCGGTCGAGCCAATCCCAACGTGAACCTGGTGCGAACGGGCACCAGGTCACAACGGACAGGGCAGATTTCATGACAATCAGACACACGTACAAAAAATTAAACAAGAAAAAATGACACATTCAACTCCGAAAAGGGAAATTAAAGTGGCAGGGACCGACAACAGACTATAACGATACGGACGGGATCGAAATCATGACAATGCATTCGCAAATATTGAGTGGAAACCAAATTCAGCAGTATCAGAGAGACGGCCCAATAAAACACCAAGATAATCCTGGGAAACAAAACGGATACTTAGTACCACCGCGTCAGGGGCAACAACCGATTATCACATATCCACCATCGAAAGTATCGGTCAGATTCAACGAAGAAAGGAATAGGCTTCTAGAATCAAACAGAGAATTTATAGGAAGATGGGGCGAGCGGCGACAACAAGAACTGATGGAGGAAGAAGAGGAGGAAGATATACGCAACAATAGCATGAGGGAAGTTAAGCCGCAGGACAGAGGAGACAGTGAGAATAAAATGACGAATGAACAAAATAGAAATAACTCAGTGGGAGCAGAATGTCTGCAGAGGTTTGAGGCGGATCTCAAAATGTTAGAATGACGGGCTCGAGGGAATGGACAGGAAACGGGTCATATTACGAACCAAATATCCGAATTACCTTGAATCAGGCTTTCAATAGCATTCCAGAATTCGATGGAAACCCCGATACACTACCATTGTTCAGGGATGCACTGAGGAACGTAGTTAGACAAGTCGGTAAAAACAACGAGCGGACAATTTTATTCTCATTAGCAAGCAAGTTAAAAGGAAAGGTCGGTGACGGATATAAGTTGCGATTGAATTATTACAACAGCGTAGAGGAATTGCTGACGGAATTGTCTACTCAATATAGTAGGAGAGGGGAGTAGACAGAATAATGGCGGAACTCAAGATAGTGAGACAAGACGAGGGAGAATCGGCTGTAGATTATGGACTACGAGTAAAGACGCTACTTCATCGAATATTGAACATCTACGATAGCGATCGCACACTGTTAGACTCCCCAGCGAATAAACTATAAACGCAAAGTCGAGATTGAGGCCGCGGAACAATTTCAATTGGGGTTATTGGGCGGATTAGAACATCAAGTTAGAAGCATGCAGCCTCGCACGTTAACTGATTGCTATTGCAGTAGCAGCAGACTTCGAAGAGAAAACAAGTACGCGGCGGTTGGTAGAACAAGATAAGAAAAGCCCAGAGGAGATACTCCGAGATTTACTTCTAGGAAAGGATTTTGGGAATACGGTCAGACGAACAATGGCAACACCAGATGTTAGATGCGGATACTGCAACACCGCGGGGCATAGCGAAGATAAATGCAGAAGGAAGAAATATGAGTCGAAAAAGTGTGAATTTTGTAACGGTTCAGGACATGTATACAATGAATGTTTCAAGTTGGAGAATCTGATAAAAAACGGGAAATTGCAGGCAGATCAGTTAGAGTCGCCGGCGGTACAAAACTCAACGCGAACCGTACAAGCGGTCAATCAACTTGCGACGCAGCCACTGTTATACTTACAACAGCCGACAGTATATCAGAACGCTTCGGTTGCAGAGAACGCAAGCGCGAGTCAGCCGAGCGGCGGGGGTCAAGGCCAGGCTAGTAGACAATATGACGGCGCGAACAGCTACGATAACAGACAGAATGTAAGATTCCGAGACGGAGACGGATACAATAATAACGACAGAAATTATAATGATCAGAGAGACAATGGTAGATACAGTAACCGTAATCAAGATTATAGAGATAACAGATATAATTCAAACAGCGATAGAGGAGGCAGGTTCCGCGACGATAATAGGTCACGAGACTATAATAGACAAGAAAGATATCCACGCGATAATTACGGCGGGGACCTTAGGAACCTTGACCGTCGCGATGGGAATCAAGAAAGGAACTATAACAACAATGATAGGGAGCGCCCACGATACGATAGACGCTGGGAAAGTAATAATAGAAGGCCGTATGGCAACAACAACAATTACAATGGGAACGGATCACGCGATCGCAGGAACTACGGGAATAATGACAATGGTAGTTACAATAATCGTGAACGGTCACAAGAGCGTAATGGTTATGGTAATAACAATTATAATAACGGTAATAGCTATAATAACCGTGGACAGCCGCAAGGGCGTAGGAACAATGATAATTATAACAATAACTCTATGGACCAGCCGAGGAATAATGGAAACCAGCAGAACCGATCAGACGGGCCTTTAAACTCGCAGGATGCTCGGCGCCGGAACTAGGTGTCGAGCTGCAAAGCAAACAAGTCTCGGAACAAAAAAGCAACGTTGAAAGGCACATAATTAGATTAGCTGCGAGTCAGGGAAGACGGCCACCCATAGTGGAACTGAAGTGCGACAAGTTGATCGGAGGACTTGGGAGATTTTACGTCGACACAGGTGCAGATATAACCTTGATAAAGGACTATTTTGTAAATCCGTATTACCCAATTGACACGGACAAAAAGGTAGTAATTAATGGAGTCACGCCAGGGGAAATTTGCAGCATTGGAACGATTACTATGGATCTAGAGGGATTAGAGTGCACCGCACATGTCGTGCCGAGCGACTTTCCAATTGATACAGATGGATTACTCGGTTGGGATGTAGTGAGCAAAGGACGAATAAATGGAGTATGTAGACAATTAGAATTTGAAAATATGGTAGTACCCTTTGTGGAAAAGGAGATGTTTGTTATCCCCCCACTAACGAGACAAGTTATATATTTTCGAACAAATAAAATTGAAGAAGCCGGATTCGTGCCCTTACAGGATTTAGGGCCAGGAATATTATTCGGAAACTTCATTACTCAAAGCGATAAGGAAGGAAAGGCTAGGGCCATTTGCATAAATACAAATGACGAAGAGATACAAATAGAGGTGCCAGAAATAGCTCTAGAACAATGTGAAGGTTTTCCAATCAAAAAGGGGACGTTTAGTTTCAAGGAGGACGAGATACAAGGAAAGGAGGGGAAAACATGAATCAGGAGAAATGCCACACGTCACAGTACGTAGGACAATATCTAAGGAGATGGAAGAGAGGGCAAAGAAAGTTTATGATAGACTTGATAAGGAAACTCTGAAGGACCTCAATGAGGAAGAAATAACACATATTAAGGAGATAATCGAAGATTTTGCACATGTATTTGGCCTTCCAGGAGAAAATTTGAAAGCAACTACGTTAATCAAACATAAAATTCCAACGACAACAGATGTTCCGATCAAGGTAAAACGCTATAGGCCACCTCAGGTTTTGAAGGAGAAAATGCAGGAAATGATTGACGAATTAATGGAAGCGGATATAGTACAAAAATCAACAAGCCCGTATTCAAGCCCAATGTGGGCAGTAAAGAAAAAACCCGGTCCGAACGAAGAGGAAAGATGGAGGTTGGTTACGGATTTTAGGCAATTGAATGAAATTACAGTGGGGAACAGTTACCCATTACCAAATACAAATGAAATAATTGAAGCAGTAGCGAATGCGAAACTAATAACAGCAATTGACTTGAAATCAGGATTTTATCAGATTCCAATGGACGAGGAAGACGCGAAGAAAACGGCATTTTCAGGACCTTATGGCAACTACGAATATAAAAGAATGGGGATGGGTCTAAAAGGAGCCCCAGCAACATTCCAAGGGTTAATGGATTTGGCATTAGCAGGATTACAGGGAGTTGAATTGTTTGTCTATTTGGATGATATAGTGGTATTCGCGGAGGATCTAGAGGAACACGGGAGAAAATTCCGCAAGTTGATGGAAAGGCTTGATAAAGCTAACCTTACAGTCGAACCCAGTAAATGCCAATTTTACAAAGAGAAGCTTCTTTTCTGGGACATATAGTAGGTAACGGAAAAATCAAAATGGACCCCAAGAAAGTGAGGGCGGTAATGGAGTACCCTAAGCCACACAATGCAAGAAAAGTCAGATCGTTCTGCGGACTCGCATCATATTATCGGAAGTTTATTAAAGATTTTGCAAGAATTTCATATCCATTAAATAAACTCAAGGACGAAAAGAAAATTTATTTGGGGAAAGAAGAAGAGGAAGCATTTCAGTCAATGAAGAAGCTTTTGTGTGAAGAACCTGTTTTGATAGCGCCCGACCTCACGAAACCATTCATTCTTTGACCACGGACGCGTCGGACTACGCATTGGGAGCGGTACTAAGCCAAGGCAAGCTAGGATCAGATCATCCGTGTGGATACGCATCAAGGGTACTAAAAGGGCCAGAATTTCGTTATTCTACTTATGACAGAGAACTACTAGCCATAGAGTGGGGCATTAAAGAATTTCGCCATTACCTTTATGGAAGAAAGTTTACGGTAGTTACAGATCATGAACCATTGAAACACTTCCACTCAACGAAAAAGCCCGATTTACGGTTCGGTAGAATGAAAGCAAATCTGCTAAAGTATGAATTCGATATAGAATATAGGCCAGGGCCAAAGAACAAGAATGCTGACGCGCTGAGTAGAAACCCAGTATTAGAGGAAGGCGAGGAGAATCCGGAGCGTCCGAAAGCGGAGCTATACGAATTAGCGGAGAAGCAAGAAAAAGAGGGAAAACAGAGTCGGAAGAAGGTCGGTAAAGAAGAAACCTTACAAGCTCAGATAAAGATGGCTGTCACTCGATCCAAAACGCAAAATAAGGAAAGCAATAAAAGACCCTTGTCCTCAGAAACGGACGGATCAGGTAACCCAGGGGCACGAAAGAAGGCGCATCAGAAAAAGGAGAGTAGTGGAGAAGAGTGGGAACCACCAAGGAATCTGAGACCAGAGAGGAGGAATTCTTACTACTCAGATAAGGAGAGTGAAACAGAGGCGGAAACCATCGAAAAGGGAATTCAGAAAGTAATCAGGCGAAAAAGGGGAATGCTAAATAGATGCGAGACGAAACGAAATTCCCGGTAGCTACTCCTGTGCTGAACGAAGGGACAGATGATCCGATCATAAGTCAAATGAGGACAGACAAACATCTCGCATATATGCGGAAGAGTGGCAACATGCGACAGGAAATACAAGCTGCTAGCACCCCAGAGAAGAACGTCATATTACCATCGGAATATAACAGGAACAGGATACCTCCTCCGGAATTTTATGGATCACCGACGGCTCAGGAAGAGGAGAGCGAGGTGAGCTTAGGGGGGACGTCAGATGAACCAGAGGCGAATCTTACGGACGAGGAAGAGACTAGACCCTTACGAAGAGATAGTTTAACGGGTTCTAGGCGTACCCTAATCGCAGATCGAACGCCCGATAACTCGGCCAAGTTGCACGAACCCATGGATATAACGGAGGAAATAGCAGGAGAGGCGAGACAAACCTCACACCACTTGTCCCATCAAGAAAGTATGGAGATTCCCCACCACCAAAAAAGGAGGCATCGCGCAGTTTACGAGATATGATAGCTATGAGTCAAACCGGAAAGGAAATGAGGTTTATAGTAGACATCAAGGACGGAACAGACAACGGAAAGGGTATTCAGATAAATATAAGAGAACCGGCAGAGAAGCAACATTCCACAGGGGACGAGATAGGGATTAGCGAGTCGGCAACAGATACGTCATCTGGTGGATCGGGTCCAATAAAATGGGCACACTACGCTAAGAGAAAAGCTAAGCAGTACGGAAGCTGGGAGAATTACGAGAGAGTTGTAGCAGAGACTGGGTGCAAACAAGTAATACAAGAACTAGAAGAAACATCCGCAAACAAACGCCAGAGAGAACAGACCTCAGAGCCACCGGTATTAACCGATAAGAGTAACTCGGATAGAGAAGACACGAATGCATTGACAACAAACAAGAACCAAAGTATAACGAGAGAAGCAAGTGTGCTGGCCTCAACAATAAACATGGAGACTACGGAGGAAAAGTCAGAGCAGAACATGATTAACATACAGACACCAATAGAAGCGACATGGAGAAACGAGGCGAATATCGGGGTGGAAGAAACAGGCTCCCTGGCTTCGACAGTGGATATGATAATGTCGGATAATATAAATCAGGAAAAGGATCAGAGCAACCAGCAAACATTCGAAGGAACAACGAAATCAAAAGTTGATGAAATAACACCCGGAGACAAAAATGCATCAGTAGCAACCGGTATATCACAACACGTAGAGACGGGAGAGGAGAGTCAAGAAAAACGTAACGCGGTGTCAAACATTTATACCGAAAACAATGTATGCGCACAAAAGGACAAGGTTTTGCGACACGATACAAACATTCCTACTAGACCATTTGGGAACTGTTTATTTCACTCTTTGATCAAAGCACTAAAAATTGAAAATTAATACCCGGGAACTGAGGGATCGGTTACTACAAAGTTCAGCCATGCATCATTGCATAGACCCCGAAAATGCACGGAAAATATTAACGTCATCGACAGAATTCGGAGACGTTGATTGTATATTCATTTTTGCTCACGAGTACAAAAAGAATATATGCATACATTTTCACTATGGGGCAAGCCAAGTTAAATATCTGTACGTGGAATCTAATAAGGGAAAAGAGTATATACATCTACATCTACGAGGGAACCATTACACCCCATATGAATTTGATAAACCGGAGGTCGAACTAATGGATATTTCAATTAGCTCGGAACATCACGGGGAGAGATCGGATATAGAAAAAGGACACGACGTATCGGTGAACGATATCATCACAAACAGGGGGTACAAGAAGGGAATGCGACGTTAGCTCCGGTCGATAGAGAAGAACAAGACATAAGGGGAAATGACAGTTTGGGTACCCGAGATAACGCCAAGCCGAATGACGGGTAATATGGCGCGATTTATGGTAGCGGAAGCACGACCGACGCATATGAGACCGACTTGGGTGATTGCACCCGGGATGTCGAGCAGTTTCATTGTGTTAGAATTTTGAAAGAACAACCATTTGCACATCATGACAATTTGGTATATACATTGTCGGCAGACGGGAAATTAGAAACGGAGCCGCAAGTCGCTCTTGTAGAACGAAGATACATTGACCCGGACGAGTTGCGCGATCAGCATTTTGCAATAGGGGAGGTAGCTCAGTCGGAATGTCGCGGCGTGAAAGTTTCGGATTAATAGTGAGGAATAATTTCGATGATAAAACAATGCGATTGGATATTGTAGCATGCTTAAAGAACCTCAAAGCATTATTGATGAAGGACGAAATCAAAACCGTTGGAATTATTAGGGATTTAGCAATGTTAACACAATCGGACTGGGGCTACTTCGTCGAGCAATGTAATAAACTCTTTAAAGGGAAAGTAATTTCAATAACATTATTCACGAATAATTTACCATTGCCAAAAGTAGAAGACAGGTATAGGCTAATTAAGGAATTTCACGAATCAGCAATTGGGGGCCATAAAGGCATGGGCAAAACTCATGCGAGAATAGCAGCGGAATTTTATTGGAGAAATATGTATATGGATGTAGTAAGCTTTGTGCGTAGCTGTCCTGAATGCCAACCAACCAAGTTAGTTAGGAACAAGAATAAAGCTCCCATGCTCATAACAGATACCCCTTCGAGAAATTATCAATGGATTTTTGCGGACCACTAAGAGAGACGAAAGCAGGGAATTTATACATCCTTACGATGCAATGTAATTTTAGCAAATACTGCATTCTAACGGCAGTCCGTCACGCAAACGCCCATGAGGTAGCTAAAGCATTTATGGAGAAGGTGATTTGCAATTTCGGACCACCTGGAGTTATCTGTACATGGGACGCACTTCGTGAATTACGTTCTGGAGGAACTCGCGAGAATGTTCAGAATAGAGAAATATACAACAACCGCGTATCACCCGCAATCAAACGGAGGATTGAGAGAATGCACCATGTTATAAAAGAATATATCAAATTGATTATAAATGAATATGAAGAATGGGATGAGATTCTTCCAGTAGCACAGCACTCGTATAATACTAGCGTACACGAGGCATTGGGTTATTCGCCACATGAAATAGTATATGGTCGGCGCGCGCGAACACCGTCCAGCTTTCCACCGAAGGAATATTTGCTGACTGTCGACGAATACCTCGCGGATATAGCTTATAACGTCGCGGAAACTCGGACTATGGCGGCAATGAATTTAGTACAATCAAAATTCAGATCGAAAGAGTATTATGATCGAAATATTAATCCGAGACACTTCAGAGTGGGAGAGATAGTATATTGGTTAAAAATGCCCAAGAAAAGTAAAATGGATAAGGAAGAATATGTTAAGTGTGAGATAATAGAAATAGATTATGATAAACATACGGCTGTAATAAAGGCAGGTGAAAAAACGAAATCAGTGCACATAGACGGACTCAAGAGATGTATTCCCCATGAAAATATAAAGGAACTGATTGAGAGCCGCCGACATGAAGGCATATAGAGCCTGAGTTCACGTGGTCATTTTTGCTGTTCTAACGCGAGGTAGAATTCCATTCCTGTTGCCAACCCCGGTTATCAAGTAAATTTTTTTTGGCGGCCCTAACGTGGGTATACGCGAGAATGGGAAGTCACGAGTACAATTTCACAACGTTTTTTTCTCAAATATATGAGCTATAAGTTATGGCCAATAAATTTTTCTTGGCGGCCCTAACGTGGGCACGCATAAATGTAATAAGGGTAAAGTAATAGAATCACAAATTTCTGGCGGCCCTAACGTGGGTCCGTAGTTTCGAATCGCCAGATACAAATTCCAATTCAAATCGTTGGAAATGAAGTAGAGTCTTCAATTTATCAAGTCACCGAAATTGCAGTGCTGATATCATACTAACACGCTATGGCGCGATTTCACGAACGGCAAAGAATGTGCCTACTCGGGGGAGTGGCGTGAGTCAGCGCGAGGTAACTCCGCTTAGGAAATGAAAAGTACCGGTGTTGAGAACGCTCCACCTGGGAAAAACTCACGGTCGGTTATTCATTTGTTTATCTATTCGAGTAAATAATGACAGAAGGATCTGACGCCAAAGTTGACACACGAAGTAGCGGTGTTGAGAACACTCCACCTAGCGAAATTCGCGGTCATTTAATACATTCATATTGCTAACATTGTCACGACCGAGAGAATTGGCATTGAGGATTCTCCGCTTTGGAAATGAAAAGTACCGGTGTTGAGAACGCTCCACCTGGGAAGCAATCGCGAGCAGTTTGGAAAAAGCCGGCGTCAAGGAAGCTTGACCAAGAAATATGATTACTCAGCGTCGAGACTACTCCGCTTAGAGAACAAAGACGCGGGCGTGGAAACGTACCACCTGGCAAAGATTCGCGAACATCGTATATATTCATTCTAACTAACATCACTCTACGATCGGGTGTCGGAGTAGATGAATTCGTGCAAGAAAAGAGTCCGGCGTCGAGAATGCTCCGCCTGGAAATATGACGACTCAGCGTCGAGGCAACTCCGCTCAAAAAACCGGTGTCGAGAATGCTCCACCTGGGAATAACAGCCATGCACACCCAGCGTCGAATTTATTCCGCTTGGGGAAATAAAATGCTTAATCGTGGTAAAACTCGCGGGAAACGTAACGCTAACATGTTAATTGTAAATTATTAACAATATCACAAAAACGAAATGAACATCAAGGTTATCAAGCCAAGAAAAGACGAATTGAATGTATAAAGCAGCGTTGAAAAACTCCGCCAGAATTGCAAGTCAGCACCTGTTGTATGACCGACTGGCGTCGAGAACGCCCGGAAAAAATGGAATCAGCAAATGAATCGCGGTCGGTCATTCGCACTAACCATACTAGCATTCGGATTATAAACAAACATGATATCAGCAGTTGCAAATCGCGAAACCTTTCTCAGTGTATTGATATAATATATTTCCAGAGAATATATGGCTCTAAAAATTTGATCTTCCTTATCTTCAGCAATATGATACCCCATTTCAAAATGCAACAAAAAAAAAGTAAATAAAATAAAACTAGGCCAGCAAAAGTAGGCAGTTGATAGTTACGATTGGAGCTCACATATATATTAATACTTGAAAGGACTACTCAAAGAATGTATAGAGCAAGACATGGAATAAGAATACGGAGTCTATTTTTTGTACTGATATTGGAATGAGCAAATACTACAGTTACAAACAGGCATTAGGTTCGAAATATTAGTATGATTGAAAGAGCGGCAATACATCATCGTACGAATCATCGGAAAAATCTTCAGAATGAACCATCACTGTGTCGGCATCGGCAATGTCAAGGTCAGATCGATCGGGTACTCGATGAGAACAGGTATTACGGTACTCGTTCCAGTCACGAGCTGGTATCCTTACTTTGTAACCATGGTAAGAATGGTAGCAAAGAAAACTGACGGATTCTGCGACTTGAAAAAGACGGTTTCGCCAATAGGGTTTTCTTTTTGGCAGTAGGATCACTCAACCAGGAGATACACACATCGGCCACACGCTGCATGGCCCTCATCATACCGGAGATACACTGGGTACAATAAATCGCAACAGACCATGAAGATAAAAAATATTCCTATGTGGCCTCGCCATAATCGGATTTAGCAGCCGGAGTATGGGCCCGATAAGAATTCGGAGGAACGTTACCAACCGATTCCTCGAATAGTTCCACGAGATCGAAAGGATCAGCAAATAGATCATCGAACCTAGACATAGATATAGTGGGTTCGAGCAGTTTCCATTCAGCAGAAGAAGCAACCATCGGAGTAATACGAGCAATAGGCAAGGACTCTGGATCTGTTGATGAATTAGAACGAAGACTAGGGAATGTAACATTCGAGTATTCAAGGAGGAAATCCAGCTCTTCTGGAGTAAGAGTCCATCGCAAAAGCCGCTCAATATTCGTGAAGCCTGAGGTCTATCAGATGAACCGAGACACTGGGTAAAACGAGTGAGAGTGGGACAAGCAAGCAAAGAGGCGACACAGTCTGTAGAAACAGTTTTGATACAGAAAAACCAAACGTGACAAGGTGGGACTCTAACTCAAGTCGACAAAAAGTTGGTCCAGGCGAACGAAGAAAGGAGAGCAGACAGACAGGCCGAAAATAAGTAGTCCAAGTATCCACTCGGAGCATTATTTGAAAGCTTGAAATTCCTACTACCGGCGAAATTGAACACAGAGGGATCATAATGCTGAAGTTTTACAATGAGACAGCCAATTAGAAAGCTAGAAACTGGAAGAGGCGTTCGCGCGGTTTTGATAGATAAGCAAATAATGCAGGTAGCAAACAAAGAATGTAAAGTTGCGATGAGTTTTATAATTGGAAGAGAATCGGGCAGAATCGATGGGAAATCCAGGATGACAATTGGACCATGAGAATGACAGATAAAGATTAACGTCAAGGCGGACAAATTCTCTTGGGTACGTCTAGGTGGGGAATATTTAGATAAACAAAAGACCATAAATTTATAATCACAACGTGAAAGGCATATAAGAATATACAATCTTTCCCATTAGGAGGGATCGAGGATCTGCGGTTATGATATATAATATAATAACTCGTGCGGGAATTCGAGAGAAGCGTCGGAACGATTTGAAGAACTGTAAAATCTGTGATATCAGCACGCCGCGGAGCGACGCGCGGATCGAGCAAGCCATTAGCGGACTCAAACTATGGATGAGGATCTGGCAACAATGGCAGAGAATGGCCGCTACTGAGACTACTCCGGTACGGAACACGGGCAACAGAGCGCGTTAGAATGTGCATCGACAGCACCTCAGAAAACGACGGAAGCGAGTGAATTACCAAACCAGGTTTTGATTCAATACCATACTCGGAGAAAAACGTTAAATTTACGGTCAATATTAACATTCAATTTGATTTTTTTTCTTTCGAACGTAGAGGTAGATCGCCAAAAATTGATTATTCTTTTATTACGCAAGCAATCAATCTTATCAAGGAATTTGGAAATTTTGGAAATTTAGTAATTTGAAAAAATTAGAAATTGGGTTATTGTTTTAAACATTTTATTTTTGTAAATTGATTTTGAAAAATTTGAAAATTTCGAAAGATTTGGGAATTTGAAAAAATTTTTGACAATTTTGAGATTTTGGAAATTCTGAAAAATTTAAAAATTTTGAACTTAGAAAATTTTTGAAAAATTTGGCAATTTTGGAAATTTGGAAATTTTAGGATTTTGAAAATTTTGAAAAATTGAGAAATTTGAAATTTTGGAAAATTTGAGAATTTTGAAAATTTTGGAAAATTTGAAAATTTTGGAAATTTGAAAATTTTGGAAATTAGAAATTTAAAATTTTAGAAAAATTTGAGAATTTTGAAAATTTAAAAATTTGAGAATTTTAGAAATTTTTAGAAAAATTTGAGAATTTAGAAAATTTAGAAAATTTGGAATTTTGAAAATTTTGGAAAGTTTGGGACGAGTCCACCAGCAAACCCTGCAATGTTTGAAATGCGAGTCCATTAGCATGAGAGTCACCTGTGAGTTCAGCAAGAGTTCACCCAAGGCTAGCAGTAATACTAAATGCGACAGGCGTAAGAGTTCACCCGCAAGAGTTCACCCAAGGCTAGCAGCATACTACAATGCCGACAGGCGTAAGAGTTCACCCGCAAGAGTTCACCCAAGGCTAGCAGCAT
Organism: Aphelinus atriplicis; assembly: GCA_020882685.1. Taxonomy (NCBI): domain Eukaryota; kingdom Metazoa; phylum Arthropoda; class Insecta; order Hymenoptera; family Aphelinidae; genus Aphelinus; species Aphelinus atriplicis. The sequence continues at coordinate 974,747 of JAJGQD010000024.1, forward strand.
ACTACGATGCCGACAGGCGTAGAGTTCACCCGCAAAAGTTCACCCAAGGCTTGCAGCATACTACGATGCCGACACTAATCAAATGATTGCAATAATTAGTGGCTTTTCGATTACATGTAGATTATATTCTATCAGACATCAAATTCATTGAAAAAGCCAAAAGTTGAAGTATTTTTTTGTTTCATTGTAATGAGTTTTTCGATTACAAAATTGAGAGGAAACAGAACTCAACAGAACACGTAACATTAGAAATTTTGAGAATTTTGGAAAATTTGAGAATTTGAATTTTTGAGAATATTTTGAAATTTTGAGGATTTGAGAAATTTTGAGGAAATTTGAAAATTTTAAAAAAAATCTAAAAATTTCGGAAATTTCTCGGTCGGTAATCTTGTCCGTTCGCCAGGCCAAATGGTATTTACATGGGATAAGCTACCCGGGGCTCGAAAACATTATAATTCGTCCTCAGCTATGTTATTTGCTAACAATAGAATATATATGCATGGATATTTTTTATGTTTCGCCAGGCAATCTTGGGGGTAATGTTGTCCATTCGTCAGGCCGCTCGGTCGGTAATCTTGTCCGTTCGCCAGGCCAAATAGTATTTACATAGGATGAAGCCACCTAGGGGCTTGAAAACCATTGTAATTTGTCCTTAGCTATGTTATGTGTCAACATAGCAATAAATATCACCGAGATGTTCGATGTTTGTCGGGCAATCTCGGGGATAATGTTATCCATTCGTCAGGCCGCTCGGTCGGTAAACTTGTTCGTTCGCCAGGCGAAATAGTATTTACATAGGACGAAGCCACCCAGGGCCTTCGAAACCACTATAATTCGTTTCCAGCCATCTCATGTGGTTATCTATTCAATAATACACCCTGTAAAGTTATTATTTGAAAACGGAAGTATGGTGTATATGAAAAATGTCAATTAAATCAAAGATGGAGAAGAAGTGATTCGGAACGTCTATTCAGAATCAATTTATAATTGATATCCGTTCATAGGACCGAGTAATTCAAACAACGTAGATATTACTATAACATAATTAGAAATCATACAATAATCCATTCGTATCCTTAAGTATATTCAGAGTTTATTGATTACTGATGAGATTACAGATGTATTCTATGACAAACTGTAAATTCGACGTGCAGGCGTAAGCGTGGGCGAAGAATATATTTCCAAGAAATATTTTTCTCGTCATTTCCAATTAATCATACGGACTCATACAGGAAAGTAATTGGAAATTATTTATTCAAGATTTTTGTTCCACGTTTTAATCAACTATTTTGATTATAAATGACAGTAATATTAATACATATATTTTCAATACTATTATGATCAACATAACGGTAAATGAGATTTTTGACAAATTTCAAATTTCAAATTTGGAAATTTTCGGAGTTTTGGAGATTTGGAAATTTTGAATTGGAAAATTGGAAATATTTGATAAATTGGAAAAATTGATATTTCAATATAGCCAGTATTCTCTCGCTATCGTTAGCTTGTTCTCTTTCATTTGCTCCAGCATAACTGTAGATGAATAAAATTAATTTCATGTAATTTATTGGTGAACAATCCAATCAAGAAAGATTTTCCCTCGTACGGACTCATACGGAAAAGTAATTTTAAATTAGTTATTCAAGATTTAGTTCTACGCTTTAATTCATTATTGTTACCTTTCTACAATAACATGCATATATAAATACTAATTACGTCTGTTATAATAATGGTAATAATTTAGTTTTTATATTTTGGGAAATTCCAGTCGTCGGGGGGCTCCTTATTTAATTGTTCAAAGACTGTCAACAGGAAAACGAAAGAGAACCAAGCCGACGTTACGTCAGGACATCGAGATGAAGTGAGGGCGCGACCAGGGAAGGGTCACAATGCAGCCACAGCCACATCATACCGGAATGCTGAGACCAGCTTTTTTTGATGGATGATCCGTCGGGGACGACGGGATGGCGGCCCTAACGTGTCACGTGGCCAGCCTCGCGATTATTAGAATCGCATTGCGCGGGGCCAAGCCACGAATATCGGAACGTTCTGGAAGGACGGTGTTGAAATCGTGACGCACGGAGCGTAACTCGAGACGGCGGGAGGCGACTGACCGCCTCCCACCGAGCGCGCCACCAAGGGGTTGCGACGGCACCCCCACGAGGGATTAAATACGAGCGCCTCAAGGCGCTCGGGGTCATTCGTCAGTCAGTCGTTGGTCAGTTGGCAGTGACACGGCAATCGGACGGTTAACTACCCGAGTCACGCGGAGACGGTAGACAGTCCGATGCTCATATTGTACACAAGTATTGGTTTATTACACGAGCTCTCTCAGTGAAGTGAATAGGGAATAAAGGCACATCTAATCCAATTCCTGAGTACTGAGTTATTGATAACCTGATTCGACACGTAACAGAACCTTACCGAGTAAAACGTCGACGGTCAATACCGTAGCCGAGATCTGAACCCAGCTAATAAGGGACCACGCCACGTAACAGGGGTTAACCTCTCATTTTCTCAAAATAAAAATAGAAACATAAAAGAGAATAGTTCATGTTGCTGAGTCATAAGTGGTAAGTATCTGTTTGAATTCATAATTATTTGAATAAATATTGAAGATAAAAATTTATTCATGATTTCATTTTTTCGTTTTGAAAGCTATGTCAACGCAGAAGAAAAAAAATAGAAGTTTCCCAGTGGCAAGTTTCAATGATGGTGCTAATGTTATTCTAGATGTGATGAGTGCATTGGATATTGTTCCTGCTACGAGTGCTAGTCTCTATTCTGCCAAGAAGAATGAAACTAGGATTTGTGTAATGGATAGTCGAGTGGAGGCATCAACTCTCCAAGCTCGCACGCTGAGAAGAAGACTCAAGCATGGAGTGTCTGATCACTCCTATCAAGCAGGAGCATACTAAGGAGCAATTTCAGTTGTGAAGTTATTTGATATCATAAGTGACAGTGATTTGTTCATAAGATTAAACTTTAAAATGTGTTTTTCTGAATAGTGTGATTTTGACATATGTGATAGTACTTGCCGTAAGATCTAGAGAGCTGAGGTTGACGTATACAACTTTTGTAAAGTGGATTGTATTTGTGACATTAATACTCATATCCGGAACCTCAGTCGCCAAGATCCAATCGAGTCTGACCCCATAAGCGGGTGACCAAACCAGTGAAATAGCTGTTTTCTTGATTTTTCATTATTGTATTCGATAAGCCTACAGACTTAGGTGGTCAGAATTGATCAGATCTTGGTGATTGAGGTTCCGGATATGAGTATTGATGTCAGAAACATAATCTATTTTGCAAAAGTGGTCTACGTGGATTTCAGCTTTCTGGATCTTACGACAAGTGTGATATTAGGGTTAATACAAATATATAGCTATATAAAATATTCCATGCACTTTTGGGAAATATCTTTTGTAGAAAAGTTTTAAATTAGTGCATAGATTCTTGAAAAAAAATTTGTTTAAAAAAAACTTTAAAATAGTAATTTTTTTTCTGTTGCCCAATAATTATTAATTTTAAGGTGTATATGACCCCTTAATGGAAGCGGATATAGTACAGAAATCAACAAATCCATATTCAAGCCCAATGTGGGCAGTAAAGAAAAAACCCGGTCCGAACGGAGAGGAAAGATGAAGATTGGTTACGGATTTCAGACAATTGAATGAAATCACAGTGGGAAACAGTTACCCATTACCAAATACAAATGAAATGAAAAATAAATCATATTATCGGAAGTTCATTCAAGATTTTGCAAGAATTCCGTATCCATTAAATAAGCTCAAAGACGACAAGAAGAAATTTATTTGGTGAAAAGAAGAAGAGAAGGCATTCCAGTTGTCGTGTCCGGCCTGAAGGGTGGACTGTTATTATAGACAAAAGAAAGAGAAACGCTCTAGGCCCTCGCCTTTCTTGTGCTTGCTTACCTCTGGAGATCTGCTACTTGGCGATTTACGGCGTACCGTCGAATTAATTGGGTTAACTCTTGGTAGTTAATCCCGTGGACATAGATGTTGAGTTAATCTCGAGGATTAACACGTTAATCACGAAGATTAACACGTTAATCACAAGGAATAACACGTTAAACCGGAGTGGCGAGTTAACAAGTTAATCGTAAAGATTAACACGTTAATAAAATAAGCTCGTGAAGCGAGATAAAGTAGAATGTTGAAGTTGTCGATTTACTTTAAGAATGCAATTATTAAACGGAGACAGGAGAAATTCAGAATAGTAAATGTAAATGTTATTAGATTTATTACGATAGGTACGGAGAAATACAATATTTTATAATAAGTTCGATAGTATCATAAGATAATTTGCGCTAAGTCGCGAAGGGGCGATATAACTTATACTATACTTATTGTTCGGTAATTCACGATAGGGAAGAGAATCAAGAAAAGAATCAATCTGTTTCAGAGAAAATTTATTTTAAATCGCACGTCTGTCCATTTTAACAGCTCACCGCGTAATGACGTATTGACTCGCAGTCGCTGTCAAAAACAAAATTGCATTTTTTTTACATCGTATCGAAAACAAATTGCGTGGCAACGGCAAACATCTCGCGACACCCGTCCGTGAGAGTTGATGTCATTTCCCCCTCACCCCGTATTCCTTTTTATTTCAAAAGACAAGCGGTCGCGGGCAATACCGATCGACTCCTGCGATCACCTCCTTATCGATCGCCGCACTCGCACTGTCTCACAGTGACAACATATTACTCACTGTGTTGAGATGTTGCTCGTTGCCACCATACATTACATACAAACACACATCACAATATTATTTACAAGAAACATAAGAATTAAGCCATCAACATAAACGTAATTTAGTCGGGAACATTCTCCCCCTCGTACAAAACGTCCGGGTTTTGGACACTGGAAAATCGAACGAGCTTCCTAGTTGGTCTCAAGAGTGTACCCTTTGATGTTCGCACCTCTGCCACGCGGACTTCGTTATCTTTTCCAGGGAAAATGCAAGTAATTCCACCTTTTCTCCATTGATTCCTTGGTAAATTGTCATCCAAGATGAGAACAAGATCACCCACTTTCATCTGCTCGTCATTTTCGAACCACTTTTTTCGAGGTACCAGTGTAGGTAAATACTCGCGTAACCACCTAGTCCAAAATTTGTCCGCGAGATTTTGTGCAATTACCCACTGTTTCTTCAAACAAATTGTATGAATTTCGTTCGTACCAAATCTAAGCTCTCCCGAAGATGAACCAATTAAAAAATGGTTAGGGGTAAGTGCTTCAAAATCTCGAGGATCTAAAGAAACATGTGTTAAAGGACGAGAGTTTATGCAGTGTTCAATTTCTGCCAAAACTGTCAACAATACTTCTTCCTTAGGGGTTTGACCTTCAAAAACCGCATTTAGCGTTGTTTTTACTGAGCGAATCAAACGCTCCCATGCGCCGCCCATGTGAGAAGCACTCGGAGGGTTAAATTTCCATAGAATTTCTTTACTGACCGCAAAATCTTTCATTTTTGATTCATTTAACTCATTTAGGCTCTTCTTCAATTCAACGCTCATTCCGCGGAAATTAGTTCCGTTATCACAATAAATTATAATCGGACGGCCTCTACGTGCAATAAATCTTTTTAGAGTCATTATTGCTGAATCCGTGCTTAAGGTGTGAGCTATTTCAAGGTGTACTGCTCGAGTTGTCATGCAGGTAAATAATGCTCCGTATTTTTTTACATGTCGGCGTCCTATGACTACTTCAATAGGACCAAAGTAATCAAGCCCACAGTGACTAAAGGGACGTAAACGATATCCTAGTCTCGCCGGCGGAAGGTCAGCCATCTTTGGATTAGCAGGTTTTCCACGCAATAATTGGCACTTTATACAATTATGTATTAAGCTTCTCAATCTCTGACGTAGGCCTAAAATCCAATACCTTTGCCTGATTTCATTGACAACGCTTTCGTGATTCGCATGATAAAATTTCTCGTGATAATCTTTGATAAGTAATTGTACCACATAATCTTTCGCGTCTAAAATAATCAATTTGGACAAGTTTTCATTTTCAGAGACATTTTTAATTCGGCCTTCAGCGCACAAAATTCTACGTTCGTCAAGATAAGGGCTTAAGTTTAAAATTCGACTACTTTTAGGAGCTTCTTTTCCGCGGGACAACATTTCAATTTCTTTTGAGAATAAATTCGCCTGACTCGATTTTAAACAAAATACCTTTGCTTCTTCGTATAACTCTACCGGTGATTTATTTGTGAATCTTAAGTTTTCCTTTCCTATTTTCTTTATGAACGTAAATACGTATAATAAAGTAGTCACAAGGCTTTTCCACGAAGAAAATCTTACGAAATCAACAATCAATTCGGACGTGTTAATATGTGTAACGATTCTTTTTACCTCTGTTATATTTTCTTCGCTGATATTTATTTCCGCGTTAAAAATTGATTTTGGCCAGTTTGAATCGCTTTCTCGTAAGAAAGTTGGACCTAAAAACCATCTGCTATTTTCTTTTATAAATTCAGGAGAATATCTCGTCGCATCGTCTGCCGGATTATCTTTTGTCGGTACCCATCTCCATTCTGATTCTTTGGAAAATTCTTGAATTTCACCGAGACGATTAGCAACAAAAATTTTAAAATCACGTGCATCTTTATGAATCCAATGTAGGACTATTTGCGAGTCTGACCAAAAAACACGTCGAGTAATATGAAAATCATGTTCTTTGCCGATTATTTTTGCAATTCTAGTCGCTAAAACCGCACTTTGAAGTTCCAGACGAGGAATGGTTTGAGATTTTAAAGGAGCTACTCGACTTTTAGCGTATATTAATGCGGTGTGGAATGTGTTGTCTGGCAAAGTGAATCTCCAATAAGCTACAGCTGCGAAAGCTTTACTACTCGCATCGCAAAATACGTGAAGCTCGGCTGATTCTTGTTGAAAACTTTTCAACTGATAACTCCGGTCTATGCAGATCGATTTTATTTTGATTAAATCGCGTAGCCAATTTTTCCAACCTGCGAGTTCGGATTCACGTAATTCTTTGTCCCAATCTATCCCACTTGACCAAATTTCTTGCATTAGTATTCGTGAGCGAATTGTAAAAGGTGAAAGAAAACCTAACGGATCGAAAACTGACATAATTACCCTTAAAAATTCGCGTTTCGTAGGGTTTTTAGAGCCAGTGAGAATATCTGAAGAGATCTTAGATTTGTTAAGGTTAAAGGCAAGTTTGTCGCAGGTATTTATCCAATGAAGACCCAATATCTTTTCTATTTGACTCTCTTTTTCTATATTGATCAATTTTTTGGGGTTATCTGTTGAAAGTATTTGATCTAATATGGGGGGATAATTGCTCGCCCAACCGTGCATGTCCCAGTCTGCATGATTAATTATTTCTTTAACTTGAGAAACTCGAGTTTTGGCATCGTCAATCGTCTTACAACTATCTAAGTAATCGTCCATGTAACAGTTTTCAATGATGCTGTTCGCAGCTTCTGGATAACTTGTCATGAATAAACTTGCGTTTTTATTTTTTATGTACAGGGCGGAACTTGGTGATGACTTTGCTCCGAATATCATTGATGACATCCTATATTCTTTGATAACCGAGTCTCTGTTTCTCCCCCTCCAAAGAAATCGCTGTGCATCTTTATCTTCGTCGCGAATTTTAATTTTGAGGAACATATCTTTCAAATCGGCTTTGAAGGCAAAATTAAACTGTCGAAAACGCATTAACACGCCGGGTATAGATTTCAAAAAATCTGGGCCAGTCAGTAATAAATCGTTGAAGCTAATTGAATTTGATTTTGCTGCTGCGTCAAATACCAGTCGTACTTTTCCGGGTTTATTCACGTTAGTTACACCAAAATGTGGCAAGTAGCAGCATTTTTTATTTAGAGAATCTTTAGGTATTTCTTCTGCAAAATTATTTTCAAATAATCGTTCCATCTCGCGGTAGTACATCTCTGCGAAAGTGTTGTCACGATCGAGTTTCTTTTCTAGTTGAAGCAATCTTTTAACAGCTGTAGAACGTCCATCCGTAATTAATTCGTTTTCGTCTTTCCATAATAACCCTACTTCCCATCGACCGTTTATGTAATTACTTGTTTGTTCTAAAATTTCAATTGCATGTCTGTTTTCTTTAGTTGATTTTACGTATTTATGTACTTCTAGCGATTCAATGTCAAAATAATTTCTCACTAACTTATCAATTTCTTCATAATTTTCCGATAAATCATTTTCATTTAACGATTCCCGAACTTTCACCATATTAACTCGCATGATCGTACGCGAGTCACACATGCCATGAATCGACCATCCTAACAGACATCGAGAAACCACGAGCTTTTCTTGATTTAAAAAATGGAATTGACGAGTAATTATCAACTCTATGTGATCTTGTCCTACAATCATATCGGGTTCTATATTGAAGGGTTGAATCAAAATGCCTGTTTTTTCTAAGCAGAGGTTGGATAATTTCGAGTTTACACACTCCATGGGTAGGGCAAGGTTACTAACGACCAAAACGTTTCGAAGGGAGTAGGATGCAATTTCAGTATTTATTTCCAAATCAACCTTATTTTCTGATAAAATCATTGATCCATTTTCTCCTATACCTTTTAGATAAACTCTCGTCCTTGAACATCTGATTTTCATATCATCAATAATCTTTTCATTTACAATAGTTACAGTAGAGCCTTCGTCGATTAATGCGTAAATTAATTTCGAAAATTTAGAATTGGACACGAAAATGGGAATAACTTTTAATATTGCTCCTGATGCTAGTCAAGATGACGAGTTGACGATTTCAACACGAGTAGTTTCACGCGGACGATTTTCGTTTGTGAGTTTCTCAGCATGTAGCAAAGAGTGGTGATTTCCTCTACAAGTTTTACACCCTCCCTCCTTACATTTCTCACGTATGTGATTAGCTTTAAGGCAATTAAAACACAAACGCTGTTTTCTCGCGATTTTCCAACGTTGAAAGGAGGGAGCGTTCGCAAAATCTTTACATTCAAGAATCGAATGGTTTTTTCGAGCGCAAAAATCACATAATTTGTTGGACGTCTCTCGTTTTTCATTGATTGGGAAGAAAGTATCAGCCACATTTGTCGTTAACACGGAGCTTTTACGTACTGAACGCTCTATTCTTTCGCGCGTTGAGCTATTCGAAGACGCTTCAATCACACCCGCATTCATATTCATTTTCGCTTCATTGAACAAAAAAATTGATAATTTTTCCAAATCTGATTGATCTTTACTCGTAGATGTAGCAAATCGCACGTAATTACTGAGCATCGCGCTTGGAATTTTCTTTATAACTTCTTTTGCTAAATCAGCGCTGAATAAATAACTTTTATCTTTTAAGGCTTTCATTGCATTCACTGAATTCTTTAAATTACTTGCAAATTCAACAAAATTTAATTTATAAGGCTCGATACGCGGCAATCCCGTGATTTGACCAATAATCTTTTGTAAAATTATTCTGGACTTACCGAAACGCATTTCCAGAACTTGCATGATGTCAGTCGCACTACTTCCACCTGCGAATAAGGTTTTAACAGCGTCTCGCGCTTCTCCTTTCAGACAGTCGTATAATCGAGAGACGTTTTCTCGATCGTTAAAGTTCCCCAATGTAGTAGAATGATCATAAGCTTCCCTAAAACGTATCCAGTCTAGCGGATCACCAGAAAATGAAGGTAAGTATTTTGAATAAGATATACGATTGACTAAACTAGCATCGTTTGAATTAACAGAATTAGTTTTAATTACCGATAACGTAGACTCTAAACATTCAGAAATCTTGAAACTTGATCACCGCTTGACTGATCACTAGAGTTATTCCCATTATCGTAACGAGAGCTGTGATAAATATTCGCATTTTCCGTCAGATTCGATACCTGATTTAAATCGTTCGGTAATTCGCGAATTGGAGATCTTTGGTTGATCTGCTGATTGGAATTCGGCATATGTTGAGAAGCACTTCGGATTGGAGGTTGGAAATGTAGGTCTTCCCCGTAGTCAGTCGCAAGCTCGGCGATATCAGCTTGGACAGGAACGCGACTCTGATCGCGGGGACGCGCAGGAGAGCGAACAGCAGGAGTGACAGGCCGAGGCGGCGGCAGTTCGTCATCGGTCTCGATGAAACCGCCTGCAAGCTCGACGATATCAGCTGGGGTGAGAGCATGCCTCCAGTTGTCCGAACGCGTAGGAGCGCGGACGGCAGCAACAACAGGCATAGGTGGCGACAATTTTTGTCGAAACCGACGAGATCAGCCGCAAGCTCGGCGAAGGCGGCTGAGGCAGGAAAACGTCTCCTTGCGCCAGGGCGCGCAAAAGCACGGACGGCGGCGGCGGTAGGTGGAGGCGGCGGCAAGTCTTCGTCGTAGTCGACGATGCCAGCCGCAAGCTCGGGAACCGCGGCTGGGTCAGGAACGCGTCTTCTAGCACCAGGGCGCGTGGGAGCGCGTACGGCGGCGACGACGGGTGGAGGCGGCGGCAATTCGTCGTCGGAGCTGACGATGTCAGCTGCAAGCTCGGCGACCGCGATCGGGGCTGGAACACGTATCCTCGCGCCAGGGCGTGCGGGAGCACGTACGGCGGCGCCGACGGCAGCAACAGGCGGAGGCGGCGGCAGTTCGTTGCCAAACTCGATGATGTCATCTGTAAGCTCGGCGACCACGTCCAAGGCTCGTACGCGCCTCCTAGCGCCAAGGCGCACGGGAGCGCGTACGGCGGCGGCGGCGGCAGCGACAGGCGGAGGCGGCGGCAATTCGTCGGCGAACTCAACGATGCCGGCCGCAAGCTCGGCGACCGCGTCCGGGGCGGGACCTCGTCTCCTAGCGCCAAGGCGCGCGGGAGCGCGTACGGCGGCAGCGGCGGCGGCAGCGGCGGTGGCAGCGACAGGCGGAGGCGGCGGCAGTTCGTTGCCAAACTCGATGATGTCATCTGCAAGCTCGGCGACCGCGTCCGAGGCTCGTACGCGCCTCCTAGTGCCAAGGCGCGCGGGAGTGCGTACGGCGGCGGCGGCGGCGGCCGCGGCAGCGACAGGCGGAGGCGGCGGCAATCCGTCGGCGAAGTCGACGATGTCGTCTGCAAGCTCGGCGACCGTGTCCGGGGCTGGTACGCGTCTTCTAGCGCCAAGGCGCGCGGGAGCGCGTACGGCGGCGGCGGCGGCGGCAGCGACAGGCGGAGGCGGCTGCAATCCGTCGGCGAAATCGACGATGTCGTCTACAAGCTCGGCGACCGCGTCCGGGGCTGGTACGCGTCTTCTAGCGCCAAGGCGCGCGTGAACGCGCACGCTGTTCGTTTCGTGATCGTGATGGTGCACGAGCAGCAGAAGGACGCCGAAATCGTTTTGGTAGAGCTCTTCTGAAACCATCTGGAAGCTCTTCAATGCCTGCAGGGGCAAAAATAGGCCTCTGGCCATGCGCAGGTTCGTGAACGTCGGCGGTGACGAGCTGAGGCGGCAGCAATTCATCGTCAGAACTGGCAAGTTGAGCTTCAAGATTAGGACGCCTGGCCTGCGGTGATGTACGTGATTGCTTCGCTGGACTGACTTCCTGGGACTTCCCTGAAGACTTCCTCTTTACCATGATTCCTTGCCATGCGTCGAATTACCACGAATTTTCAGCAATTCCCGGGTTTCGGCACCAAAATGTTCGGTAATTCACGATAGGGAAGAGAATCAAGAAAAGAATCAATCTGTTTTCAGAGAAAATTTATTTTAAATCGCACGTCTGTCCATTTTAACAGCTCACCGCGTAATGACGTATTGACTCGCAGTCGCTGTCAAAAACAAAATTGCATTTTTTTTACATCGTATCGAAAACAAATTGCGTGGCAACGGCAAACATCTCGCGACACCCGTCCGTGAGAGGAGATGTCATTTCCCCCTCACCCCGTATTCCTTTTTATTTCAAAAGACAAGCGGTCGCGGGCAATACCGATCGACTCCTGCGATCACCTCCTTATCGATCGCCGCACTCGCACTGTCTCACAGTGACAACATATTACTCACTGTGTTGAGATGGTGCTCGTTGCCACCATACATTACATACAAACACACATCACAATATTATTTACAAGAAACATAAGAATTAAGCCATCAACATAAACGTAATTTAGTCGGGAACACTTATACTTATTAAATTACCTTACAATCGGAAGATTGGCGACAGAATTCGTCTAAGTTGCGCACATGAAAAACACTACGTCCTTCCACTTAACCTACACTTATAGTCACTAAAACTTAGAGTCACTAAGGCGGAGGGTTTCGAGGTCGTCCTCTTGACGTCGTGTCCAACGACGGGTAACCAGAACCCCTTCTACACCTGCACGAGACGGCTGGGTGGATAGTTAGTACAACGAGTCCGTAAAGGAGCTCGTATTTAATGTCTCGGCTCGTGTTAGGTGCAAAAGTCAGCTCGATCTGTCGACCAATCGGGTAGTGCGACCCGTCAATCGAACGATCGCGAAATCCTCCGTCTGCACATTTTTCCGGCTGATGCCGATGACCGCTGGCCTTCCGCGGCACGTGCACGGGACGCTACACAGTCAATGAAAAAGTTTTCATGCGAAGAATCTGTTTTGATAGCGCCCGATCACACGAAACTATTCATTCTGACTACGGACGCGTCGGATTACGCATTGGGAGCGGTACTAAGCCAAGGAAAGCTAGGATCAGATCTTCCGTGTAAATATGCATCAAGGGTACTAAAAGGGCCAGAATTTCGTTATTCTACTTATGACTAATAGCCGTGAAGTGAGGCATTAAGGAATTCCGCCATTATCTTTATGAAAGGAAGTTCACGGTAGTCACAGACCACGAACCACTGAAACTCTTCCACTCAACGAAAAAGCCCGATTTGCGGTTCGGTAGAATAAATGCAAATCTGCTGAAGTATGAATCCGATATAGAATATAGGCCAGGGCCAAAGAATAAAAATGCTGACGCGCCGAGTAGAAAAATCCAAAAAATCCAAAACCCGGTGTTGGAGGAAGGCGAGGAGATTCCGGAGCGTCCGAGAGCGGAGCTATACGAATTAGGGGAGAAGCAAGGAAAAGAGAGGTAACAGTCGGAAAAGGTCGGTAAAGAGAAAACCTCACAAGCTCAGATAAAGATGGCTGTCACTCGATCCAAAACGCAAAATAAAGAAACCAATAAAAGACCCTTGTCTTCAGAAACAGACGGATCGGGTAACCGAGTAGCACGAAAGAAGGCACATCAGGAAAGGGAAAGTAGTGAAAAAGAGTGGGAACCACCAGGGAATCTGAAAGCGAAGAGGAAGAACTCTTACTATTTGGATGAGGAGTGTGAAATAGAGGCAGAAACCATTGAAGGAGGAATTCAGAAATTGATCAGGCGAAAAAGGGGGATGCTTAACCCTTTGTGTCTCACATTTTTCTGTTCAATATAGCACGTTGAAAATTATTACTCGGGGGTTCTTGGAGTCGCTGATTACGAATCTGATGTTAGAATAATAAAATTTTCACATCCAAGATGGCGATTTCAACATGGCGGACTCACTTTTCCAAAAATTGACGTAGAGCAGTAAAAGCTTGTACTCGTGGGTTTTTGGGGTCGCTGATTACGAATCAGAAGTATTAATAAAGTAACCGCGCTTGGTTGATTCCAGAGACACGAACGAGGACGTAGCGGTTATTGTCTATTCAGCGTAAATGAGTATACATGTATTACCAGTTATATCTTAACACCTTGCATAAACATTTTAGATATGGAATATCTTATGTTTAGACTTTTCAGACCGACCTTTTTAAACTCGTTATCTTGAGTTCGAAATAATCGAAATTTCAATTTCAGATTCGTAATCAGAGACCCCAAAAACCCCCGGGAACAAGTTTTTAGTATTGTACGTCTATTTTTTGGAAAAATGAGTCCGCCATCTTGGATGTTAACATTTCAACTTTCTGACTTCAGATTCGTAATCAGCGACCCCAAAAATCCCGTAGAAACAATTTTTCGAATGATTGAATGGAAAACAAAGCGAAAATTGATTTTTTACTTCAAAAGAGAGCTTTTTTCACCATTTGTTTATTTATAACTAATTAACAATTCAATGAATATCAATTTTTGTTATTTAATATGATGAAAAAACATCTTAGCTGATAGAAGAATGTATAATCACTAATATATACCTGTAAATACAATTTTTATACGCAAAAATCTAAAACGAAACAGGTGGTCAATATATTGACCACCAAGCCACAAAGGCTTAATAGATATGAAACGAAGGCGAAATTCCCGGTAGTTACTCCTGTGCTGGACGAAGGGAAAGATGAAGCGATCATAAGTCAAATGAAGAGAGACAAACATCTCGCATATATGCGAAAGAGTAGCAACACGCGACAGGAAATACAAGCTGCTAGTACCCCAGAGAAGAACGTCATATAGACATCGGAATATAATAGGAACAAGATACCTCTTCTGGAATTTTATGGTTCACCGACGGCTCAGGAAGATGAGAGCGAGGTGAGCTTAGGTAGGACGTCAGACGAACCAGAGGCGAACCTTACAGATGACGAAGTGACTAGAGCCTTACGAAGAGAGAGTCTAACGAGTTCTAAGCGTACTCTAATCGCAGATCGGATGCCCGACGATTCGGCCAAGTTGCACGAACCCATGGATATAATGGAGGAAATAGCAAGAGAGGCGAGACAAACCTCACACCAGCTAGGCTCATGCTTTGTGATAATTTGAATCCTGATTGGCAAAAGGTAGAAATTTTTTTTTTATAGTTGAATATCGATTTTCTTTTGATAATATCACCGCCGTATTTATTATTAATTAATTAATACAATGGCCATAGGGCCTGGAGCATGATAACAAATGTACGACATCACAGAAACAGTATCACAGTACGAGTAAATAAAAAACGATGAATAATATAGGCCTAAAACTAGATTGACGATATGAAAAAAACGTAAACTGGGAACCGTACAACGATAAATAATAAATATATATATATGGGCAATTCTCTGTGGGATCGAACATGAAAAAATTTGATTTGGCTCAAAATTTTTTTGTAAGTTCTAGGGCATCAAGCCGATTTCCCAGAATTTTTTTAGATTTTTTCGAGCACTTTAACCCCCTTTAATAGATAGGCAAAGTTGCTGATTTTGCTGTTTTTGCATTTTCAGAGGCATTTTCAACCTTAATTTACACCCTGAAAATGACCTCTGAGGCAAAAAATGAATGGGACACTTTTTCCTGCAAATTGCCTGAATTTTATAGAAAAATTATCTCCAAGGTCATTGGAGCACATTAAGTACTCCACATTACCAATTGGAGCCTCTATTTTTGAACCCTGGGAGTTCGCTCGTCAAGCCCCACACCACATGGGTACTAAAAGTTGTCCCAACTCATACCACATACAGCCTATATAGTGAAAAAATGGGCCTGGACTCTGGAAGCTCCCAAAAAATTAATATATTAACTAAAATAGGGGTAAGAACAGGCTAAAATGACAATTCAAGGGGAGCTTTGTACCGCCAACACTTCCAATTTTTGCAAACACTTGTCTGTGGTATTATTACAATTATCCACTGTAAAAACTCACATTCTATCATACTAATACATATCCTGAGTTGTCAATATCATATTTATATAGATCAAGCATTACTATACTACTTGACGCCACCTTACTTTCAGTAGTTACATGTATTGATGGTCAATAGATTGGCTCTATTGTGTTAAAATTTACAAGAAACTACTAATAAAGTACATTGTCATGAATTGCATTCACTCGATAAGAAAGATTAATCCAGAAAGTAAATTGTAAGCTGTGCATTACACGTACACCTTATAACACACTAGGCAGTGCATAGATATCATATGATTTTTTTAATATCAACAAGAAAATGTTGAATTTCACTTACATGGGTAATATTCATGAATGTGGGACTCATGAAATCCACTCATATTGTATAAACTGCATAGCTAAGGTCCAAGCAGCTATCGCCGGATGGGCTCAAACTACAACCTCAAGTTATTTACTCATGAAAATAGATAATATGAATCAATCCACTCGAAAGTATGATCACTAGATGCGCAATTTGATAAGGAATTCAAATATATATGGTTTGCCTGTGTTTAAATGACTTTATAAACCACTTTGTGAACGTTATACTTGCCTATACTGGAGATATATATGACCCATGTATGGCAAAGGTTAGGTTACCGACCATAGACTTTTAGACATGCAAAGCTACTTTGGAAGCTCCAAACTCATTTCTGGACAGGCAAACTATATATATTTGAATTCCTTATCAAATTGCGCATTTAGTGATCATACTCTCAAGTAGATTGATTCACATTAGCTAATTCCATGAGTAAATAACTCGAAGTTGTATTTTGAGCCCACCAGGCAATAGCTGCCTGGACCTCAGCTATGCAGTTTATACAATATGAGTGGATTTCATGAGTCCCACATTCATGAATATTACCCATGTTGAGTGAACTTCAACATTTTCTTGTTGATATTAAAAAAATCATATGATATCTATGCACTGCCTAGTGTGTTATAAGGTGTACGTGTAATGCACAGCTTACAATTTACTTTCTGGATTAATCTTTCTTATCGAGTGAATGCAATTCATGACAATGTACTTTATTAGTAGTTTCTTGTACATTTTAACACAATAGAGCCAATATATTGACCATTAATACATGTAACTACTGAAAGTAAGGTGGCGTCAAGTAGTATAGTAATGCTTGATCTATATAAATATGATATTGACAACTCAGGATATGTATTAGTATGATAGAATGTGAGTTTTTACAGTGGATAATTGTAATAATACCACAGACAAGTGTTTGCAAAAATTGGAAGTGTTGGCGGTACAAGGCTCCCCTTGAATTGTCATTTTAGCCTGGTTTACCCCTATTTTAGTTAATATATTAATTTTTTGGGAGCTTCCAGAGTCCAGGCCCATTTTTTCACTATATAGGCTGTATGTGGTATGAGTTGGGACAACTTTTAGTACCCATGTGGTGTGGGGCTTGACGAGCGAACTCCCAGGGTTCAAAAATAGAGGCTCCAATTGGTAATGTGGAGTACTTAATGTGCTCCAATGACCTTGGAGATAATTATTCTATAAAATTCAGGCAATTTGCAGGAAAAAGTGTCCCATTCATTTTTTGCCTCAGAGGTCATTTTCAGGGTGTAAAGTAAGGTTGAAAATGCCTCTGAAAATGCAAAAACAGCAAAATCAGCAACTTTGCCTATTCATTAAAGGGGGTTAAAGTGCTCGAAAAAATCTAAAAAAATTCTGGGAAATCGGCTTGATGCCCTAGAACTTACAAAAAAATTTTGAGCCAAATCAAATTTTTTCATGTTCGATCCCACAGAGAATTGCCCATATATATATATATATATATACAAGATGCACGTCTGCTGTAGTCTGCTACGGACATCGGCTATTTCGTCGCTTGGGAGGAAGAACGTTCCATTTCAGAAACTTGCTATAAAAAGTTCCATTTCAGAAACTTTCTATAAACAGTGCCGTTTCAGATTGACAAGTATAGAAAGTGCCATTTCAGAAAAAATCTATAAAAAGTGCCATTTCAGAAAATTTCTATAAAAAGTGCCGTTTCAGGAGAAATTTTTTCCCTCGGAGTTTTTCTGATTTCGGGGATGATGTCGTATGCATGTCTCTGTATGTACATGTGTGTATGTGTGTGTACACGTCTGAGAATGACAACTTGATCCCACGTCGAGACGTGATACTCTGAAAGTAAACTATTTCCATTACATATTTTCTTCATCGATGGATTTGGATGAAAATTGGTATCTATACGTTTTTGAGGTCGCTGATTACGAATCCGACCTCAGATTTGAAAAATTCGAATTAGAGCCTCTAAGATCACCTAAAAAAAATTTGAAAAGGTACTGGATTATGATGAAAAATGGTATGAATGAGTTTTTGAGCTTGCTAATCACGAATCTGGCCTCAAATTTTAAAAATTAAAATTAGAGCCTCTAAGATCACCTGACAAAAATTTGGAAAAAAATGAAATTTTGTTGAAAATTGGTATATATGGGATTTCGAGGTCACTGATTACGAATCCGGCATCAAAATTTAAAAATCAAAATTGGAGCCTCTAAGATCACCTGACAAAAATTTGAAAAGATACTGGATTTTGATGAAAATTAGTATACGTGGGTTTTTGAGGTCACTGATTATGAATCCGGCCTTAGATTTTAAAAATTCGGATTTAGCCTCTAAGACCACCTGACAAAAATTTGAAAAGATACTGGATTTTGATGAAAATTAGTATACGTGGGTTTTTGAGGTCACTGATTATGAATCCGGCCTTAGATTTTAAAAATTCGAATTTAGCCTCTGAGACCACCTGACAAAAATTTGGAAAAAATGGAATTTTGTTGAAAGTTAGTATGCATGGGATTCCGAGGTCGCTGATTACGAATCTGGCATCGAATTTTAAAAATTGAAATAAGAGCCTCTAAGATCACCTGATAAATGTTTGAAAAGATATTGGATTATTAATAAAAATCAGTATCCATGGGTTTTTGAGGTCGCTGATTACGAATCCGGCCTCAGATTTTAAAAATTCGAATTTCGCCTCTAAGATTCCCTACCGAAAATTTGAAAAGATACTGGATTTTAATAAAAATCGGTATCCATGGATTTTTTTTGAGGTCACTGATTACGAATCCGGCCTCAGATTTTAAACATTCGTATTGTCATATGGTGTTCAGAAGCTGATTCGCATGATCTACATAATAATAAGATGGATCCGTACATTTTTCTAGTCCACCTTTCTTGCTCTCGGAAACAATGATATGACAATTTATAGGTAGATTTTGTATGACGGATCGAAAGGTTGGGTCGAGGACTACATTTTCTGAGAAAAAAAATTTGAAAAATTCGATTTGTGGTGGGCGTATAGAAAATTTAAAAAAAGTTTTAACCGATGTTCCCGTACTAACCCCTTTAAAAACGTACAAGGGGTTGATTTTCGAAATTTTGTTCAAACCAATCGTTAGATGAGCTTGAGCGCTTTCATAATTCATGTTGCAAAATTTGAAAGCATTGATGCGTGGGCGTAATCTCTGTTAACGAAAATGGTGTGGTGACAATCGAAAATATTTTACCGATGTTCTCTTTAAAAACGTACAGAGGGTTGATTCTTCAAATTTTTTTTCGAGCAGATCGTTAGAGGAGCTTGAACGCTTTCATAGTTAATGTTGGAAAATTTGGAAACATCGATGCGTGGGCGTAATCTTTGTGGAAGAAAATGGTGTGGTGACAATTAAACATTTTCGTCAATTTTCTTATTCATGCTAAACCAAAATTATACAGTTTCGAGGTATCTTTGGTATTGCAAATCGAAAGGTAGGATCGAGGACTACATTTCCATAAGAAAAAAATTTTGAAAAATTCAAGTTGTGGTGGGCGTATGGGGAATTTAAAAAATTGTTATCGATGTCCGGATGGGACCCCTTTTAAAACATACGAAGGGTTGATTTTTTGAAAATATGTTCGAGCAGATCGATAAAGAAGCCGCGGCGCATCCTACATTCGAATCGACAAATTTGATAATATTCATGCGTGGGCGTATTCTCTGTGAAAGAAAATGGTGGGGAGATAGAAAATTTTGGTTTTTATTTAAATTATTTACCGATGATACAATTGAAAATTTCAATGTTTTCAATGGAAAGACACGAGCGAGCGATAGTGAGTGAGTGATTTTGACTAGTGAGCAATAATTTTCACAACGTTTTACTACTTCAAGTTTAACAACCACCTGTTGCAGTTTGAAATGACGAGAATTTATTATAAATCTTCAAAAATTGGATAATATCGTTTCCGTAAGATGCGAATTAGCATCTGAACACCATATGACAAAGCCAGAAAAACATACGAATTCTACTGTATTATACTGTATTAACCATTGATTGACTCCCCAAAATCCCTCATATAATAATATTCATCAAGACCCAGTGTATTTTCTCGAATGGTCTATATTGGGTCTTGGAAATCTGAGGCAGGATTCGTAATCAGCGATCTCAAAAACCCATGGATTCCATTTCTCTCTATATTAAAAGCTAGACCGCCGCCGCCGCCGCCGTGGAAATTTCATCCCTCATTTTCATCCCTCATTTTTATCCCTCATTTTCATCCCTCATTTTATCTCTCATTTTTATCCCTCATTTTCATCCCTCATTGAATTAAAAAACAGAATAGGTAAAATATGATAATTCAGCATGCTATAAAAAATTTTTTTTTCATTGTCAATTTTGTTTAAGATTTTTTCATTAATTATTCGGACATCATCATTACGACTGGTTATAAGGAAAGATGAAAACTCTTCATCTTTTGATCTTACATTATGATGTAGATTAAAAATTTAAAAATTTTTCCATAAAGCAGAGAATTTTATGGTTTCGTTTATTACTGAGATTTTTGTTCCAACTGGGAGAATTTGTTGAAAATCTCCTCCCGAAAGTAATATTTTATCCAAAAGGTTTATTATTATTATAAATATCTCGTAATGTAAGATCTACAATTTCCAAAGCTTTTTTGGAAATCGTAGATGCTTCGTCCCATATTATGACATCACATTCTCTGATTTTAATTTTATCTGATATATTTCTGAAGAATAATGTTTGACAGGAATTTGAATCAAGTGGTAATTTAAGAGTCTTATGACTTGTCATACCTTTGGGTAATAAAATGGATGCAATACCAGTCCATGCCATATATAATATTTGTTTTCCTATGCTTAAAACATAATAAATAATACAAGTAAAAAGGAAAGTTTTGCCTGTGCCCGCAGATCCATCAATAAAAATTAATTTATTATCACCAGATTAATGATTTTTTATGATAAGTAAAACAAATTTTTATAAGTCCCAATATTTATATTTTCAATCAATTTATGAGATATGACAGGATCTGGTAAGCCATAATCTGAACATTCATAATTTTCTGATTTCAAAATTTCATTTATAGCGTTTAGAAAATTATTCTTAGGTTCTTCCGAAAAATCTTCATGGAAGTGACATTTGAATTTTTCCCAGGTTTTAAGAGAAAAGATAGGCTTACTAAGATTAAAAAATATGCAAAAATTTTTCGTAATTGTTTAGGTAACATAATATGACACGCTTCATCAAACATATATGCACCTCGCTCATCTAGGCTATTTCGGCACGCGCAAACTTGCAATCCTCGCTGCGCTCGGATCGCAAACGTTTTTCGTGCCGAAATCGCCTAACCTCGCTCGGGTGCATAATATACTATTATCATATTCTACAAGTCCCATAGCTACAGCTATTTCGGTGAAATTAACGTATGCAGTATTATTGTATGTCTTTAAATCATCAAAAGAAGTTGCACCTCTAACTCGAAGCTATATTAATTTTAAATGAAATAATTCTTGTTCATTGGGAGAAATAGAAATGAGTCATCCGATTGTTAGAATCCGAATTGTTAGTCCGATTGTTAGTCCGAAGCTAAGAGCGTAGGTTTTCGTAATTTTGTAGCTTACGCATATTAAAAGAAACTCAAAAAAATGTCAGCTGCATAAAACTTTTTTTTATGGCATATTTTAAACTTTAAACAAGAACTGGGGGGTTGGCGAGCGAAGCGAGCAGGGGGGGTACCCCTCCCTAGTTTTATTAAAATCCAGTATCTTTCCAAATTTTCGGTAGGCAATATTAGAGGCTAAATTCGAATTTTTAGAATCTGAGGCCGGATTCGTAATCGGCGGCCTCGAAATCCCATATATACTAATTTTCAACAAAGTTCCATTTTTTTCCAAATTTTTGTCAGGTGATCTTAAAGGCTCGATCTAATTTGAATTTCCAAAATCTGAGGTCGGATTCGTAATCAGTGACCTCAAAAACCCACGTATACTAATTTTCTTCAAAATCCAGTATCTTTTCAAATTTTTGTCAGGTGGTCTTAGAGGCTAAATTCGAATTTTTAAAATCTAAGGCCGGATTTATAATCAGTGACCTCAAAAACCCATGTATACTAATTTTCATCAAAATCCAGTATCTTTTCAAATTTTTGTCAGGTGATCTTAAAGGCTCTAATTTTGATTTTTAAAATTTGATGCCGGATTCGTAATCAGTGATCTCGAAATCCCATATATACCAATTTTCAACGAAATTCCATTTTTTTCCAAATATTTGTCAGGTGATCTTAGAGGCTCTAATTTTAATTTTTAAAATTTGAGGCCAGATTCGTGATTAGCAAGCTCAAAAACTCATGCATACCATTTTTCATCATAATCCAGTACCTTTTCAAATTTTTTTTAGGTGAACTTAGAGGCTCTAATTCGAATTTTTCAAATCTGAGGTCGGATTCGTAATCAGCGACCTCAAAAACGTATAGATACCAATTTTCATCCAAATCCATGGATGAAGAGAATATGTAATGGAAATAGTTTACTTTCAGAGTATCACGTCTCGACGTGGGATCAAGTTGTCATTCTCAGCCGTGTACACACACATACACACATGTACATACAGAGCCATGCATACGACATCGTCCCCGAAATCAGAAAAACTCCGAGGGAAAAAATTTCTCCTGAAACGGCACTTTTTATAGAAATTTTCTGAAATGGCACTTTTTATAGATTTTTTCTGAAATGGCACTTTCTATACTTGTCAATCTGAAACGGCACTGTTTATAGAAAGTTTCTGAAATGGAACTTTTTATAGCAAGTTTCTGAAATGGAACGTTCTTCCTCCCAAGCGACGATTTATCATCATACATACATATATACATATATCGTCGCTTGGGAGGAAGAACGTTCCATTTCAGAAACTTGCTATAAAAAGTTCCATTTCAGAAACTTTCTCTAAACAGTGCCGTTTCAGATTGACAAGTATAAAAAGTGCCATTTCAGAAAAAAATCTATAAAAAGTGCCATTTCGGAAAATTTCTATAAAAAGTGCCGTTTCAGGAGAAATTTTTTCCGTCGGAGTTTTTCCGACTTCGGGGATGATTACGTATGCATGTGTCTGTATGTACATGTGTGTATGTGTGTGTGTACACGTCTGAAAATGACAACTTGATCCCACGTCGAGACGTGATACTCTGAAAGTAAACTATTTACATTACATATTTTCTTCATAGATGGATTTGGATGAAAATTGGTATCTATACGTCTTTGAGGTCGCTGATTACGAATCCGACCTCAGATTTTAAAAATTCGAATTAGAGCCTCTAAGATCACCTAAAAAAAATTTGAAAAGGTACTGGATTTTGATGAAAATTGGTATGCGTGGGTTTTTGAGTTTGCTGATCACGAATCTGAACTCAAAATTTGGAAATTCAAATTAGAGCCTCTAAGATCACCTGACAAAAATTTGGAAAAAAATGGAATTTTGTTGAAAATCAGTATACATGGGATTTCAAGGTCGCTGATTATGAATCTAACATCAAATTTTAAAAATTAAAATTAGAGCCTCTAAGATCACCTGACAAAAATTTGGAAAAAAATGGAATTTTGTTGAAAATTACTATACATGGGATTTCGAGGTCGCTGATTACGAATCCGGCATCAAATTTTAAAAATTAAAATTAGAGCCTCTAAGATCACCTGACAAAAATTTGGAAAAAAATGGAATTTTGTTGAAAATCAGTATACATGGGATTTCAAGGTCGCTGATTATGAATCTGACATCAAATTTTAAAAATTAAAATTAGAGCCTCTAAGATCACCTGACAAAAATTTGGAAAATAATGGAATTTTGTTGAAAATTACTATACATGGGATTTCGAGGTCGCTGATTACGAATCCGGCATCAAATTTTAAATATCAAAATTAGAGCCTCTAAGATCACCTGACAAAACTTTGAAAAGATACTGGATTTTGATGAAAATTAGTATACGCAATTTTTTAGGTCACTGATTATGAATCCGGCCTTAGATTTTAAAAATTCGAATTTCACCTCTAAGATTGCCTACCGGAAGTTTCAAAAGATACTGGATTTGAATAAAAATCGGTATCCATGGTTTCTTTTTTGTCACTGATTACGAATCCGGCCTCAGATTTTAAAAATTCGTATTGTCATATAGAGTTCAGAAGCTGATTCGCATGATCTACATAATAATAAGATGGATCCGTACATTTTTCTAGTCCACCTTCCTTGCTCTCGGAAACAATGATATGAGAATTTAGAGGTAGATTTAGTATGATTCGATCGATAGGTGGGGTCGAGGACTACACTTTCTGAGAAAAAAAAATTTCGAAAAATCTGAGTTGTGGTAGGCGTATAGAGAATTTAAAAAATGTTTTACCAATGTTCCCGTATTATCTCCTTTAAAAACGTACAAAGGGTTGATTTTTCTAAATTTTGTTCGAGCATATCGTTAGAGGAGCTTGAGCGCTCTCCTAATTCATGTTGAAAAATGTGGAAACATTGATGCGTGGGCGTATCCTCTGTCTACAAAAATTGTGTGGTGATAAAAAAAAATTCCGTCAATTTCCTCAATGATGCAGAACCAAAATTATACAATTTAGAGGTAGATTTAGTATGACGGATCGAAAGGTGGGGTCGAGGACTACATTTTCATAGAAAGAAAATTTTGAAAAATTCGATTTGTGGTGGGCGTATAGGGAATTTAAAAAAAGTTTTAACCGATGTTCCCGTACTATCCCCTTCAAAACCGTACAAGGGGTTGATTTTTCAAAATTTTGTTCAAACCGATTGTTAGATGAGCTTGAGCGCTTTCATAATTCATGTTGAAAAATTTGAAAGCATTGATGCGTGGGCGTAATCTCTGTTAACGAAAATGCTGAGGTGACAATCGAAAATTTTTTACCGATGTTCCTGTATTATCCTCTTTAAAAACGTGCAAAGGGTTGATTCTTCAAAATTTTTTTCGAGCAGATTGTTAGAGGAGCTTGAACGCTTTTATAGTTAATGTTGGAAACTTTGAAAACATCGATGCGTGGGCGTATTCTTTGTGGAAGAAAATGGTGTGGTGACAATCAAACATTTTCGTCAATTTTCTTATCCATGCTAAATCAAAATTATACAGTTTCGAGGTATCTTTGGTATTGCAGATCGGAAGGTGGGATCGAGGACTACATTTCCATAAGAAAAAAATTTTGAAAAATTCAAGTTATGGTGGGCGTATGGAGAATTTAAAAAATTGTTTACCGATGTCCGGGTGGGACCCCCTTTTAAAAACGTACGAAGGGTTGATTTTTTGAAAATATGTTCGAGCAGATCGATAGAGAAGCCGGGGCGCATCCTACATTCGAATCGACAAATTTGATAATATTCATGTGTGGGCGTATTCTCTGTGAACGAAAATGGTGGGGAGATAGAAAATTTTGGTTTTTAATTAAATTATTTATCGATAATACAATTAAAAATTTCAATGTTCATCTATATTTATAATAGAGCAAATGAAAGACATGAGCGAGCGATAGTGAGTGAGTGATTCTGACTAGTGATTAATAATTTTCACAACGTTTTACTACTTTAAGTTTAACAACCACCTGCTGCAGTTTGAAATGACGAGAATTTATTATAAATCTTCAAAAATTGGATAATATCGTTTCCGTAAGATGCGAATCAGCATCTGAATACCATATGACAAAGCCAGAAAAACATACGAATTCTACTGTATTATACTGTTTTAACCATTGATTGACTCCCAAAAAACCCTCATATAATAATTTTCATCAAAACCCAGTGTATTTTCTCGAATGGTCTATATTGGATCTTGGAAATCTGAGGCCGGATTCGTAATCAGAGACCTCAAAATCCCATGGATTAAATTTTTTATTAAAATCCAGTATCTTACCAAATTTTCGGTAGGCAATATTAGAGGCTAAATCCGAATCTGAGGCCGGATTCGTAATCAGCGGCCTCGAAATCCCATATATACTAATTTTCAACAAAGTTCCATTTTTTTTCCAAATTTTTGTCGGGTGATCTTATAGGCTCGATCTAATTTCAATTTTTAAAATCTGAGGTCGGATTCGTAATCAGTGACCTCAGAAACCCACGTATACTAATTTTCATCAAAATCCAGTATCTTTCCAAATTTTGTCAGGTGATCTTAGAGGCTCTGATTTTAATTTTTGAAATTTGATGCCGGATCCGTCATCAGCGACCTCGAAATCACATGTATACTAACTTTCAACAAAATTCCATTTTTTTCCAAATTTTTGTCTGGTGATCTTAGAGGCTCTAATTTTAATTTTTAAAATTTGATGTCAGATTCGTAATCAGCGACCTCGAAATCCCATGTATACTGATTT
Organism: Aphelinus atriplicis; assembly: GCA_020882685.1. Classification (NCBI taxonomy): domain Eukaryota; kingdom Metazoa; phylum Arthropoda; class Insecta; order Hymenoptera; family Aphelinidae; genus Aphelinus; species Aphelinus atriplicis. Next base: position 1,001,005 of record JAJGQD010000024.1, read on the forward strand.
TCAACAAAATTCCATTTTTTTCCAAGTTTTTGTCAGGTGATCTTAGAGGCTCTAATTTGAATTTCCAAATTTTGAGTTCAGATTCGTGATCAGCAAACTCAAAAACCCACGCATACCAATTTTCATCAAAATCCAGTACCTTTTCAAATTTTTTTTAGGTGATCTTAGAGGCTCTAATTCGAATTTTTAAATGTGACGGCAAGCGTCTAGAGACAGTTTTTATGCGTACCGCGCGAGAGGTATAGCACCTCGCGCGGGCCCGATACCCAACGCTAGGGTCCGAGTGCGGCGCACGTGCGTCGCGCCGCGCGCCTCAGCAACGGGCGCGGAAGGGCCATAAAGCGCAATTCTCGCCCCTCGGCCTTCGCCGCGCGTTTTTTTTGAATACCCTTTCCAACGGGTAAGATCGCCGAAAATCAAAATCGGTATTTCGCGTTTTTCCGCGCGAATATTAAGATTAGAAGCTCGCGACATTAGAATTTTTGATAGATAATCATGAGATCTTCAAAACAAGATCTCACATGATGTGGTTTTGAACTTTCTTTTCGATGTTTCAAGGTAAATTTATGTTTAGAATCAGAAGCAAATTAGGTAAATTTAACATTTATAATTTAAATAAGCATTTCAAATAGGTAGATTCTCGATTCATAAGGATTATAGGAAGTTATATTTAAATTTTAAGAGTATTTTTATCAGGAATTGGACTTTAGAATATAATTAGATTGTAAGGAATTGAATTAGAATAAAGAATAGATGATTAGGAATGAGTTTGTAACTGAACCATCGCGTGGATATAGGAATGCGGCATAGCGCGCTGCAACGAGACGCGCGTGCAGCAACCCGCGCGCGGCATAGCGCTGAGGCGGGAAGGGCCTGCTATCTCTCGGAAAAGCAATAAAATGGCAACTCTCACTTTCCGGGCCGCGATGTGCGCTTTTCCAGCAGTCTTTCCGAAACACAGGCGTTAATGAAAACGCGCGTAATATTTCGGTTTTTCGCTTACTAAAATTCGAATTCTTATTTTAACGCAATTTCACCTAATAATTTTCTGCTCGAAATTTAATTACGAATCGAATGAGACCGCGCAAGCTTAGGTTTGAGGCCAATTTATAGCCAAACTATGCAAATTATGCTCGATTAATTTCATATTTGAGTCGATATATCCGACTTGTAGATATTAAACGTCAAGAATACGAAGTTCAAGCGCGATACAACTAAAATTGTGGATTTTAGATTTTCAATTAGAGACACGCCCCCGCGCTTAGCACAGGCCTAGGAAAACGAGTGAGAGTAAGTCCCGTAAAAGTTAGTTTTTAGCTAATCAAAATTTGGTTTTTCACATTATAACAAAACGAGTTGGTTATTCATAGAGGAAATTTCAAGACCTTTCAGAAAAGACCTCATAACAAGTAGGTACATTATTTTCGCGAGTTGTTTTTGACACAAAATACATGTTTCTGAGTAAAGTCCGTAAGTTTTTAAGTAATATTAAGTAAGTTTAAGCATATTAGACCTATTTCAAAGTCGAATAATGACTCGAAAAGGTATATTTTCATAGAATAAGACTATTGAATAAGCGCGACGCGTAATATTGTGCGAATCAGTGTAGTGGCTTGCACGCGAGCCTGAATCCGCGCAAGTCAACTCGCAGATCCGCGCAAATCAACGTGTAAATTCGCGGTATAACATACGCATATAAATGCAATACGTATATGGTTATAAGCTAAGTACTAAATTTCCACCACTATGTAACATTAAGGATATGTAAGGGTGAATTGGAAGGAGGAAGAGGCGTTTCCCGGGTGGTTTCCCCCAAAATTGAGTCAACCAATAGGAGACGGGGCCCGGCCGCCGATAACGGTCCATTGGGGGGTCGCTGCGTAGGAAGGAGGAGGAGGTGGGAGGAAAACTCATGCGCTCTCTCTCGCTCCACTGCACAGGATGCGCCCTTGGCGGTGGCGGGGGTGGCGGGGACTGACCCTCCCATCCTCCCTCTCTGACTCTCTCTTGCTCTCTCTCGCTCCAATGTACGGGATCTATCCTTGCCACGGGAGTGAGTGAGAGATCCGATATTGCGCTCTCGCTTCCTCCAATGGATCCTTATGGGCCAAAATCAGTATAAGAAGGGCCTACGCAGTGCATCGCCAGCACAGTGACGCCTGCTCTTGGAGTAAGTGGCACTGCAAAGGAAGACTTGGTCTCCTAGCTCACCTCGGCTTACGTTCTCACCGAAGACGGGATTTTCCCCGGCTCGTGAGCTTCGTTCCGTTTTGACTATTGGACCACGTCGTCCCGGTCGTTTCTTTTTTTGCCCCAGCTCTCTCGGCCGCCGCTACTACTAGACAGATTCGTCCAGGCTTCTAGTAGCGTCGACGAGCGATCTGGTGAGCGTACAGTATACCCGGCCAACGTCGCCGTCGGTTTTGTCGGGGCCTAAGTCGCCTATTTTCGTATATTCGGTCTAAGTCACCGCCGGACTCCGTCTCGATATCCCCGGTCCACGTTGCCGCTGATCACAGAGGACGCCCCTTCGCCTCCCAATTCACCCAACCATAGAGGAGTGTACCGGATTTTCATTGGATAAATAAATCAAGGAAAAATAGTAAGTGTTGTGGGATTTTTGAAGGCCCTAATCCTTCATTTTTCATTTCTCTCTTATCGAATTCTATCGTTTCTCTTTACTGACACTCGTCGTTTCGCTTTTGAGCGGTAACGAGAACGAGACGCCTCACAGCGGCTCGGGAAGAGTGCAACCACTATTAGATCGGTAACGGACGAAAGCCTTGGTGCGATTGGCCGCGATCATTTACTTTTTTTGTGCCTGACTGAAGCCACTCGACCCCTGGTCGCGACTCGAGGCTCGGCAGCCCTTTCGGAGCGGCCCTCGTAATGGACTAGGTCCAAGGAGACGCTCCGTCGTGCATCATAGCGCATAACCAGGCCCGCAACGACGCTTAGTCGTGGCCGCGCAACTATCGAGCTACATTACCTGAGCTAAATTAGTATATTTTTTTTGTCTTATATTTTGAATTTTGAACCGCGGAAAGTAAAGTCACGCGCTATTCGATTTTGTCTCGGTCTTTTTGTTTTCTTTTTACTGACGATTGATTTACATTTTATCCCGCGAGAACGCACAGACGGACAGAGCTTCGCCAGCTCAACACTGACGTGACATAAAATCTGAGGTCGGATTCGTAATCAGCGACCTCAAAGACGTATAGATACCAATTTTCATCCAAATCTATCTATGAAGAAAATATGTAATGTAAATAGTTTACTTTCAGAGTATCACGTCTCGACGTGGGATCAAGTTGTCATTTTCAGACGTGTACACACACACATACACACATGTACATACAGACACATGCATACGTAATCATCCCCGAAGTCGGAAAAACTCCGACGGAAAAAATTTCTCCTGAAATGGCACCTTTTATAGAAATTTTCCGAAATGGCACTTTTTATAGAATTTTTCTGAAATGGCACTTTTTATACTTGTCAATCTGAAACGGCACTGTTTATAGAAAGTTTCTGAAATGGAACTTTTTATAGCAAGTTTCTGAAATGGAACGTTCTTCCTCCCAAGCGACGATATATACTATATGTTGTCGAGAACGAAATCGGGACGCGAGTGTGTAGTGAAGCGAACGTGGTGGACGTCGCCAGAGCAGTTGTGATTTTGAAAAGTTGATTGAAATAGGCTAACCTTCTTGCTATTTCTTCAATTCGTCCATTCAAGATAAAAGATCATTGTTGATTCTTTATTAATCATGTTTATATGTAACACTTCAATAGACATCTTTACCAACACACGATCGTTATATGTTCCAGTGTATTATTTTAATGATAACATGAGAAAGTAGCGAAATCTAGCATCAACTGACAAGTATCCAATAGTGTGGATAGCGTATACAGAAATAGTATTTTTTCAAAGTACACCCTAAAGCAATTGTTGCACGATCTGTTATCAAATGTCAATACACTCCATATCAATTCACTCATGTTCCGATAGAATGTATTGAAATTCAAAATCTACGTCAAGTAGTTGAGATAGAAAGTAATAAATTACCAATTCTATGTCAAGCAGTTGAAGAACTAGTATGTACACTTTGGAAGGGTTCAGTATCAAATTCATAATAATTACAAATCGAATAAAATACTCCATAATCGAAATTATCTTTCTCATAGTACAAGTAACGATTTTCACTAGAATCTCAAATCCCAATGATAAATACATGAATGAAACTTTTTACATTACAATTCTTAACGTTTGAATATTACAATTCTACATCATGATATTATTTTCATTCTTCAATTGAAATGTATTTATTTTGTTTTACTTCTTTTTTCCATTCCTTTCAGTCAATGGAATTAACAAATGCATACTTGCCACGGGCCCGTTGTTTCACAGTTTCCGATGAAATTCATCTACGGTACGATTCTTTCATGCGAATTCATTTCATTCAAAAATCTAGCTCCTGCTTGTAATATAGGAAATGCTGATCAAACACGGAAAGAAAAGGATGGAAATTTTGATGCTCAATGCTTCTTGAATCTACATTTCTGCAAGTAACAAAGGCGATAAATCAATTTCCATCCTTCAAACATGTCTTAAACATCCCTTAGTAGTAGGGGTCGATTAAGTAGGGACAGACGTGGTGGGGGTGTCTGGCGCCGACTTTGGTATTCTGGGTCGATTCAGTAGGGATTTGTGGTGGGGGGAGATCTCGGGTCGATTTTTGTCGCGCGCTTGAGCGGTGCGGCGCGGTATTGCGGGGCCGCGTGCGGTATTGCGGGACCGTCTTTCGCGGCCCCCTCCCTGGTGGGTGGTGTGCAAATTTTTGTGCAAATTTTTTTTTTTGTATATTTGTGTGTGGTTTTTCGGTCTCTTGTGAATGAGGTGGTAGGTGGGTGGGTGGTGTGCGAATTTCTTGTTGCAAATTTTTTTTTTCATCGATTCGTATGTGTGTATACGGTTGTGTAACGAAAGGGTTATTGTATTGTGAATGCGTATGAGCGCGAAGCGCGAGCAAGTCGTATGGGTGAGCGCGAAGCGCGATCCGCGTTTTTCGTATGTGTATGCGGCGAGCGCGAAGCGCGAGTTACGTTTTTCGTATATGTATGAGTGAGCGCGAAGCGCGATCCGCGTATCTCGTACATGTATGCGGCGAGCGCGAAGCGCGAGTATGCGTCTTTCGTATATGTATGCGGCGAGCGCGAAGCGCGAGTATACGAGTTTCGTATATATGTATGCAGCGAGCGCGAAGCGCGAGTAGGATATACGTTCGTATATGCGCCAACGTGTGTGTGCGGGTCTACGTTCGTATACGCGGTTGGCTGTGTGTGTGTGTTTCATCCTGTTGCGTCGTGCGTCTGTGCTGCAGCGAACGCGCCGCGCGGGCCGGGTATACGTTCGTATATGCGGTTGGCTCTGTGTGCGTGTGTGCGTGTGTCGCCAGATGTGATGCCTGGCTCGAGATCTTGGTCGATTTTCCAGCATAGGCCCGGGCGAAGGAGAGAATGAGAGAGAGCGAGAGAGTGCGCGCGCCGATGCACAAGTGGGGAGAGCGGGCCGCGTGACGTCACGGCGCCCTCGGAAAAGCGGGCCGCCGCTGCGGAGAGGGGAGCGTTCGTATGCGTGGGACTCATGCACGTGCTCGTATGCACTTGCTCGGAGGGTGCGCGTATTTTCTCGGAAAAAAATCGGTGCAGGTTCTAACCCGCTCGCTTATCACCGATTTATGATGACGTTTATGATTTTTATTGATGCCAGATGGGCCAACGGAAATTTTGAGTTCCGAGTGTAACGGAAATTTCTAATCTTATTTATGATGCCGAAAGCGCGTATGAAAATGAATTCTTATATTATCTTATCGTAGAAGGAAAATGAAAAGAGGAAATTTCCTATATACATTTTTTTTATTTTCACACACAGATATAATTTGATACATGGGATTACATATGTTTTATATTATAATACTTTCTTGGTAAAATGCCAAGATATATTTATTTACAGAATATTCACTGTCGAGTTTAAACCGCACGCGATCTGTTTTCTGTATCAGTTGTTGCGTAGTATTCACATAGTTTTCCGTAGAATAAGCCAGGGCAACAGTAAATCATTTCGGTAAGTATGATCTCGAAATAATGTTCGAGGAACACTTTGTCCGAGGTCTGTTCAAACTTGTCTTTCACACGCTGCATAATATTGTAACTGTCGTCCAGGAGCAAATCGGCAATAAATAATTCTCCGTCATCCGAAGCGTACAAAATTTCTTTTTCAATGATGGTGGTCAGTTCGTCGAGAATATATCCCATACACTGGTTCACTGCTTGAGCAATGCGTTCGACGCGACGATATCTCTCGTCCACGCAAACGACACATTTTGTCAAACCGAGAAATGTATTCTTTTGAAGCACAACTGCTGGGGCGAAATTCCTTTTCTTTTTACATCTGTTGGTATCCACTTTTTCTTTCAAAATGACACATCGATGTCCGTGAGCTTTGGAAAAGTTTAATTCTATATTTCCAATGAGCAGTTTCAAGGGTTTTTCTGGATCGGTAATATCTTTATCTAGATATTTCAATACGTCCTCGAAATGAGACTGCAATTCAGTCCATGCAGACGATTCCAAAACTAGCCCCGTGCTGGAGTGTGAGAATAGGATCTTGATAATCGGCACAAATTGACACATGGTCCTCTCGTACGTGAGACGAGAGGACCATGTGTTCACTTCGGCGGTCTCCGCCATGACCACTTGATTTTCCTTGAAAATCTCGCCTCCCTGTCTCTCGTCGACGGTTCTCTTTAGCATAGCTTGCGCCATCGTGAAACACGTAATAAAGTACGAATTTTACTGCCTGGGAACCAGAGTATCGTACGAGAAAAAATCCGTGCTCGCCACCGAGATCTTATGCACTCGGAAAACGGATGTCTACTGGCGTCGCGTTACAGGGTCCGCCGCGGCGTACCCCGCGCGCGCGCGACCCGATAAGAAGGGAGGAGCCCTCAAGTCAGCCCAGAGAACTGCATTGGCGGCACGATGGTTTACGATCGTTAATGTCAAGACAATGACCTCCTTTCTACGAGAGTTCAGTGAGGCTGCGTGTTTTCGAGGGATGCCGAAATACTCTCGTTACACTTCAGCACTTGAGCTTTTCATCCTCGGTACTTGCACGTTGACTCCCATGCAACTGACCAGTGCACGTGTGAGCAAATTTCCAAGGAGAGGATGTTCCTCGGCGGGGGTGTACGTTGGAGGATAACAGTGGGACCTAAGTGAGGAAAATGTTTTCCAATTTTGTTCTGACGGAGGAGATCGTCATTCGAAATCTGAACATCTTAGTTTAGAAGATTGTTCAAATTTATATCAAATATGTGGAAATATGTGCGACGAAACTGTCATCGCAGTGGGTGACATGCTGATTTTGCTTAAGCATATATGTATATGCATCAATATCCACAATCCTTAATAACCTTATTTTATTTTTGATTGCCACACTGCAACGGAGCCTACTCTATAGAGTAATTTTCTCTTCGGATTCAGAATCAGCATGGAAAACTCTAGAAATACTGAAAATTTCAGAATGAACAGATCATTTTTCGAGGAGCTATCACAAATAGTTTATTTGGGGACATGCATTTTTTCACCTTACACTTCATTTTAAATACCATCCGGTTCAATTTATGGTGTTCTCGATAATTTTCCTCTATTCTATGATAAATTTCCTTTCATTTGACATCAATTTTCCAAATCGGACGCTTGACTGGTACACTACATGATTTTGACACAGAAATGCTCGAAACTTCCTATAGTGCGTCGTAATGAAAATTTAGATCCGACGAATCGATAGTGCTGATTGAGTCCTTTCAGCTTTCATCTTATAAAATTGAAAATTATATATGCATGGGTGTTCATTTTATGAGAGGAGAAGTATTTTTTTAGCGAGAGACATTAAATTGCAATATAATATTAAGATACAATAGAGTGAAAAAAAAGATCTATTCTAATGGATAATACTGAAGGATTAATGAAAATTTTTCATCACAACAAAATCTATTTTTGATCATGTTGTCATTTTTTTCTCTCAAAGAGCATGTTTTGGAATGAGGCAAAAACCGATATCTCAAATCAGACATCGGAACCTTCATTTTGGTAGCCTACGGGTAAAATACATGGTACTGTAAAAGCGTCCGAATCAACTTTGAATTATTTATCAATATTTTCATTATAAATTTCAATATTCATCTATATTTATTATAGAGCAAATGAAAGTCACGAGCGAGCGATAGCGATTGAGTGATTCTGGCTAGTACATACTACATAATAATATACTACACTATACAACGCAATATTTCGCAATTGATATCCGGAAAAACACATTTATAACACAGATTAAACAGGAATATGAACCATAGAATGTCATTTTCTACAAAATAGCTGCCAACTGTTGACTCAGTACCGATAGAATGAGAAAAAATTCAAGAAGCATGAAAGTAGGTCTAATGTAATGAAATCATGAATCAATTGCCTTCACTTTCAATAGAAAGACCATGAACCGATGTAGTTATTTGACGAAAATATGAATGAATATGGCGTGCTAAAACTATTTGTGATATCACATCTATGCATCGTATAAAATATCAATTAGGAGTGTATCCTCACGGACAGTGCTATTTGCTGATCATTTCTATTCACAACTATATCTGGATATTTGAAAAGAACTTAGGCACGCGGCTGTTTCACTGGTAATATTCTAAATCAAAATTTTGGCGCTGCTTGCGATGGCCAAAGCCTTGAATATGTCAACAACACTCCACTTTTCTTAGATCTCAGCTTTTTGAATATTGATTCAAGGTACTACAGCACCATTCGTGGTTGTTGGTGTTAACAAGAAGTTAATGGGATAGTCTGTCGTTGCACGTAATGGGTCATGGAGATCTGGGGTGCGTGTCCGTGCGGTGAGTTCCTTGTAGCTTGGCCGTGGATTTTGATACGAGGCACGTCCTATTTTCCTGCGTGCGTACTTTGACGCTGTACCAGTGGCCGGTGTTACCCCGATTGTGGATAGTGTTATACTGAGGTTCTCTTTGTGTGGGTAACAGGGACCTCGCTCCAGGATCCGCTCGTCTCTGCACGCAGTACTCCCTTGAGGCGCCCCGCTCTCCTCGCTCGCAGACTATCGTAAAAAAGAATTATCGTGTCAGCCGGGGAAATGAGAGAGGACATTACTTGGCATGACCTTTGAGAACGAGTAGTTTACCTCTGCTCACTGCAGGCTCGACGCTTCCAGTGCGCTCTATTCTAAAAGATGATTCTGAATTGTTCAATTCTGAAGGAAGAGCGGAGAAGTTGTTCATTGAAAATTCTGAGAGGTTAGGAATAATGTTACAAAAATCAAATTATATATCATGGGATTTATTTTCAAGAATGTTTGAATGTCATAGGAGCTGATGTTCTAGGATTATTCATTTCATGGACATTGTTGGAAATACCCAGAAGATATTCTGATACTTGTTCGTATACTACAAATGTTATTACTGTGGCTGGTGTTACTCTTTGGAGATTAATACTCAATCCTTTATAAAATCCGCACCAGCCTTCATGTCTGAAACAGTAAGTGAATATGAATATTAATCTTGACTCAATTGAACAGAATTCGATCAGAACAAAAACACTAACTAATTACGGTTTAAAGAATCATATATATAAGTTACAGTAACGTTGATTACGTTCAAAGGACCTTATTAAAGTTACACATATGTCTGTGTAAGAAAGAGAAAGACAAAGAAAAAGAGATTGATTGATTGATTGATTGATTGATTGATTGATTGAATTCCATTTTATTGACTTAACCCATTAGCGCCCAAACGGCCACTACACGGCCGCTTTTTTCAGCGACAGATTTTATCTAGTTATAATGGTTCAAAAAATTTGGGAAGAACATTTTCCTGTGCAAAAATTTGTCAGCTTTCCGATCCCGTTATATTTATCTAGATTAACCCATTAAGGCCCATGGCCAGACCAGCGGAGATACCATAAAAGTAATTATTGGATTGCGTGCTTTTTTGAAAAAAAATACCCCTGTTTTTTATTTTTCCATTTCCATTGTTTAAACAATAATTATTTGAATAAATTGCATCCAAAGTCGTAAATTCGAAAAACTAATGGTGCCAATCGATTCTAGAGAGAAAACCAAGAAAAAAAGGTGGAATACATTTTTTCAATTTAAGGCTTATTTTTATGGCAATCGCGTTATAAACAATTGCGAATTCAGTAAAACCGACAAAAAGTAGACTTTGGATGCAATTTATTCAAATAATTATTGTTTAAACAATGGAAATGGAAAAAGAAAAAATACGGGTATTTTTTTTCTTCAAAAAAGCACGCAGTCCAATGATTAGTTTTATGGTATCTCCGCTGGTCTGGCCATGGGCCTTGATGGGTTAAATGAACGCCCTTATTATTATAAACAATCGATTGCAAAAAAACACGAAATTTCGAGTCAACATTTTTTTTTGTGTCAACCGTAAAACATGGAAACCGGTTGTAACGAACCCCGGGAAGTAAATTTCGAGCGTCCATGAATCTTAAACTAAAAGTTGGCATAGTTGTAATTGTTCAAATTATTTTTGGAACATCCAAAATGGCGGCCGATAGAAAAAATTGTAGCTTTCAACTTGGAAATTGTTATTCTCGAAAACTATAGATCAAATCAAAAAATTCTTGGAGAAAACTGAATCTTAAAAGCACTCGAAGAATACTCTTGAATTTTTTCGGAATTTTTCGATGAAATTTTTCAAAATTTTGATTTTTTTAATTTTCAAAAAAACGCAAATTGCTTCTAAACTTCTGAAAAAATTTGAGAATGTTCTTTGACTAATTTCAAAACTTTTTTGTATCTATAAATTTTTCAATTTGCCGGCTAAGGAACGCACGGAAGAATTTCTAAAAAATAATGAAATTATATTCATATATATGGGCAATTCTCTGTTGGATCGAACATGAAAAAATTTGATTTGGCTCAAAATTTTTTTTAAGTTCTAGGGCATCAATCCGATTTCCCAGAATTTTTTTAGATTTTTTCGAGCGCTTTAACCCCCTTTAATAAATAGGCAAAGTTGCTGATTTTGCTGTTTTTGCATTTTCAGAGGCATTTTCAACCTTCATTTACACCCTGAAAATGACCTCTGAGGCAAAAAATGAATGGGACACTTTCGTCTGCAAATTGCCTGAATTTTATAGAAAAATTATCTCCAAGGTCACTGGAGCACATTAAGTACATGGGTACTAAAAGTTGTCCCAACTCATACCACATACAGCCTATATAGTGAAAAAATGGGCCTGGACTCTGGAAGCTCCCAAAAAATTAATATATTAACTAAAATAGGGGTAGAAACAGGCTAAAATGACTATTGAAGGGGAGCCTTGTACCGCCAACACTTCCAAATTTTGCAAACACTTGTCTGTGGTATTATTACAATTATCCACTGTAAAAACTCACATTCTATCATACTAATACATATCCTGAGTTATATCATATTTATATAGATCAAGCATTACTATACTACTTGACGCCACCTAACTTTCAGTAGTTACATGTATTGATGGTCAATATATTGTCTCTATTGTGTTAAAATGTACAAGAAACTACTAATAAAGTACATTGTCATGAATTGCATTCACTCGATAAGAAAGATTAATCCAAAAAGTTAATTGTAAGCTGTGCATTACACGTACACCTTATAACACACTAGGCAGTGCATAGATATCATATGATTTTTTTAATATCAACAAGTTCACTAAATATGGGTAATATTGATGAATATTGGACTCATGAAATCCACTCATATTGTATAAACTGCATAGCTAAGGTCCAAGCAGCTATCGCCAGATGGGCTCAAACTACAACCTCAAGTTATTTACTCATGAAAATAGATAATATGAATCAATCCACTTGAAAGTATGATCACTAGATGCGCAATTTGATAAGGAATTCAAATATTTGGACTTCCATAACACTTTTGGATTTCCATGTTTTTCGACCCGTAGATTACGAAAATCGAGGTCCCGAGGTCCGATTCGGTGGGTCGATTTTTGCCCCATTACAAAGCTTTCTCTTTGAGAAAGCAAAATAATGAAATTATTTTTATTCTCAAAAACGACTTCTTTGTTCCTAAGAATTTTCTGATTTGATCTATAGTTTTCGAGAATAACAATTGCCAAGTTAAAAGCTACAATTTTTTATATATATATACATACATGTGGTGGATTTTGTGAATTTTCCTTTTCCTACTTCACTCTGGGTTGGCCCTCAAAGATCGACAATTTATCCATATACTAGATTTTAAAAATTTTGTAGGAAACAAATTCCAGGAGCGCACCTCTGGAACAGCGTCATCGAGTACCCTGATACTTGGACATCGTTCGTGTCCAGGGCCCACTACTCCAGCCAAAAATACCTGGAGCGCACCGTTGGAACACCGTCATTGTGTACCCTGACTACCATGACATCGTTCGGGTCAAGCAGTCACTGTAGACCAGACTGGCTTGGCGGCGGTGATACGACAAACAGAGTCCTGCGTGTACGTGAGACTACACTATCGCATAAAATTATTCTTCCATGAAATCAAGTGAAGAACTTGAATTATTGATTTTTTTGTGGCCAAAGAGAAATGAATGAGATGTGACCAAGTCCGACGTTGATAAAATATTTGTATTCAATGCAATAATTAAAATAAATTATGATAATCAACATTACTGTTGTGGATTAAGCAGTAAAGTCCTTTGGACATTTCGCTCGACCGAGGCAATTTCAGTTTAGTCGATGACAATCATGCAACAAGTTTGGTTAGAATATGCTAGGGACTTTTCTGAAACTACGTGCTATGTTGTGTCTACGCAAGTGCGCAAAGAAAACAGAACCATAGATTCGTGTCACGTGGAGTCGGGAGTGGGCTCCTTTTTTTGCTAGTGCATTTAGTTAAATTTTATCCGGAGCCAAAACAGCAGAAAGAGCACCACCTCAGTCTACCCCGCGGGACTGGCATCCGAAGTGATCGGCTGTGTTCGCAGAACAGAAGGATCCCTGGATAAGAGAGAATGTGTCGGCTTTTTCATCATAGAGGTAAGTTTTAAACATCATGTGGTTTTGGTATTTTCTATGAACAGTACAACTAGGATAATTCTTAAGATATTCAAACTTATATACAGCTCTCATGAGTTACACCGAAGTGACCGTTGCAGTGCTGCTGCGTGGGCGAGACTGAGCCGAGCGGCCGGGTCAGTCGGAGGCACAAGTTCATTGGCGGATCTTTTCAATGGTGGACTCATTTGGAGTTACATGAATGAAGTATTGGACCATACTGTTGCTCAGTTTTTTCTCTTTCTGCGACCAACCAATTTCCCTTCAGGTTATTCGCCTGGGCACGCATCCACTACGCGATCGTGAGTGATTTCGGTGTTTTCGGTGCTGTGCAATCTAAGAAGGCGAGCAAAAAGACCGCACGAGAAATGGAAGGTTTGACCAGCAAACAAATCGTTGGCAGATTATAAAGCCGACGAGGAGGTGCAGGCTGGGATGGTAGTAGCACTCGGTAAGCACTCATATGAGTAGTTTACCGCGATTGAGTTTGTCGAGAGTGCCGCAATAAATTGTGAGTGCCGATTATCCGCGAATCGTTACATGAATACAGTGTACAATGGGTGCTCTGTAATAGAATAACAGGCGGAAAAAGAAATCAATAATTATTATCCAGTGTCGTGGGCTGAGAAAAACAAAAACCACGTGGGCCGGTGGAAAACAAAAGTAACGCGAGCCAGAGGACAAAACATTGTTTTGTCTGGCGCGTGAAGTTGCTGGCACCGCGGCCGATGTATACAAGTTCTCGTGTGAGATCGAGCACGTGGCGATGGTCGGCGCTGCGACTCGCGTACGTATACACGGCGAGGGCTGGTGCCATGACTCACACTCGCGCGCGGCAAGGCGCACGCCGAGGAACGACGCAGTGAGCGGTATCGGGAAACTCGCGCCGGCAAAAAACTCTCGCGGCATATATATATATTTATATATATGTAATGAACGACGCAGCGTGCTGCAACTGCGGTGCCGTTGCTGACTCGCAGTCGGGCGCGCGCGTACACTCACGTGTACGTGTATATATATATACACATATATATATTATCATGCGGCCCAAGCCAGTCAGTGGTGGGCAGGCGCACATGATGAAACGACGAATGGGGGAAAAATGGTCGACGGTGCGGGGACACTGCGCAGTCAATCGCAAGCATGTGCGCGCACACACACACACACACACACACACACACACACATATATATATATATATATATATATATATATATATTTATGCGAGTCTTGGTTCGTGCGTGTGGCGGCCGATCAGGTGGGCCCACCTAATAGGTAGTCGCGCGGCACAATGTCACATTTTTTACTCAACGTTGATCTATCACGTTCGCATGAATGTGTAAATGGTATATATATTGGTGGAGAAATAGGTTAATATAATATTATGCATGCAAGTTAATGGACTGATATATCACGCTGTGTGACAAATATCACCATATAAAATCATTAAAAATTGAACGTTCATGGATGACTAGATTAATATACATGTTAAATCAATAAATTTACTCTCTTGAAATTTCCAACTGACATGGTGGATTCTGAATGTCTATGGGGGATTTCGAATTTCGAAAAAAATTAATGCTATAACTATGGAGGATCTGAATCTGCAAAGACAAGTCAAATAGACGCTTAAAGCATTCTATAAACAATGCTAAGAGTTCTGGAATTGAGACCAGAGTCATCCATGAGAGACTGGATATTTCTCAATCCAAAAGGATGAGATTAAATATGACCGGGTCTGGGAAATTTCACAGTGCATGTAAATTTACCCTTATCAAACAAAGTCGTTGTCTTGAAGAATTATTATTAAGGGATTAGGGTTCCCTAGGATTTTCATAAATTCGATTTTTTTTTACTTAAAAAGTTAGAAGATTTCCCGTAGAATACGCTCCTGGAACCCTTTATTCGAAATTAGAACTCCAAGTGTTTTTTTCAAGGGATTGCTGACTGGAGTGTAAGTACGATTTAACGATAATTTAAAACTTCAAACGTGTTTTTCTCGAAACAGTTTTTTCCAAATCGGGCGTACTCGTAGCTTCAAAACTAATGCATGGATCGACTTCAAAGTTTCACAGGAGCTTCATATATATGGGGCGTTCTTCGTCAGCTCTCCGGAGCCGGCGCGCGGACGCTAAAACCTCACGTTTTCGACGCTTGTTTTTGAATCTATATGACCCATATCTAAATAATGTCGGACATGCTATCAATGTAGTTTTTTCTCAGCTTTCCGATGGTGAATTTGGTTTTCCAAATTTTTCACATTTTCACAGGAAAAAAACATAAAACAGGCCATATCTCAAAAACCTATTTTTTTTTCAATTTTTTCAAGTAGTCTAGATCGAAAGCTGAGGTTTTTTTACTTTGATATACAAGAGTGCCGGAATCAAAATATATTCAATACCCATACAAGTCTCTATCTGTTGGATAAACTACTATCTAGCGTAAATCATGTACTCATTTATGGGTTATGGACTGAGATATGGACATTATTTCATTTCACATTCTTTGACCTCCGTTTTGGCTTTGATATTGAAGACTTTGCCGTACTATGTTTCAACTGAACTACTTTTTCAGTTCGTTTTGATCTAGGAAAAATTTCATATTCTTCAGCAGATGAAATTTTTTAGGACATCAGTCTATCATCGGAAGTTGGTATGAATGCATGAAATTACAGAGTACGTTGTATAGCAAAACACTTATCAAATCTTTCTTTCAATTTCAGTTTAGCTTGCTCATAAACTTCTTTCTTACTATAAAATACCATGGTTTCTCTACAGTAATTTCTTGCCCATTCAAATAAACCTTCTGCGGTCAAAATATGATTATTTGCAGAGCGTTGTAAACTTGCTCGTTTAGCACCTCGTCTCACATTAGCTCCAATTCCATCGCATGCTCCCTTCCCATATGCGGTCGCCCAAAAATGCCATTCCGCGGGAATGCCAAAATCTTTCTTACGTTTAATAAGATTAGAGGAACTTTTCTGATTTTTGAAGTGTTAACCCGCTCCATCGGTACTATAATAAACTTTCTTTGGTTTGTATTCTTTCTTCGGATAATTTATGATTATTTCTTGGTATACATGAACTGCAATAGTGTCATGAGATAAATTATCCGAAATAATAGCCAAACTTTTGTGTTGAAGTTCATTATTCCTCTGAAAGTAGATAACTACTGTGAAAATTGTTGCCTGAAATTTAATAGCGGGCATGAAAAAAATGATATCTCTCTGGCGGACACATTGAGAGATAGTCCTTTATTCAACAGACACAAATTACTTAGTATGGATATTGAATCGAGTGCGTGGAGGCAGCGCGGCGCGGCACGGCGCGGCCCGGCCCGACGCGGCGCATTTTCTCATGTTCGCTACTCTATTACTCGAATACAAAAAAAAGTAGGTATCCAAAAGTTCTATATCAACGTAAAAAAACCTCAGCTTTCGATCTAGACTACTTAAAAAAATTAAAAAAAATAGGTTTTCGAGATATGGCCTGTTTTATGTTTTTTTTTTCTGTGAAAATGTGAAAAATTTGGAAAACTAAATTCACCATCGGAAAGCTGAGAAAAAACTACATTTATAGCATATCCAACATTATTTAGATATGGGTCATATAGAGTCGAAAACAAGCGTCGAAAACGTGAGGTTTTAGCGTCTGCGCGCCGGCTCCGGAGAGCTGACGAAGAACGCCCCATATATTCTTCTCCGAAGTACGTAGCCGTTTTTTGATATTCTGTAAATTACTTGTTTCATTAACAATTTACTGCTCTTTTTTTAGTCGAAAATTCATACGTTTTTTTTTTTAAATATGCACAGTTTCTACAAAAATTGAAAAAAAATCCTAAGTACTTCGATAGCCATTAGTATGTTGTTTAAAACAAATTTGGAATTTTTGTTCCAGCTCTCATGGTTGCCGAGATATGGGTACACCCGCGGAGCGCCTCAAAAAAGACCTTGTATCGGAGATCCGCTGTGGTGCCGCCATTTTGTACGAAATCGATAATAAAAAATTTGTTTTTTTTTACTTCAATAGATGTTGAATAAACCCTGTGAATTTCAATGCAATCCTTCTCCTCATAATCCCATGAAAAATTCGCAAAATTACACCTTTTTTTCGGTCTCTAGAGTGGTGTTACCCCTTAAAGTGGATACTTTACAAATTTCTTATTTTGAAAAAAGTGTTCGGAAAAGTTGAATTTTCAATATTTGCTGAATTATTAAGACTGATAATTCATGGTAGAATGGTGGGATTGACGTCGACCTCGGATGAACATATGGATGGCAGATTGACGATTGGATGAGTGTATGAAAATGGCAGAAAATATGGATGGATTGAAACTGAATGCAAATGGACGAATTGTTGATGAATCTTCAGTGGAAAATACGAATAATTAAATGAATCAACATGAAAACGACTATAAATAGAGATTGCAAATATATTGCTAGCAAAATTCTTCTTATCCAATATACTAGAAATAAAGAATTCTTATTGTAATATTTGAAGCTGTGTTTCAAGTATTATAGTATTGAATTCTTTTAAACAAATAAATCAGTGGATTCTCGCTGTGAGATTTGACGATGTGTTCCGGATATTATAATGTTGAATACTTTCTGTTTATAACATACTGACAACTGATCTCTCATTGTGATGTTCAAAGCTGTGTGCTGAATGTCTCGATGTTGAATCGAGTGTTTACATTGAATAAATTTCACAAACTAGATCACTAAATAATTTATTCTTGACCAGACAAGTCTGTCTTACTACTTAATTCTCAGATTTGCTAATGATGTCTCTCAAAATTGTCAGAAATCGTATCTGAAGTAAAAGAGACTAACCTGAAAGTTAGTCTTGCTGGTAAGGACATGGTCATTTTAGCTAAGAGAACTAGAGAAACATATAACAAACAGCTGGAGAGGTGGGAATAATGAATTTTAAGATAACCAACGACCTCAAAGAAACAATGATGAAAATGGAAGAGTTGGTGTCAGTATGATATTGAGCCAAATAATCCTGACTCACAAGATGGTGTCTTTGATAGACAAGAAGAGGATAATTTTGATTTGAATCTTCGTGGTGGAAATAGTCAATAAGAAGATAAACAGGTAAATGACAAAAACTCGAAATTGTCTCTAGAGGATTTCACTGAAATTTGTTAAAATGAATTCGAAAAACTTGGTGGTCAGAGCAATAAAATAAATAACTCTAGTGTCATTGATACAAGTCAAATTAGATTATCTCTTGTGAGTGGAGATGGTAGTATAAAAAGAGAATATAAATTAACTGTTAAAACTCGTTTTGAACACTTTTACGATTTTCTCAAATCAGAGTTGCGATCGAAAAATTTATTCCATGTAATAGAGAGTTCAGATGATACTTTTGGAAGTCTTCATGAAGAATTAAAAGTGAAGTTGAATTACACAGTTAGAGACATAATATCAATAAACTCGAGTTTTCTTATTACAATAAAGTTTGTGACATTGATGATCCAAGAGCTTTCGTAGAAAAGCTCAGAGAAGAGAGATCTGAGGGCTAAAATGTATGAAATCAGATACCAGCCTAGCAAAGAAACTGTTTCACAGTTTATTGATCGTTTTGAAGTCTATGTAAGAATTTTTGGTACTCTAAAACCAGGAGGTTTACCTGAAGATGAAAAACGAGATATATTTTATAGAAGTGTCAAAAATACAGAACCTCAGAAACCTACAGAACTCAGGGTGCTGACTCCACAGAACTTGAAAATTATGGTAAAGGTATATCTTACGATAGGACCAAATTTTTCTGCAAATGTGATGCATCAGGATTCAAATAGGAGAATTTGGTTTGCTGGTGGATTTGGTATCAATATTGGCGGAGGCGCATTAAGAAATGCTCAGGTGGTTTGGGGATTAGATCCAAAACCAACCGACAGATGCCACAACTGTGATGTTTCAGGACACTGGCAGAATGAGTACACAGTCACCAATGGGCAGAAATCATGCTATGACTGTGTCACGATGGTTGATCCTGACCATATCAAATATAACTGCCCAAAGAAGGATTATAATGGACAAAATGGACAAAGAAGCAGAAGGTATGTAAATTTTCGTGGTCAAAATGTCGACTAACAGAGATGGTAGTTTAAATCGGGGTAAATTTAATGGTGGCGAAGGAAACATGGTGAAAATTTCAATAGTGGGTTTAGAACGATCCAAAACCGTAATTAACATAAGTTTGAATACCCAATTCTCAGAGCAAGGCCAGCTCCAAAAACAACTCGATCAAGAAAGGTAAGAATATTGTGTCATATTTCACTGGTAATAGTTCCTACAATATTGATGAGTGCCCTCAATGATGATATAGAACATCCATTGCTATTCAAATGTATGAGTAGGGCTACTGATCATATGACAAATACTAGATTTATTCTTAAGTCATTTGATTCTTCGAATCAAGAGTTAATTAAATGTGCAAATGCAGATGAATCTGCCTGCTTGAGATCGGAGGGAGTAGGAACAGTTACAATAAAATCAAATGATGGAACTATATGATATGATTTATACGTTAACACTTTCCGAAAATTTATTGTCCTTGATAAAATTTGCAGAGTCCGGTTTAGCAATATACATGGATGATAAACGAATTTATGTGTTCGACCTCAAATCAAATGGAATATTTTTGACCGGAATTTCTAGCAAACTTTTTTGGATAATCGAATTTAAAATTGATAGAAATAACTTGGTAGATTTTGGAAGTAATATTCTAAGTAGGAAAATGGTCGTTAATCTTGCGAAGGGTCGAAATCATCATTTTACTGGAAGTATCGCTAGAAAACAGAAATTGGAAGAAATAGAGAGTAATGATGGAAACAATGTGGTAGAATAATCTTAAGTTGGAAATTCTGAAGATAAAATAGTGGCTATTTCTTTTGATAATGTCGATTTGAACGAAGAAATTGAAGTTGATACAAACGCCAATAAAACGGAAAAAGGAATTTGCAATTTCGATGTTACTGTTTGTGATAGAAAGTTCAGTGGTGTTGATGATCCAACAAAATTGGATAACATGGTTGAACAAAATGCAGAGATGTAGGGGGAGGCTGTGGGAAGCTTATTATATTTGGCAAATGCTACAAGGCCAGACATTTCATTTGCTGTAAATGTACTGAGCAGACATCAGATCAATCCTATGGCGGGAGATTGAAACATGGTGGTCAGAGTATTAGGATATTTGAAACAAAAGATATGGGCTCAGTTTACAAAGGAGAAATTGGTGAAATGGAAGTATTTACTGACGCTAGCTTTGGTGACTGCAAAAATTCACAAGCCACTTGTGGTTATATGATAAAATTATTGGATAATATGGTGGCATGGAAAACGCACAAACAATCGTATGTTGCGTTGTCAACATGCGAAGTTGAATTTGTTGCACTGAGCGAAGCATGCTAAGACACGATACGAATGTAAACTTCACTCAAAATAATGCTTAATAAAAGTTTCTCTACGATTAGACTTTGGTGTGACAACAAGGCTGCTATATCGTGCACAAAAATTGATGGTGGGAATAAACTTAGACATATGGTAGAAATAAGATCTAATCATGTGGGAGAAAGATTTTATATAAGTATCTTGTATAGGTTCTAAGAAACAATTAGCCGATATCTTCACGAAACCTCTGCCTCTGGTCTCACATGAACATCTTAGAAATAAAATAATGAATATTGATCCATGTATTGATAATGTTATTTTCCGTCTTAGGCATTGACCAATGAAGCTGAATGAAAGGATGATGTCCGAATGACTCGGCTTGGCAATTGACACTCTCTCTACAGATACAAACTCAAGACTGATCAGTTGATTGTCATATTACTTAGTCTGTAAAGTCTTATTGTGATGTTTGACTGCGATATTAGTATTACAAACTAGAATTGTAAAGATTGCTATATGTATAATTGGTGGAATGGTAGTTTGGAAGATTTGTATTGAATAATGATAGCTGTGAATTGTTTGGGAGGAATTAAGATATTAAGATATTCAAACTAATATACGGCTCTCATGAGTTACACCAAAGTGACCTTCGCAGCGCTGTTGCGTCGGCGAGACTAAGAGCTCACTTCTATTCGAGCGGTCGGGTCAGTCGGAGGCATATTGTCGGATCTTTTCATTGACGGTTAGGGACGGTTAGGCGGTTTTTGGTGGACACATTGGGAGTTACAAAAATTAAGTATTTGGACCATACTGTTTCTCTGTCTTCTTCTTTCTGCGACCAACCAGTTTCCCTTCAATAATCAATAAGTTTGTATTTTTGTAGTAGGGGTATTTTCCAGCCGGCACTGCAATACTCGAGGAGCGTGCAATACAGTAACAGCAATAGGAACGTCACTCTAGATTACTCCGCAAGACTGGCATCAAAATCAATCGGCTGGAGAACCGAAGGTTCTCAAGGCATTAAAAGATGAATACCTGGATGAGAGAGCACCTGTCGGCTTCCCTATTATAGAGGTATGTTGAAAAATCATTTGATTTTAGTGTTTTCTACAAAGTGTATTTTTGTAGAAAATAAAGTCTAACTTTAGTGAATCTTCCAATCGCTAGTTCCAAAGAAGCGCGACAACTTTGCTCAAGCTCACTCCAGAATGTTGCAAAGATTATTATAAATTTGCCTTGGAAGGAAGGGTAAATTTATCCGATCGAGCGTGCAAGTATCAGCTGAGACTCTAGTTTTATTCATTGACTCTTTTCATTAATGCTTGCCGGAGTAGAATTGCTGAATTTTTTTATAGTAAAATCATTTTTCATCCTTACAGTAAAAGAGAGTGTGTAGGCGCGCGCACAGCATACCGCTCTCAATGCAATCCCAGACCTCGTTAAACCCCACGAACTACTGTCAATATTCACTGTTACCACAGTGAATTTTTGAATGTAACTACAGTTATCGATTTTTACTGTATGTTACAGTGAATATCAACTGTACTACATTTAACTAAAACTTATAGTAATTATTCACTATACTACAAAGACATTTCACTGTAAAGAATTTCGAGAGTACACTTACAAAAGTAGAATTATTCAGATGCAGATTATTCATTCATTATATGTTTCCCAATGCAATGTCATTATTGTTCCTAGGTATTGTCCTAGCTCTTATAGAGTGGCTCAGGTGCGTTTCCGCATTGGAAACAAGATTCCCCGAATCGTAAAGACAAGGGGATCTCTTCCATCTAACTGGGATTACGAGTGACCACCAGTGCATCCGAGGAATAATTGTACATCCAAATATTATTCAGTAAATATTTGAAACAACAATTACATTGACCATTGTTATTTTCTCTGCCAAAGATATTTCAAACCCGGAATTCATATTTTTTGTAAAAACCGAAATTTTGAGTAGAGTACTGCATTCAAGACTTCAGAATAACGAGAAATATCTCCATTCCCTATGCAAATTTATCCATCTTCTGTCTAGTATACGGCGATAGTCATGCAGATTTCTTGTTCTCATATGACACTTGTTTAGTTTTTAGGTAGAGGTATAGAAATCGTCCGGCAGATGTATTGCAGTTGTCTCGCAGTTGTATGATAGTTGTCTGTCAGGTGTATGGAAGATTTTTGAAGGTATTCTGTTCAAGTTCGGAAATTCTCAATCAAATGACTGGTATACTGTAGCAATCTTGCAGATTTCTTGTTCTCATATGACACTCATCCGTGAATTGTCAGTCAGGGGTATAGCGATTGTTTAACAGTTCTTCATTAGTTGTCTGGGAGTTATATGGTAGATATCAACTAAATGTATGGCACTTGTATTGCATTAATACAGCATGATGTAAATTATCTGGAAAAAGTTTGGCTGTTGTATAGTGGTTGTGTAACATTCGACGGCAGTTTTTCCGGCAGGATTTCTGTTCTATTTCGAAAAAATTGACCCTCAAATGACGCTCTGGTATGATACAGCGATCTTGGAGATTTCTTGTTCTATGACAACTCTGATTTGTCGGTCAGGGGTATAGCGATTGTTCAACAGTTTTCCATCAGTGGTCTGGGAGTTGTATGACAGTTGTCTGGTAGATGTATGAAAGTTGTATGACAGTAACAGAGCATTATGTATAGTATTCGGGAGATGTATGGCTGTTGTCTGGGAGTTAGATGGCATTCGACGGCAGTTTTGCTTTCTCAAAGAGAAAGTTTTGTAACGGGGTAAAAATCGACCCACCGAATCGGACTTCGGGACCTCGATTTTCGTAATCTACGGGTCGAAAAACATGGAAATCCGAAAATGTCTGTATGTATTTACGTACGTATGTACGTACGTGCACTTTTTTGTCGTACGATAACTTTCGAAGGAATTGTTCGATCGTCCTGTATTTTGCAAACAAGTTAGTCGCCGAGTTCAATTTTCAGCCAAATCCGTTGTTTATTTCTCTAGCAACCGTTGCTAACGTGTTTTTAATAAAAGCTCCAAAAATCATCATCAATGCACGATGGGTCTCCAATTCTTTCGACAATCGATGAGAATCGATAAGACATTCATTTTGGAACAATCATTGTTTATTCTCTTAGCAACCGTTGCTATGGAGATACAAAATTCAGCTTCAGACTGACTTTTTTTTGTCGTACGATGACTCTGGAAGGAATAGTCCGATCGTCCTGAAATTTTGCACACAGTTCGGTCTCCGAAAGATGTGAACGTGCTTAGCAGCATCCGTTGTTTATTTCCATGGCAACCATTGCTAGCGTGTTTTTGATAAGTTCCCATATAATTCATGATCAATGATCATTTGGGTTTGAATATTTATGGGATTCTATAAGAATCAAAGAGACATTTCCCGTAGAAACCATTGTTGATGTCTCTAGCAACCGTTGTTTATATCCCTTGCAACCGTAACTAGGGAATGGAAAAAGTCAGTTGGAGGTCCATTTTTGGAACTGTTGATGACTAAGAAGTAAGAACATCGAAGCTCAGACGTTTACCATAGCAGCTGTTATTTAAGTCCTTAACAACCGTTACTATGGAGTGGGAAAAGTCAGTTTGAAGTCCATTTTTGGAACTGTTGATGACTAAGAATTAAGAACATCGAAGCTCCGACATTTACCATAGCAACCATTGTTTACGTCCTTAGCGACCGTTACTATGGAGTGGGAAAAGTCTGTTGGAGGTCCATTTTCGGAACTGTTGATGACTAAGAAGTAAGAACATCGAAGCTCCGACATTTACCATAGCAACCGTTGTTTACGTCCTTATTAATCGTTACTATGGAATGAGAAAAGTCAGTTAGAGGTCCATTTTCGGAACTGTTGACGACTAAGAAGTAAGAACACCGAAGCTCGGATATTTACCATAGCAACCGTTGTTTACGTCCTTAGCAACCGTTACTATGGAGTGGAGGAAATAAGTTAGAGGTTCATTTTGCTTTCTCAAAGAGTGGTGATTAATGCAAATTGAGGTTCAATTGCAATACTTTGAGAAAGCATACTGCTGAGGCACTTGGCAGCGGTTTCTTGGTAGGTATTCAGTTCAAATTCAGAAAAATTCTCTATCAAATGACGCTCTGGCATACAACAGCAATACATCTTCCAAACAATTGCTATACCCCTGACAGACAATTCTAAAACTACTGCTGACATGACAAATCTGAAACTACTGCTGTGACCATAGTCGTTGCCGAAAGAGTTTTCAAAATTAGAACGAAATACCTGCCGGAAAAAAACCCGTCGAATGCCATATAGCTCCCAGATAACAGCCATATACCCTTAGATACTTTAGATT
The DNA here is from genome assembly GCA_020882685.1 of Aphelinus atriplicis. NCBI lineage: Eukaryota > Metazoa > Arthropoda > Insecta > Hymenoptera > Aphelinidae > Aphelinus > Aphelinus atriplicis. The sequence continues at coordinate 1,025,887 of JAJGQD010000024.1, forward strand.
TTTTTTTCTTCCTGAAGGCTATCACCACAGGGGTATGTGCCTAAACTTTACATTATGCTCTATTACTGCCATACAAGTGCCATACATCTACCAGACAACTGCCATACGAGACCCAGACAACTAATGGATAACTGTTAAACAATTGCTGTACCTCTGACAGACAATTCAAAGAAGAGTGTCACATAAGAACAAGAAAATGCAAGACTGATACAGTATACCAGAGCGTTTTCTGAGAAAGAATTGGGATTTTGGTTTCGCGAAAAAGTATTAGATTCAGATAGAAGCAGGTGACGAATCTGAGTCGCGAGTTCTGTCGAGCGATCAGTACGGATCGAGTATGGTTGTAACGTTGTCAAGAAAGACGACAAAATTGTCACTACACTTCACGGGGAAATACCAGTAGAGCGCCTGAAGCTGATTACAGTACAGAGCCAAGTCAGAGGGTACCCACGAAATTGAACAAGTGTGCTAGTGAGAACGGGAACGTGCCCCGGATCCGTAGCACAGAACCAGCAGTTAACACTGAGAATTGCAAACGAACGGAAGACCGGGAAATACCGCAGAGCGTGTAGAGTGAGAGTAGCGTGAATATAAACTATAAATGTCCCCAGCAGCAGTGATGCTGCGCCCAGTGAGGAGCATGTGAGCAGAATGCATGAACACGAGAGAGTGTTTGGTCCAGAGGGATCAGGAGTGGGGAAGTGTTGATCAGCAATTCAACGAGCGCAGAATGCATACTGCCCCAAGCATACGCGACCAACGAAAGCATATGAGAAATTGTTGATTGAGAAGCGTCTGAGAAACGCAGCGAATTCCGACGACGATGAAATTGATTTCGAGGTCGGTAAAATCATCCAGTTGCGCGAGTTGCAAGGAGCAAAAGGCTCTTTGCTAGAACATTGGTTTAGTGGGGAGAGTGCAGTCGAAAGTACCGAAGACGTAGGTAGCCAAGACACACTCGCGTTCGGCAACGATAGTCTGTGCGCTCACCTTGTCAAAGGAAGTCCGACAAAATGAACAGGCATTGATAACCCAAGTGATCCGGCCGAAAACACTATGAACGGGGTAGTGGGCTACGACCGAAATTACTTGGGCATAGTGATTGGGGGTAAACTTGTTAGAGCATTTTACGACAACGGCGCAACACATACGGTGGTGAGCAACGGGATCATAATCCATCTTAAAGACAGGTTAAAACCGACCACGACGGCGGTGTACAATGCCAACAGAGAGAGCTAGGATGAACATGGCGGGCAAACTAAAATTGAATTTGGACGCGGACGGGACGGTCCAAACAATGAAAGTGTTAGCCACGCAAAACCTCCAATACGAAGTGTATAACGGGAAAGATTTTATGAAGTTATTTAAATTCAAAGAGGATGACGAAATTAAATCATGGAGGGTCGATCAAGGGAAATGAAGGAAATTTTTGAACGCTCCGACACGAGTGAACAGGGACGATTATGTGTAAGAAGAGTATGCAGGAATATCGACCGTGAGCGGTAAGGATCGAGAGAAAATCAAGAGACTGGTTGAGAAATATTCGCCAGAAGAGGTGGATAAACTAGGGGTAACCACGATGATGGAACATCACATTGATGTATAGGGGTCCATACTGATCAGGCAGAAAATGCGGAGAATGTCACCAGCGGCCCAAGGAATTGCAAAAGCAGAATCACAGAGAATGTTTGAGCAAGGAGTGTTTGAACAATCAGGCACTAACTGGTGCAGCATGCATGTCATTGCAAAAAAGGGAGATGAGCCTTCACGATTTTATCGCAAATACACGTCATTCGCGGTACACGGATCGGTGCCATGGCAAGTTAAGAGCATGCCTTTTGGATTAATGAACGCACCGGCAACATTTCAAGGGTTGATGGATGTAACATTAGCAGGATTGCAGAGTCGAATTGTTTGTCTATTTGGACTATATAGTGGTGTTCGCGGAGGATCTAGAGGAACACGGGAGAAAGTTGATGGAAAGGCTTGATAAACCCAACCTTACAGTCGAGCCTAGTAAATGTTAATTTTCACAGAGAGAAGCTCCTTTACTGAGACATATAGTAGGTAACGGAAAAATCAGAATGGATCCCAAGAAAGTTGAGGCAGTAATGGAATATCCTAGGCCACGTAACGCAAGGAAAGTCAGATCGTTTTGCGGACTCGCATCGTATTATCGGAGGTTTATCAAAGACTTCGCAAAAAATTAGTATCCATTGAATAAACTCAAAGACGAAAAGAAACAATTTATTTGGAGAAACGAGCAAGAAGAGGCATTTCAATCAGTCAAAAAGCTTTTGTGCCAGGAACCTGTTTCAACAGTACCCGATATCACGAAAACATTCATTCTGACTACGGACGCGTCGGGTTACGCATTAGGAGCGGTATTGAGCCAAGGTGAGCTAGGATCGAATCATCCGTGTAAATACGCATCAAGGGTATTAAAAGGGCCAGAGTTTTGTTATTCTACTTTCGACAGAGAACTACTAGCCGTAGAATGGAGTATTAAAAAATTTCACCATTATTTCCATGGAAAAAAGTTCACAGTAGTCACAGACCACAAACCGTTGAAACTCTTTTACTCAACGAAAAAGTCTAATTTACGATTTGGAAGAATGAAAGCGAATTTGCTGAAGTACGAATCCGACATAGAATATAGGCCAGGGCTGAAGAACAAAAATGCTGATGCGCTGCGTAGAAACCCCTGGTTGGAGAACCCCAAGCGTCCGAAAGCGGAGCTATACAATTCAGCGGAGAAGCAAGAATAGACAGAAAACAGAGTCGGAAGAAGGTCGGTAAAGAAGAAACCCCACAATCTCAGATAAAGATGGTTGTCACTCGATCCAAAACGCAAAATAAAGTAAGCAATAAAAGACCCTTGCCTTCAGAAACAGATGGATCAGGTGATCCAGGAGCATGAAAGAAGGTTCATCAGGTGAGGGAGAGTAGTAGAGAAGAGTGGGAACCACCAAGGAATCTGAAACCAAAGAGGAGAAACACTTACTACACGGATAAAGAGAGCGAAACAGAAACAGATATCATTGAAAAAGGAATCCAGACAGCGATCAGGCGTAAGAGGAGGATGCTGAATGAAGGTGAAACGGAGGCGAAATTTCCAAAAGCTACTCCTGAGCCTTACAAAGAGAGGGTCTAACGTGTTTTAAGCGAACCCTAATCGCAGATCGGATGCCCGATGATTCGGCCAAGTTGCACGAACTCATAGCATAACGGAGGAAAAAAACCGCTGCCAAGTGCCTCAGCAGTATGCTTCCTCAAAGTATTGCAATTGAACCTCAACTTGCATTAATCACCACTCTTTGAGAAAGCAAAATGAACCTCTAACTCATTTCCTCCACTCCATTGTAACGGTTGCTAAGGACGTAAACAACGGTTGCTATGGTAAATATCCGAGCTTCGGTATTCTTACTTCTTAGTCGTCAACAGTTCCGAAAATGGACCTCTAACTGACTTTTCCCACTGTATAGTAACAATTAATAAAGACGTAAACTACGGTTGCTATGGTAAATATCCGAGCTTCGGTATTCTTACTTCTTAGTCATCAACAGTTCCGAAAATGGACCTCTAACTGACTTTTCCCACTCCATAGTAACGGTTGCTAAGGGCGTAAACAACGGTTGCTATGGTAAATATCCGAGCTTCGGTGTTCTTACCCCTTAGTCTTCACTGTATAGTAACAATTAATAAAGACGTAAACAACGGTTGCTATGGTGAATGTCGGAGCCTCGATGTTCTTACTTCTTAGTCATCAACAGTTCCGAAAATAGACCTCCAACAGACTTTTCCCACTCCATAGTAACGGTTGCTAAGGACGTGAATAACGGTTGATATGGTAAATGTTGGAGCTTCAATGTTCCTACTTCTTAGTTATCAACAGTTCCAAAAATGAACCTCCAACGGACTTTTCCCATTCCCTAGTTTCGGTTGCAAGGGATATAAACAACGGTTGCTAGAGACATCAACAATGGTTTCTACGGGAAATGTCTCTTTGATTCTTATAGAATCCCATAAATATTCAAACCCAAATGATCATTGATCATGAATTATATGGGAACTTATCAAAAACACGCTAGCAATGGTTGCCATGGAAATAAACAACGGATGTTGCTGAACACCGAACTCGGTTCACATCTTCCGGAGACCGACCTGTGTGCAAAATTTTAGGACGATCGGACTATTTCTTCGAAAGTTATCGTACGACAAAAAAAAGTCAGTCTGAAACTGAATTTTGTATCTCCATAGCAACGGTTGCTAGGAGAATAAACAATGGTTGTTCCAAAATGAATGTCTTATCGATTCCCATCGATCGTCTAAAGAATTGGAGACCCATCGTGCATTGATGATGATTTTTGGAGCTTTTATCAAAAACACGTTAGCAACGATTGCTAGAGAAATAAACAACGGATTTGGCTGAAAATTGAACTCGGCGACTAACTTGTTTGCAAAATACAGGACGATCGAACAATTCCTTCGAAAGTTATCGTACGACAAAAAAGTGCATGTACGTACGTACGTACATACATACAGACATTTTTGGATTTCCATGTTTTTCGACCCGTAGATTACAAAAATCGAGGTCCCGAAGTCCGATTCGGTGGGTCGATTTTTACCCCGTTACAAAGCTTTCTCTTTGAGAGTGCAATAGGAGATCAACCTCACACCACCTGTCCCACCAGGGAAGTACGGAGGTTCCGGAGGACGACGGAAAGGGTATCCAGATAAATATAAGAGGACCGACAGAGAAGTAGCACCTCGCAGGGGACGAGGTACGGATTAGCGATTCGGCAACGGATGCGTCACCTGGTGGATCGGATGCAACATGCCAACAACACTATGCCAAAAGGGAGCTTACGAACATCATTAGGAGCGATGCAGAGAGACGAGATATATATTGAAGCGGAAGAAACGGGCTCATTAGTTTCGACAGTGGATATGGTAATGGCGGAGGTTGTTATCTTGGGAACGGATCGGAGGAACCATTAATCATCCAAAAGAACGGTGGAATCAAAAGATGATGAAATAACACCCGAGGACAAGAATGCACCAATAGCAACCGGTATATCACAGCATGTAGTGACAGGAGAAAAAAGTCAAGAAAAATATAATGCGATGCCTAGCATTAATATCGAAAATAATGTATGTGTGCGAAAAAAAAAGGTCTTGCGACATGATATAGACATCCGTAGCAGACCATATGGGAATCGTTTATTCCACTCACTGATTAAGGCACTGAATTTGGAAATTACCACTCGGGAACTGGGGCACCAATTACTATAAAGTTCGGCAATACATCATTGCATAGATCCCGAAAACACACGAAAGATATTAACGTCATCAACAGAATTCGGGTACAATGATTGTATATTTATTCTTGCTCATGAGTACAACAAGAATATATGCATACATTTTTACTATGGGGCAAGTCAAGTCAAATATCTGTACGTGGAATCTAATGAGGGAAGAGAGTATGTACATCTACATCTACGAGAGAATCATTACACCCCATATGAATTTGATAAGCCAGAAGTCGAATTAATGGACATTTCAACCAACTCGCGACATTACGAGGAGAGATCGGATACGAAAGAGGGACACGACGCATCAGCGGGTGATGTCACCAACCGACAGGTGGCACGAAAAGAGAATACCATGTTAGCTCCGGTCGATAGGGATGAACAGGAATAGCAGGGATAATGCCGAGCCGAATGACAGGTAATATGACGCGATTGATGACCCCGACTCGGGTGACGCGCTAGGAGATGTCGAACAGTTTCATTGCGTTAGAATTTTAAAGGAACAAACATTTGCACACCATGACAATTTGGTATATATACATTGTCGACGGACGTGAAGGAAACGGAGCCGCAATGCACTCTTGTGGAACGTTGGTACATCGATCCAGTGGAGTTGTGATCAGCGTTTTGCAATAGGTGAGGTAGCTTAGTCTGAATGTCACCAAGTAAATATTTTTGGATTAATAGTGAATTAAAACAATGCGGTTGGATATTGTAGCATGCCTGAAGAGTCTCAAGGTATTATTGATGAAGGATGAGATAGAAACCGTGAGGGTTATTAGAGACTTAGCAATGTTAAAACAATCGGACTGGGGTTACTCCGTCGAACGATGTAATAAACTCTTCAATGTGAAAGTGATATCGATCACGCTATTCACGAATAATATACTATTGCCGAAAGTAGAAGACAGATATAGGCTAATTAAAGAATTTCACGAATCAGCAGTTGGGGGTCACAAAGGCATGGGCAAATTTCATGCAAGAATAGCAGCGGCATTTGATTGGAGTAATATGTGTATGGATGTAGTAAGTTTTGTGCATGCTGCCCCGAATGTCAACCAACTGAGTTAGTTCGGAACAAAAACAAAGCTCTCATGCTCATAACAGATACCTCAACTTACCCCTTTGAGAATTTATCAATGGATTCTTGCGAACCACTAAGGGAGACGAGAGCAGGGAATTTATACATTCTCACGATGCAGTACAATTTTAGCAAATATAGCATTTTAACGGCAGTCCGTTATGCTAACGCCCATGAGGTAGCTAGATCATTCATAGAAAACGTAATTTGCAATTTCGGATCACCTGGAGTTATCTGTACGTGTAATGTCTTGATCGTGGGTGAGGTTTATTTCAATAATCCATCTGAATATAATGATAGGATAATCAATTTATTAGAGTCGTACAATACTATACATGCTCAAAGTGCAGCTGGAATGCAACTGTCGCTCGTGCGGGCGCGCCGAGGCTCAACGCCCGAAATGTGCTGACTCGTCAGTCACATGCATACACCACAACTCTGCGCCTCTTTTATTTCTGAGTTTCCCTTGAAACGCGGAGAGCGTCGCAATTTTACATTCGTATTATTCCTCTCAATTATTTGATCTATGTGTCGTTTAACAGTCACACCTTTTTCATTCGATACGATGTACGTGGATGGTGAAACTTGTTTAATAATGGTACCGCTTGACCTTTTACCTGATATCACACCGTGCTCATCTATCATAACACTATCGCCTGATAACAATTCAATTTTGCGCTTTCCGGGTCGAGCTACAATTTGCTCACGAGCTCACGTTGCTTTCTCGCTACAGTTTCTATAACATTAGGTCGGAGCAAATCAAATCTCGTTCTAAGTTCACGTTTTGACATTAAATACGCAGGGCTCCTACGCGTTGTACAATGTCCAATACTTCTACAATCGTATAAGAATATATTAATTGCATCATCCAGCGACTCTCCCCCCTTGACAATTTTAGTAACCTTATCTTTAAAAATTTGAACAAAATTTTCAGTTGCTCCATTTGTAGCTGGAGATATCGTGTGTAAAACACCATTTCTAGTTAAAAAATCATGAAATTCATTACTTCTAAACTGCGGTCCCCCGTCCGTTACGCAATGTAGCGGTAGACCGTATCTAGCGAATAATTTTTTGAATTCCGCTATAAACCTATACGCTTTTGTATTCGTGTTAAAGTCAATTATTTCTGGCCACTTGGAGTGTGCATCAATAACTATTAACCACATTTTCCCATAAAATGGTCCTGCAAAATCACAATGAACACGGCTTTAAGATTTGTCCGGCCAAGGCCATGTCGTTAACGGCGTTTTAGGCGGTTTCTTCCGCTCAATCATACAAACTTTGCAATCATTCACTAGATCCTCAATATCCCGATCAATGTTAGGCCACCAAACATACGACCGTGCACACATTTTGATTTTTACAATGCCTAAATGTGTAGCATGTAATTCCCGTAAGATTAATTTTCTCACGCTCTCTGGAATTACTGCTCTTAATCCCCAAAATAAGCAACCTTTTTCAACTGTTAATTCTAACCTTCTACTATATAAACTTTTCTCATCGCTCGTCATTTCCTTTGTATTATCCGGCCAACAATCTAAAACTCTTTTAATTGTTGTAGAAATTATTTCACCTTTTTTATTCATTTCCGCTAACATTTTATAATGAAATGCAGTTACCCCTTCATTAAAAACATTTACATGTGAGAAATCAACGTCTATCATTTCTGTATCATCATTTATGGGCAATCGAGACAGAGCGTCGCAGTTCCCATTTCATATGTTATATTTTATGATTTCACATGTTCTATTTTATACCTGAATCCCGATAAATAATAAGCCCATCTTTGAAAACGATTATCGGCTGTCAATGGAATCCCCTTTCTCGGACCCAGTATACATTCTAATGCCTTATTATCTGTTCGCAAAATGAATTCTTTACCAAATAGAAACTGATTAAATCTTTTAACTCCAAAAACTATAGCCATGGCTTCTTTGTCAAGTATTTTTCTGTTCAGTTCATTCTTTGCTATTTTCGCGACGCATACGCGATTGGTTTTTCGGTGCCATCTTTATACTGATGCGATATAATTGCTGACAACCCGTAATCCGAAGCATCACATGCTAGAACTTATTTTTCTTTCGGGTCGTAATTGACTAAAACTTTTGGTGAAATTAATTCATTCTTAACCTATTCAAAAGCTATCGAACACCTTTCATTCGTTTCAAATTTTTCTTTATTCAATAAATCGTATAATGGCTCCAATTTTTCCGATCTTTTCTCTAAAAATCGAGCATAAAAATGTATTAACCCAAGAAAAGATGCTGACTCTTTATTATTTGTCGGTTGAGGCGCTTTAACCATCTCCTGTATTTTAAATTTTGCTTTATGTAAACCCTCTGCATTCATCACGAATCCTAAAACTTCTAATTTCTCTTGCATAAATTTACATTTTTCTACATTCAGCTTCAATCCACATTTTCGTAATCTATTACACACCTTATGAAGGTTTTCTAAATGATCCTTTTCTGTTTTACCAGTTACATGAATATTATCAATATACGCTATCGTACCATCGATTCCTCTCAAACATTCATCCATTTTTTTCTGCACATCCGCAGGTGCAGGTGATACCCCTTCAAGTACCTTTGTGTACCTAAATAACCCCTTGTGAGTTACAGTTGTCAACGATTTTGAAGATTCTTCATCTACAGGAAATTGCATATATGCATGTCTTAAGTCCAATTCAGAAAAAAATTTTCCGCCTTGCAGTTTTGCAAAAATATCGTCTATTGTATGTAGAGGATATTTATCAATTATAACGTATGGATTTACCGTCATTTTGAAATCGCCACAAATGCGTATTTTTCCATTATCTTTAAATACTGGAACAATCGGCGTGGCCCATTCGCTCACGTCCACTGGCTTCAAATGCTCTAAATTTACTAATCTATCAATTTCTTTTTCTACCAATGATCTTAAGGCATGCGCTACATTTCTGCATTTCAGCGCAATTGGTCTTGCATTTTCTTTTAAATAGATTTTCGTTTGACTTCCATTATATACTCCTGGTGAGTCATCAAACAAATTTTTCTTCCACACTCTTCGCTACATTTCCAATATTTAACATATTAACGTTGTTTTCGCAATTTTCGCCAAAACTCAACGGCCATGAATTAAACGCTGCTCACCATTGCCTTCCCATCAACGATGGTCCAGTACCTGGTAGCACAAAACACTCTAATAAATTTTCACTATTTCGAAATTGTACCGTTAAATTATTTAATTTAACTAGCGATTGCAAAATACTATTATCGTACGTTTTCAATTTACTTTCGGTTTTTATAATCTTAAAGTTCTCAAAATTCTCATTGTAACATTTTTCCGAAATAACTGTAGCATAAGTGCCTGTATCAATTTCCATTTTCACAATAACGCCATTTATACATACATTTACAAACATCGAATTACCTTACATATCTTTATTATTGATTACCTGCTTACCAACAAATTCCTTTTTGTCATACCCTTCTATGTATAAAAATTCATTCTTGCTTTTTGACCAATTCGTCACCTTCTCGTCGTCATCAGTTCGTCCACTGTTGCTCGCTGTCCCTCCATCGTGCTGCATCAGCTGTACTCGTTGCTGCTCTCGTTTTCCTTGTTTCTGGCTCTTGCAAACTTGCTTCAAGTGTCCTTTTCTGCCACACCCGTTGCAAATATATTCTCTGAGTCTGCACTCGATGCTTTTGAGATTTGGCTTTCCGCAACAGTAACAAACAATTCATTTTTGATTCTTGTTTTGATTTATTTTATAGTCAGCAGGTATCGGACGTCGTGTGCCTTGCTCTGGTTGCCGCTCCGGTTTCACTGTGCTTCTTTTCTTCCAATCTGGATGCTGATATGTATTTTTCAGTGCAAAAACTTCTCTTTTTGACTCTTTACCCTGTAGTATATTTTGCGTACCCGATGCATTTCTTTCTGCATTTTCTTGAGATATTGCTTCTTTGTAAGCATCTTCGAACGTTAAGTTCTCTTTTTTGAATAATGCCACCCTAGTGTCATGGCTCCTTAGACCACAAACAAATTAATCTCTCAAAGCTGCATTTAAATTTCCTTCAAAATCGCAGCTTAGTATTAATTTTTTTAATCTTGCTGAAAAATCAGCCACTGACTCAGACGCTTCTTGTCTAGTCACATTGAAATTGCATCTCTCCATCACTACTGATGGTTTTGGGCTTAGATGTTCACTCATAATTTTCACGATATCCTTGTACGTCTTTTCACTTATTTTCCCTGGCGATACAAGTTGCTTTGCTGATTTAAATGCTTCTGTGTCTACTTGCATCAGCAAATGAGCTTTCTTCTTTTCCTCTTTGATATCCTTTACCTCAAAAAACATTTCCATTTGTTCGATGAATGTGTCCCAATCATCCTTATGCAGCGAAAATTCGATACGTGAATTCATTCCACCGTCTTCAATTTCTTCACTGTTGACGTCAACTAAATTCTTCGCTCTTTCGAATACGTTTTTTCCTTCGTCAACGCTTTTGCTGGAATTTTGTTTCTCAGTTGACGCGTCTTTACTCGCCACTTTTAATTTTTCTTGATAATCTTCTATCAGTTTCTTAGCAATTTTTCTCAAAGCATCTATTGTCAAGAGTTCTAATATATCTTCTTGTTCGTACTTACTTAATTGTTCAATCAATCTATCTTTTGGTAATTTTCTATTTTCTGTTAAGATATTACCTTTGGTGCAAATGGTTCTTGATTCGTCTACGAGCAGTAAATCTAGTATGCTTTCAAGTGTAAAATTATCTATGAACTCAATTAATTCTCTTTTGGATACTAAGTGTACCCACGTAGCATTTTTACCTTCAAATACTTCTTTTCAATTACCCATACATAATATATGTAGCTTGCACCTTTCTGCATCTACCTATGCACCTTAATCAGTTCGTCAATTTTTTTGAGTTGTGCACGATACACATCAGCTACACCTTTCTGCAGCTGTACACGATAACTTGACACGTCTGCACCTTCCTGCAGCTTCATTTAGTCACTTTTCCACTGCTATTTCGAACATCCTCGTCGCCATTGTAATGTCTTGATCGTGGGCAAGGTTTATTTCAATAACCCATCTGAATATAATGATAGGATAATCAATTTATTAGAGTCGTACAATACTATACATGCTCAAAGCGCAGCTGGAATGCAACTGCCGGTGTGCGGGCGCGCCGAGGCTCAACGCCCGAAATGTGCTGACTCGTCAGTCACATGCATACACCACAACTATTGTTGTAGGATAACGAAACACATTTCATGGATTATGTTTTAGAAGAATTCGCGCGAATGTTCGGAATAGAGAAATATACAACAACCGCGTATCACCCGGAATCGAACTGAGGAATTGAGAGAATGTTCCATATTATAAAAGAATACACGAAATTAATTATGAACAAATACGAAGAATGGGACGAGATTCTTCCAGCCGTACAACACTCTTATAATACTAGTGTACACGACGCATTGGGTTATTCGCCGCACGAAATAGTATACGGTCCGCGCGCACGAACACCGTCCAGCTTTCGACCGAAGGAATATTTGCTGATTGTCAATGAATACCTTGCGGATATAGCTCATAATGTCGCGGAAACTCAGACTATGGTATCAATGAATTGAGCACAGTCAAAATTCATATCAAAGGAGATATGATTTATTATGATCGAAATATTAACCCGAAACACTTTAGAGTAGGAGAGATATTGGCGTAGGAGAGACTTTGGAGTAGGAGATATTATAGTAGGATAGTATATTGGCTGAAAATGCCCAAGAAGGGTGAAATGGATAAGGAAGAATACGTTAAGCGTGAGATAATAGAAATAAACTACAAAATACACACGGCTAAAGTAAAAGCGGGTAGAAAAACGAGATCAGTGCATATAAACGGGCTCAAGAAATGTATTCCCCATGAAAAAATAAGGGAATTGATTCAGAATCGCCGACATGAAGGCATATAGAGTCTGGGTTCCACATGGTCATTTTGCTATCCTTACATAACTACCACAACATGAAGTGGAATTACACTCCTACTGCAAAACCCGATTGTCAAACAATTTTTCGGTGGCCCTAAGGTGGGCACACGCGAGAACAGAAAGTAACATGAGTACGTTTTCATGAATTTTTTTTGTAAAATATGAACTATAAGAATATGACCAAATAGATTCTTTTGGCGGCCCTAACGTGGGTTCGTCAGATTCAAATTCTAATCCAAATCGCTTGGAAATGGAGTAGAGTCATCAATTCATCAAGTCACCGAAATTGCAGTGCTAATATCATACTAACACACGATAGCGCGATTTCGCGAACGGCAAAGAATACGCTTCACCCGTGAAGGTGACATGAATCAGCTTGAGAATACTCCGCTTGAAAAAATAAGAGGTACCGAGTAACATCGAGGTTACTCCGCCTGAAGGAACGGATAAGTAACGGTGTCGAGAACGCTCCACCTAGGAAAATTGCGGTCATTTGACTCACTCGCATTTCTAACATTGTCACGATCAAGTAAACCGGCATCGAGGATGCTCCGCTCCGGAAAATAAAAAGTAGCGGTGTTGAGAACGCTCCACGTGGGAAGCCCTCGCGAACATTATGCATTCATTACTAACAATAAACTCGCGATCAAGTAAACCAGCGTCGGGGTTACTCCGCTTGACGAAGCCGGTGTCGAGGAAGTTCCACCAGGGAATATGATGAATCAGCGTCAAAACTACTACGCTTGGAGAACAAAGATGTGGGTGTAAGAACGCTCTACCTAGCTCAAAGACAAACCGGTGTCGAGAATGCTCCACCTAGGAATGATTGCCATGCACACCCAGCGTCGAATCTATTTCGCTTGGGGAAATGAAATGTATAATCATAGTAAACACCGTCAGAAGATATAACGCGATTATTTCAATCACTTATTACTAACAATATCACGATGCCGAAATGGACATTGAAATAACTACGCCAGAAAAAAAAAATCGAATAAATGTAACGACGTTAGAAAGCTCTGCCAGGATCACGAGTCAGCACCGGACTTGTTGTTTGTACAATTAACTGGCGTCGAGAACATCCCGTGTAAAATATCGAGTCAGCACGGATGAAAAATCGCGGTCGCTCATTCATTACTAACCATACACAGCGTTCGGATGATTAACGAAGACGATATCAGCAATTGCAAATTGCGTAATCTTTTTCAGTACGTTGGTATAGTATATTTCATAGAATGACTCAGAAAATATGAGTTTTCCTTATCTTCAGCAGTATGATACTCTTAAGTAAAATAGAACAAACAAAAAAACAAAAATAAAGTTATGCCAGCAAAAGTAGGCAATCGTATTGGGAATTTGACCTTACTAATACATTGATACTCAAAAGGACTATTTAAGGAATGGAAAAGACAGGAAATCAAATAAAAAAATAAAGATCCCATTTCACATATTAATATTGAGGCGAACAAGAATATTATAGTTACATATATCGAAGGCTTGAAACATTGAAATGGTTGGAAGAGCGGCAATATGTCGTCATACGAATCGTCGGAACGGTCATTAGGATGGTACACCACAGTCTCATCATCAGCAATATCGGTCCCAGAATCGGCTCGATCGGATACTCGGTATCACGGTGCTCGCTCCAGTCATGAGCCGGTACCTTTACACCGCAACCACAGTAGGAATGGTAGGAAGAAAACTGAGAGATTCGACGATCTGTTCCAAAAGACGATTCCGCCAGTAGAGTTTTCGTCCTCGGCAGTAGGGGAATTCAACTAGGAGATACGCACATCGGCCTAACGCTGCATGACCTTTATCATACCGGAAATACTCTGGATACAACAAATCGCAACAGGAAGGTGAACATTTCTCATATGGCTTTGCCACAGTTGGATCCTTCAGCCGGAGCAAGCGCCCATCAGAATTGGAAGAACCTTATCAATCGATTCCTCGAATGGTTCCACGAGACCAAGAGAATCATCAAATAAATCATCAATAACAGCCATAGATGTAGCGGGTTCAAGCAGTTTCCGTCCAGCGAAAGAAGCAACCGTCGAAGTAACACGAGCTACAGACAAATACTTTTGACCTGTTGATGGAATAGAACAACGATCAGTGAGGGTAACATTCGAGTATTTAAGAAGAAAATTCAGAACTTCCAGCTCTTCTGAATTGAGAGCCCATTGCAGAAGCGGCCCAATATTCATCAAGGCGGAAAGTCTAGCAGATGAACTGTGACTCTGGATGAAGCAAGTGAGAGCGGGACGAGCAAGCATGCCGCGGCGGTGACATGGACTGTAGAAACAGTTGGTGATACAGATAGAAAACTAAATGTGACAAAATGGGTCTCCAACTCCCGTTCATAGTTGGTTTAGGGGAACTATGCTGAGATAATAATGCTGAGATTTCACAAAAGGACAGCCAATTAGAAAGCTAAAAATTGAGAAGGGCGTTCGCGCGGTTTTGACGAATGAGCGAATAATGGAAGCAGCAAACAGGAGAATGTAAAGTTACGATGTTTTTTTTGTAATTGGACAAAAATCAGGGTTGAATTGATAGGAAATAAGAATAATAAGCCAGAATAACGATTGGACCATGAGAACGACAGGTGAAGGTTAACGCCAGGGTGGACAAATTCTTTTGGGCACGTCTAGATGGGCAATATTTGGATGAGCAGAAGACCACGAATTCATTATCACAACGTGGAAGGCATATGAAAATATACAATCTCTCCCATTAAGAGGAATCAAGGAACTGCGATTATGGAATACAATATAATAACTATATAGGAGACCGTGCAGTGATTCAGGAGGAATCGCCAAAAGTGATTTGAAGAATTATAGAATCTGCGACCTCAGCATGCCGCGGAGCGACGAGCGGACCGAGCAAGCCATTCACGGATTCAAACGACATATGAGAATCTAGCAACAATGGCAGAGCGGGGAATGGCCAATCAGGTACCGAATACGTTGAAATGTGCATTGAAAGCACCTCACGAAATGACGGGCGAATTACCGAACAAGATTTCGATTCAATACCATACCCGGAGATAAACGTTCAATTTATGGTCAATATCGATATTCAATTCGTTTCTTTCCAAACATGGAGGCAGATCGCCAGAAATCGATTATTTTCCATCGCGGAAGTAATCGATCTTTTTGAAAAATTTGAAAATTTGGAAAATTTGGAAATTTTGGGAATTTGAAAATTTAGGAAATTTGAAAATTATGGAAATTTGGGGAATTTAGGAAATTTGGGAAATTTAAGTGTTTTGAAAGATTTGGGAGATTGGAAAATTCTGGAAATTTTGAGCAAAACCCTTCAGTACCGGCATGAATGCGAGTTCACCAGCAAAACCCTGCAATACCGGCAGGCATACGAGTCCGACAGCATTGCATTGGTTCAATTTATATATTTTTGATATATAAATCATAACTTTATCTGGCGTTTAACCTAGAGATCAAAATTTCAGATAATAATTTGAGTCTATAAGAATGCGGAGTCGTCCGACTATTAGGAACAACATAGCAGTTGATAAGTTATTTGAGATCTGATAGGATGACGTCGCCAGTGCTAATCATTAATTTATAATTATTCAAAATTGTTGAAATATTTTTAACATAAGAATTATAAGGATATCGTAGTTATTTAAACGTAATCGTGTTGTGTAGACAATATATCAAGTTACGTGATTGATTAATTCGGAGTGTAATGGTTTATAGCGAACACAGTCGATTTTGTAAGTTCAGTATAATATTTATAATTTCTGTACTACAACAATATTTTGATTATATAATATTCACTCATATTACGAGTGATAGGACATATAAAATATATTCATTTTCATATATAAAATACCCTAAATGATTGATCATATGTTGTATCTTATCAATCATGAAAGTATTCTATCTATTGAAAGATTATAGCGTTGGAATTAAGAACAATATATTTTAGTTATCGTCATTCGATTACAAAAATATTACGAAATTATGAAATATAATATAAATAGTAAATATAACGAGTCCACGGGGGACGGAATATGTGAAAAGGATAATTAACACGACCGAATCTCTGCATGGAGTTAACGGTAACGGGAATACTCATACTCAGGCATTGAAAATGGGGAACGATTTTCATGAAATTATCGAAAAAGCACGAAGTTTGTGAGAGAATAAAGCGCTATCGAATAAGCTGGTGAACCTACAAAATACCATTGCGATATCGAGCAGCTCAATCATAGTAGTGGCAATCGTTATGATCTGTATTTGGAATATTCCAGTCATTGGGGGCCCCTCCAAATAATCGTTCAAAGACTGTCAACAGGAAAACAAAAGAGGAGCAAACAGATCTCACGTGAATACATCGAGATGCAGTAAGGGCGCGACCAAGAAAGAGTCACAATGCAACCACAGCCACATTATACCGGAACCCTAAAACCAGCTGTAAGCTTATTGGACATAACCGAGAACAAGGTTGCCCTACTTCCAAGGAAGGGCATCGGAGACAATTATCCATTCGAAGCCCTCACATCGATTGAATAATGAGAAAGATTGAATAAAGAGAATGAATGAAAAAACACAATTGATTTAAAGTATATTATTTATGATTTAGTATACTGAGAGAGCCACCTTAGGTTAGATTGATGTATTAGGGTAACATATACACAACTCATCATTATACTTACACACATACATAAGTGTTACACCGTGTAGTGCAACAACTGTGAAAAGTTAAGAATATTTGACCTTTCTATCATTTCTTCAACTTTGAATACACATGCTATTGATGTATCATATTGTAAAACAAACGACCGTACCGGTAAAATCAGACATTGACAGAACGATACTTAACAACTGAGACATATATGATAGATAAACGGCGACCAAGAATATAGTTAGCTGTATTGGTAATATAGTACGGGAAGTAGATTCATGAGGATATCGGTAAAACTCAGACAAACCTCCCGGCGGCCCTAACGTGTCACGTGGCTGACCCTGGGATTATTTGAATCGCATTGTGCGGGGCCACGCCACGAATATCGGGACGTTCTAGAAGAACGGTGTTGAAATCGTGACGCACGGAGCATAACTTAAGACGGCAGGAGGCGACTGACCGCCTCCCACATAGCGCGCCACCAAGGGGTTGCGACAGCACCCACACGAGGCATTAAATACGACCGCCTCGAGGCGCTCGGGGGAGTTGGAAAGAGGCAGTTGGACGGTAGAGACAAGGTTAATCACACGAGTTACGCGGAGACGGTAGGCAGTCCAACATTCATCTTACTATTATATAAAGAGGAAACATTTGTTTGTATATTCGCAAAAATCACAAAAACCACTGAACCAATCGCCTCTAAATTTTGACAGTAGCTTTACTATGTACCATAAAGTGTCATAGGCTATTAAGATCAATCATTAATTGATTAGAAACGTTACTATGCAAAATGTGGAAATAACATGCAAATCAGCTCCGGCTTCTCTCTTTGGCCACTAAGTGGCGAGACGCTATTTTAGCTATTCACGCGGCTGAAGTAGCGCGGTCTGGCCTATGAGTAAAAGGCAATCAGTATTGACGTCCACGATTTTCTCATGGAGAACTTTAAATTGGTTGTGCTATTGTGACTTTCAATATTATAGTGGTGTAATCGATTGCCTAAATAATCGAACTCGCATATATTTACTCAAGGAATTATTTTTAACGGCTGAAAAAATGCCTTAATTTGAAGCTCCGGCTTCACTCTTTGGCCACTAGGTGCCACACCGCTATACGAGCCGTTCACGCGGTTTCTTTTGCTATGACAATGAATAAGATTCAAGGTCTGATATTCAGATATATCGGAAATGATTCACGCTCAGATTGTTTTTCACACGGGCAGTTGTATGTTGGACTTTCTAGGATGGGCAAATCGGAAAACCAATCCCGATTCCAATTCAAAAACCAAAATGTTGTTTATTCTGAAGTATTTTAGGGATTTGAAACTTCAAACACTTGAATGTTACGTTTCATTTCTATGCACCGTTAATAATCATCATTCGAATTCTATCAACTTGCGGGCGAAGGTGCAACGAGGGATGCTAGTATTGTATACTAGTATTTGGAATAATTACACGAGCTCTCTGAGTAAAGTGAATAGGGAATAAAGACACATATAACCTCTTCCTGAGTACTGAGTTATTGATACCCTGATTCGACATGTATCAGAACCTTACCGAGTAAAACGCCGACGGTCAATACCGCAGCCGAGATCTGAACCCAGCGTATGAAGGATCAAGCCACGTAACAATACTTACCAATTTCCTTGCATATATTGGTTTACTATGGGCAATCAAGAAATCTGCCCACTCTGGGACTACCCGTGTGATCGAAAGCAATTTTTGCTCAATTTATAGCACTAAAGTGACTATCGTAATGGTCGTATGACCACCTATGATCTTGAACATTTTTTTTGAAAAGTTCAAGGAATTACTAGGGAAAAATTTTATTATGACTTTTTTGCCCAGAGGTCATATAATGCGTGTAAATAATGTTCAAAGATAGTTATAAAATCCTTAAAAAACCCTTTTTTTTAAAAAAAGTAAAAATGTTGCGTCAAGCATGTGGCAGAATTGTTTATCTCTTATATTGCTTAAAAAAAAATGAAATTCATAATAGGCACATGAGTCTATTTATTATTTCATCAGTATTCATTCTGATTCAATCTCATATTGTTGGAGTATCACGTATTCTTATTACAGTTTACATACTATAAGAGACGTTGTCAACTCTAACTAACCAATTACGAAAAAACTTACTAAAATGCTTGTTAGGTACCTAATCAATTATTTGAAGAACTAATGACGAACCAAATTGACGCCACTTGGTAGGCATTTTCAACGTCTTAAGAATCAAAATATCCCAATTCCAAAATTAACTTTACAATTTCGTTAATCTTACTGATTTGAGGACGTGAAATTTGTCCGTAAGGCCGACAAAATATATACATGAATTATCTTCATGATGAAACCATAAATTTGCATTTGATAATAGAAGAATACATAAAATCTATCTGAATTATAGGGTTAACTGAACCTGCAATTCCAATACAAAAATATATTTGGAATAAATCAAACGATCGAGGAGAGGTTGCGAAACCGTGTGAACTAGAAATAATTAGATGGTGAAGAATATTATATCTCAGTTTAAAAACGTATTCGAAGATATTCGATCCTACCAAGTGGCGTCAATTTGGTTCGTCATTAGTTCTTCAAATAATTGATGAGATACCTAACAAGCATTTTGGTAAGTTTTTTCGTAATTGGTTAGTTAGAGTTGACAACGTCTCTTATAGTATGTAAACTGTAATAAGAATACGTGATACTCCAACAATATGAGAATTAATCAGAATGAATACTGATGAAATAATAAATTGACTCATGTGCCTATTATGAAATTCATTTTTTTTAAGCAGTATAAGAGATAAACTAATTCTGCCACATGCTTGACGCAATATTTTTACTTTTTTTTTAAAAAAAGGTTTTTTTGAGGATTTCAATTCTTTTTGCGGAGTATTATATATTATAAAAATAATAATTGATGAAATGTATATGCACTAAGGACTCACACATTAGCGTTAGTAATAAGATTCAGTATATATTTTTCCAAAATATTTGTATGCAAGAGCGTTACATAAAAAAAATATAAATAATCAGGAGAAATTAATTAATTTATTATCCTAAAACAAGACAGATCAAAATTCATCCCATGTTTTTTATAATTAATTTTACATAGGCATATAGTGGTTGAGGATGTCGATGTCGGCGTGTCGACTGGAAGTTTCATTTGAATAAGGATATACCCTAATTCCCGATGCTGTCCCGGTACCTAGGGTCGCCGATGAAGTGTCCTGAGGGTGCGCTCCTGGTATTTTAACTTGGAGAAGCTGACCCTGATTACCTGGACCCGAACGATGTCCAGGTAATCAGGGTTACCGATGATGATGTTTTGAGGGTGCTCTCCTGGTATTTTTGATTGGGAAAACCGGCTCTGGACCCGAACGATGTCCAGGTAGTCAGGGTACCCGACAACGGTGTTCCAAGAGTGCGCTCCTAGTATTTTTGTTTGAAGAGGCCGACTATCTTGACTACCTGGACATCGTTTGGGACCAGGGTAAGCTTCCCCAAACAAAAATTCCACGTGTACACCCTTGGAATACCCTTATCAGGTACTCAGACTACTTGGCGTCGTTTGGGTCCGGGGTCAGCTACTTCATCGAAAAATACCAGGAGCGCACCCTCGGAACACCCTCATCAGGTACTCTGACTACCTGAACATCATTCGGGTTCACGGTCAGCTTTCTCAAGTCGAAATACGAGGAGCGCACCCTCGGGACACTGCTATCGGCGACCCTAGCCACCTGGTCATTATCGGGTAGTCGACACGCCGACATCGACATCCTAAACCACCATTTGCCCATGTAAAATCAGTTATAAAATAAGACATGGAATAAATTTTGATATATCTTGTCTCATCTTCTGTGAGTTGGAAAAAATCTGCAGTACTTTTCCTGGAATCTATGGGACATGGCTATTAGTTTTCCCATATTCTTTCTAATTATACATCAACAATTCATTTTCAAAAATTTTCCCATGGTTTCAAATCAATGCGGGAAGCAAGAGCATGTAAACGTTGTTACGTTGGCGTTCTGGACCATATGTGTACCTCTTACTATGCGTGAACATAGCTGCTTCATCAGGCTACCTTGGCTAACTTCCGGTTCGTAAGAAAAATAGATCTGAACAAAAATCGGTCGGAAGAAAAAAGTAGTAGATCGCTTGACACGGTACTCCAAACTCATTATTGCAAACGAGTTTTTGGGTATTTCTTTTTGTCAATCGATCAATTGGGATGCTAGATGATCATGAAATCCTGTTTCGCATCCAAAAAATGTCGTTTTGGCTAAATTAATGCCAATGTAAAAATCGAGCGTGCAATATCAAACATTATATAGTGCGGTGTCTTCTGCTTGACGCATGGAACACTACCGTGTTCCGTGATATGGCGGAGTTTTGGATTTTTTCTCCGATTTTGTGTGAAATGAGCGAAAAAAAATTCAAAACTCTTTATATAATAATAACTCTATATATATATATATATATATATGATATATATATATATATATATATATATATATATAGCAACGGGGTGAATTCTGCACTTATCACTGCGCAAAAAGCGCACCCCGAGCTAATTACAATAGCCTCCCTCCTCTCGCAGCGGCCAGGTCAGTCGATCAGCTCCCGCGATCAAACGCAGCGCCAAGGACCTCGTGACCCCAAGGCCGTCCGTACACAGGTACTGACCGTCACTGCTCGCGTAGTGGGCGCTTCCCCGGACTGGAAAGAGCGGGGGAAGGGATTTTGGGGGGATCGTCCGGGCGCTCGCGATCCAACAATGCGGCTCACGCCGATTGTTGGGGCTCGGTGGTAATCATCACATGCAATGAGCCCTAAGAATTTTCGCACTCGAAACTTACGGGGATTCGCGAACGCAGCAAAGCTCAGTAAGCCGAGAAACAGAAGACTTCTCGGCTGCGGAGAGAGGGGGATCCGGTCGAGGGTACGAGGAGGGCAAACAAATCAAAACGCGGGACTCTATTTTATTTGAATGGAAAGATAAGCCTCTTACTGGGGTAATAAAAATAAGACACTTGCGCTGGTGGGCCGGTGCCCGCGGCGTGGATCAGGTGATATTCGCGCGTGCCAATTAATACCAGGTTCGGCGCGAGAGTGTCGATCCTTCCTGTCCTCACGTGGCTCGCCTGACGCGCGTGTTGGTGGTTGTGTTGGCGTGAGGTCCGCCTCTCTCCATGCTCTCTCTCTCTCTCGTTCTTTCGCGGCGCATAGCCCAAAGGCTGCGGCGCATGCCGATGTCGATCGCGAGTCGATCATGCGACTCGCGATGCTTGCCCGTGCTTCCGGCGCGACTCGTGGCGATCGCGCGTTAACGAGTGCTCGCGAATATATACACGAAGTGGGCAGTGCATGCAATAGTTGATCGAGCGGCGCCATTCAACTAGCCACCACACGTACGCGCTATCATTGGGCTATATAGATACATATACGTCCATGCGTCTCGCTCGGATACGACTGTTCAGCCGGCTATCAGAATAGGGAATGGGCTTCGCGCTGCGTGCAGCGCCACCGAAAATTGATTGTTGGATAGAGCAGTTTGTCTCTCTCTCTCTCTCTCTCAACAAAATAACAAAGATACTGTGTCGTATGACTTCAAAATTGCTATGAATGAACTCAAACTCGATTTTTCGTTCCTTTAGCAACGGTTGCCAGGGACGTAAACAACTGTTGCTAAAGAGAAACGATGTTTTACCATCAATAAGTAAAATTTAAACTGCTCTTTCATTTTTTTCTAGCAACCGTAACTAGGGATGTAAGCAGCGGTCGCTAAGGATGTTAAGAACGGTAGTCAAGGAAATGTCTGGAAACTGTTCTGTCATTGATCCTCCACTCCACGCAGATAGCACTACTGAGACTAACAGAAGACATAAGAAGAGGCATGGACAAGAAGAAACTCACGCTACTTCTACTTTTCGACTTCAGCAAAACCTTCGACAAAATTTCTCACTCTAGAATGTTGAAGCGGCTCAAGGACATTGGCTTTGCGAGGACTGCTCTGTCGTGGTTCCACTCATATCTTACAGATAGACAGCAGATTGTTATAACAAAAAGTTTTGGCAAGTCATCGTGGCTTACCACGAATCTTGGGGTACCACAGGGGTCAGTCCTTGGACCGCTTCTCTTCTGCATTTACATTAATGACCTACGTGACGTACTTGACATTGAGGGCGTTGAGCGTGTGCTTTATACAGATGACTTACAAATATATACTCAGGTTACACTTGACAGACTGGCTGAGGGTATAGCATTGCTAGAGAAGGCGGCTGCGGCCGTGTCGGGGTGGGCTGGCGCTGCTAAGCTGGTGCTCAATGCCGGAAAAACTCAGGCCATTGCATTTGGGTCTGGACACTATATCGGTCTTCTGCACAAGGAGGCACTCTACGCATCTGGCATTGGGATCGGTGGAGTTTGCGTGCCCTTCTCTGGCACGGTCAAGGATCTCGGCGTGATTCTTGACGAAACCCTATCTTGGCGTCAAAACACTGATGCAGTCACAAGAAAGTTCAACAGAACCATGTACAGCTTGCGATATTTTCGTAAATACATGACTGAGGTCCTGCACACACGCCTATCGATGGCTTTGCTGTTTCCTCATCTTGATTACTGTTCTACGGTATACCTCGACGCATCTCAAGAACAAAAACAAAGAATACAAGTGCTACAAAATTCATGTGTGAGATATGTATTTGGTGTTAGGAGGGACGAACACATCACTCCCTACAGGGCTATGCTGGGCTGGATGCGCACGGATATCAGGAGGCAATATTTCATGGCAGTACTTTTGTACAAGATCCTGCGCATCCGACAGCCAGAATACCTTCTGAGCCTCTTCACTAAGTATGTGTCCACTAGGCCCTCCAGGGGTGATGCACCGGAACTCTCAATCCCCAAAATGACGAGCAGCAAATTCCTTCCAGGTGCAAGCGGCACAACTTTGGAACTCCCTACGCTCCTCAGACAGAAACTTGCCGTCCTTATCTAGTTTTAAGCGCTCCGTACAGTCTTACTTTTTAGAAATGACCGAATGACCTCAGATATTTTAAATATAAGAATAGACACGTTACCTGTGATAACTAGGTTGATCAAACTCTAGATGACTAGTATACTAATACCCTGACACATTATCTGTGATAATTAGCTTATATTTATATTTCTACACTGATGACAAGGATGATATGTAAAAAATGTTTATATTAATGACGTATAATTTTAAAAATGACTGATACTCTGTAAATACCAAATTTGTACCTTGATACAATAAAACATATATATCTATCTATCTATCTATCCTCGTGTACTTTCGGACCCCAACGTGAATTTATGGCGAATTGAAGAGAATTTCCCGGAAATACGGTAGCAGAGGTCGCTAGGAGAATAAACAACGGATTTCGCTGAACAACAAATTTGGGCTACGACTCTTTATGACTGACCTGTGTACAAAATTCCAGGAAGATTGGACAATTTTTCTTCAAAAGTCATCGCGCACCAAACAGCATCGCTCCATATGTAGCGTCCCGCGCACGTGCCAATCAACGGAAGACCAGCGGTTATCGGTATCGGACGGAAAAATGTGCAGACGGAGGATTTCGCGATCGCCTTATTGACGCGTCGCGCTCCCCGATTGGGCGACATGAGCCGAGCCATTAAATACGAGCTCCCCCGCGGACTCGTGGTACTAACTATCTGCCCAGCCGTCTCGTGCAGGTGTAAAAAAAAGCTCTGGTTACCCGTCAATTGCATCAACCATTGACGCAACAGCCGTCTACTGTTGTACCCAAACAGTACGTTCAATACGTCCTATAGTATATACCATGGCCACAACAGGGCCCCCAACAATTTTTACCGCAACCATATATTCCCTCAGTTACCCCTCAATTCCTAAACTCGCCCGTGGTACAGCAAATGCCTGCGTACTCTGCTCCTACCAATAACCAGGCACCCTATCAATCAACACCTAATTCTACAATTCCTCACGGCCCAAACTCTAACAACGGAAATTTAAACTTTCCCGGAGCTCGCAGCCAGAGCCCGAATGCGAGCCGCCCACTCGGAAAATCACGCCCAAATGCGTTACATGAGCGCGTCTGAGTTAGATACGCAGGAGGGACAGGAAACGGTCCCAGAGTCGAATTAACCCATTAATGCCCAGAGTGACCGAAATTTTGCGCTGTCTTTGAGCTCATTATTTTCGATGAAATCATCGTCTAAAAAATTTGAAACATACCTTCCCTACTATTTTCAGGGTCGTTAATTTTAATGGTGATGGTTGAAAAAACATTTAACAATGTTAACCTATCGAAAAATCAATAATAAATTAAAACATCCATAATTTCACAGTAAAATTTTCTCTTAAAACTAAATTTTCGGTCCGTTCACATGGTTTTAAATGCTTGAAACTTATATGTACCCGGTCAATGATAGTCAAACTGAAAGTGAGTACGATTATTTTGTCTGCAAAATGTTTTGGTAAAAGTTGAATTCGGTTAACAATAAATTATTAACCGATATAAACGCTATATCTCCTGAAGTTCTCATGAAACAGTCACCTAAAGTTGGCGACACAATAATTTCTAAACATCGAAATAGGTATATTTCGCTTGCAAATCCCCCAACAGCAATATTTTACCCTCAAATTTAACAACCTGTTTCAAAAATTTATCATTAGCATCACAAACCCATAAAATACAGTCATTCCGGCTCGCGAGGCACGGAGAAATTACCGAATCGATACCACGAGGAATGTTCCCTCAAATTTTAACCCAAGAATTAGGAGACTTGCCTTTAGTTATTACCGTATGCTTCGGCTCCTGTTCGGTGACCCCTGATCATATGAAGCCCATCATCGTCGAAAACCTGCATAATAGCCTATTTGGGAAGTCACAGGGGAAATTCAAAAGACTTACCACCGAATACGAGATAAATATTATTAGAAAAACATGAGAGAGAATATCGAGGATTACATACGCCATTGCAAAACATGTCAAGTTTCCAAAGCCGTCCCCGTACCTAATATATCTGTCGTAACTGTCGCCGAACGCCAGAAACTTAATATCTCTGTTCGGAGTACCGAAGATAATCATCAGCGATCGGGGGACCAGCTTCAGAAATAAACTATTAGCAAAATTTGCCAACATCTTTAGGTTTAAACTTGCCACAACTACAGCCTATCATCCTCAATCCAACGGATCGCTAGAATGAAGTCACTCACTACTGAACAGTTTTCTGCGAACTCGAGCAGGAACTCAATTAGATTGAGATAAACTTGTACCTTTTGCCATATACGAGTATAATACTTCGGTGCATCGAGCGACCAATTTTACTTCTTTCGAAGTTGTTTTCGGTCGAACTTGCAGAACTCCCGAGAGACTACCTAATGAGTATGAATTGGAAACATACCACTCATACCTCAAAAATTTGATAGTTAGACTTCAAGAAATAAAAGATATGGCCCGAAACTACTTGATTGACTAAGCGTAAATATAAAAGGGATAACGATAAAACCGCGAAACCGCAGAATTTAACGATCGGTACGAAAGTTTACGTGGAAAAGGAAGCTCGCAAGGGCAAGCTGGATGCATTTTTCAATGGAACTTTCACCGTAAAAGAGATACATTATAATAATGATATACTGATCGAATCTCCGTTCACATGAACAGAGTAAAACGAGCTTACGAATGGAATCTCGAGAATTTCAGACACTCGATACCCCAGAAGCTGCCAAATGACTCAACTCGACCAGCGCACTCCAACTCCGACAAAGGCCCATTATGTTAACGACGAAAGGCTTGGGTGTTAATCACGCTATGATCCTGCCTTGTATTTTAATCTACGCATCAAGCTTCTACGCCTCTCGCCTCCAGCGAGCCTGACAGATATAGAATCACTATGCTGAGAAATCACCCGGGTATTTATTACGAATACCTAGGAGAGACAAGGCTAATCTACTCGCAATAAAAAATAACGGTCAGCCTGGATTTATCCAAGTTTGATTTCCAATGGAGAGCAAATAGACTCAGAACCACGTACAAGAAGTGTTTCGATACTTTACATTATAATTGCGATAACCTCATACCCATGGCAACCCTAACGCATACCTTACGAACAATAAAATTATAGCACGATGATTAAATTATGTGAAGGAACCCAATATACCTATACTATTACCCCACATACCCACACATTCGTAAAGAGAGGGGCACCCCTTGAATTCGTGAGTTGGGCTAATAGGAACTGTTTGGGATAATGAATGCTGACGACTGAGAATTAATCTCCAAACAGCTCTCTCGATTGTACGAAAAACAATCTCCGTATTAGAAAACGAACAGACCCACTTAATCAGATCCAATATGGAACATCTATACGGTACTGTCAGCAAAGATCGGACTGACTTCCAATTTCAATATGAAACATTTTTAAATGCCAATTCTCAAGTGAGCGCGATGCTGACCTTCACTATTTTCGCTTCCGCTATATTAAAATTGGTCCTAGACTTTGAGCAATCTTTGAATTTTGTAATTTATACCTATAAAACTTTCCTCCAAGCCGTAGATAGTACTACTAAAGGTCAACTTTCTCCCTTAATTTTCGCCCATGTTCAAAGTTCGATCTTGAATTCTTTGAACGATTTCAAGTCCGGACACACTTCGCCTTGGGAAAAGGGAATAATAACCCCCGAATACCTATTCTCGGTAGCAAAAACCAACGTGATTTCTTTGAAAGGAAAAATAGTAATATCGATGCAGATACCTTTGACTAACGAGCTATTATTTTCGCAATACTTACTGCATAGCTTACCCATTTGCATAAGCACCGTCAATAACGTTACTAAACTCACTCAAATCAAGACAAAACAACCTTACAATTTTGTAAGCAAAAATTTCAAATCATACTTCTTAGCCCCCGAAAATTTTGTTACGAACTGTATTTCCCATCGCGAAATACTACTATGTTCACCCTCGATACCGATTCAAGACAACTCTCAAAATTTACCTTGCGAATTTGAATTACTTGCTACCCCTTCCCTCGATACTCTGAAAAATGCAATCAAGAGTGGGTAAACGGTAAATATGTTTTCTGGAAAAAGCTGAAATCCACAGACGAATGGTTGTTCTCTTCCGTATATCCAACAGAACTCAGGCTGTTTTGCGAGGATGTCTATGAAAGAGATTCCTCTAAATAATTCCGGTATTTTGACTATCGACGGAAAATGCATCGTTAACCATAATGTGATCACA
The DNA here is from genome assembly GCA_020882685.1 of Aphelinus atriplicis. Lineage (NCBI taxonomy): Eukaryota > Metazoa > Arthropoda > Insecta > Hymenoptera > Aphelinidae > Aphelinus > Aphelinus atriplicis. The sequence continues at coordinate 1,054,162 of JAJGQD010000024.1, forward strand.
TTATACGGAGTTAACAACTTTAAATTAACAAAAACATACTACTATGAACCAGACCTGGAATACAACGCATCCTTGTTATTGCCTCCTATCCTAAATGGAATCAGTATTAACCACAAAAACCCTGACATTGACGAGCTAATTAAACGTCTGGATGGACAAGCAAGACGCGGTGTCCTTTAAAGAACTGGAGAATAGATTCTGGAAAATTTCGAAACAAAAGCAATTATCTGGGAACAACGCGTCTTCATGGAGATATGGGCTACTTACCAAACTATTAACTTGAGTGGTTATATCCGTAGTGTGTTCTTGCTGCATGCCATCCAGAGACTCTCGCACGGCCATTGTTTCGGAGAAGCTACAACGCCAAAAATCCAATGACCGTACTCCAGATCTACCGCCATTGGAAAGGCTTACCCGAAGTCGTCCGAAATTGAGAGAATTATTACTATCTAGCGATACTAATCCTAGCCCACCATAAATAGGGCTAAACCAATCAATAGAAATGTCATATAGCCGCGATTCCCTTACGCTTCCAACACCAACCAAGAACCCCTCGCCCCCACAGAAAATTACTTTCGCTTAGATTTGCTACCAACAATATGCCCGATCTCCGAGTTGCTCGAATGAGACGGTTGACATTTTCACAAAATAGAAATGTTAATATCGCGTGATTAATGTGTTAATCCGGCGGTTAACATTCCCCAAAAGAAATGTTAATATCGCGCGATTAACGCGTTAATCCGACGATTAACATTCCCCAAAGGAAATGTTAATCTTGCGTGATCAACGTATTAATCCGGCGTTAACGTGTTAATCCGGCGGTTAATATTCTCCCGAAAGAAAAAATGAAATCGCGTGATTAACGTGTTAATTGAGTCCCAAATTGCAGAAATTTTATTTGTAATTTCAAGCTCGAATAATTTGATGAATAAGACGGAAGGTTCATTGCAAAATAATCATTCCTACTATTTTCGGGTACGCTCTACACGATACAGTAGTTGGAGAGACGGAAAAAGTTGATTTTCAATAAATAATTAACAAATTAAAATAAAAAATGCGATTTTTTGGAGCACTTTTTTTTTCAATCCAATATCAGAGGGAGAAGGAATTTCATTGTTCCAAGATGGCGGCTCATGATTTTGTACATTTTTAGTTGGAGGTTCGTGAGAATGTGAATAGAAGGGTTTCTGAACCTTTACTGCTGAAATAGATCGTTGAGTGCTTCCATTTATGATTTTATGAATCGTCATCAGCGACATTGAAAACCCCTGTATACGGAATTTCGAAGAAATATATCGACTATAAAAATGTATGCTTAAAAATATTAATAAAATGAAAATCCAAAATATTGATTCTCGTATTTTGGCCGCCATTTTGCTACAAAGAATCATAGTCCAAAAAACTCAACGAATTTGGAAAGTTCAAATATTTTGTGCACTTTTGTGCATCGACAATAAAAATGAAATTCCTTCTCCCTCTGATTTTGGATTGAAAAAAAAGTGCTCCAAAAAATCGCGTTTTTTATTTGAATTTGTTATTTATTTATTATAAATCAATTTTTTCAGTCTTTTCAACCATTGTATCGTGTAGAGCATACCCGAAAATAGTAGGAATGACTATTTTGCAATGAACCTTCCGTCTCATTCATCAAATTATTCAAGCTCGAAATTACAAATAAAATTTCTGCAATTCGGGACTTAATGGGTTAATCCAGCAATTAACATTCCCCAAAGGAAATGTTAATATCGCGTGATTAACGTGGTAATCCGGCGATTAACAGTTCCGAAAGAAATGTTAATATCGCGTGATTAACGTGTTAATCCGGCGATTAACAGTTCCGAAAAGCGAATTTGATATCACTCTGCTGTCACACGAGTAATGAGTTAATCCAACGGTTGAAAATTTTTTTGTTCCGAATAAAAAGAACTTCCTGTACATTATACGTACATTACTCCATACGAAATAATGTTTCAAAGAAACAGTGTTTACTATCTTATTCACCTCAAACTCGTTTTGGCGCCTGAATTTCTAGCCGCACAATGGATGAACCGTATCTGTGCCGCACTGAACCTAAGAACAGATCATATAAAAGACATATTCATAATTTACGAACCAACAGTAATAAGAATTGACACTAACCTCCTTCTGAAATCTCGTAAGGCCAATTGGTAGTCTCGCTCTAAAACCTCCTCTGAGCTTGAAACTGGCGAGAGAAGGTAGGGGATATCGTGTGGCCGAGGTAGCACTGGGAAACTCGCCCCCTGTAACTGAGAATCAAAATTCCACCATTGAACTTCTTTTATGGCTACAAATTCGACACACATAATCATATACGTACCAATGTTGACGTTTGTTGATTTGAAATGCAGTACACGGGCATTCAGATAGAAAAATTGCTGATGGAGCACAATTAAATACTTCGCCTGCATACGGAGAATAGTGTACAATCCGACTAATTCTTGGGGGTTAGTAATTCTTTTACGTATCTCCACCAATTCCAAATCCAAAATATATTCATTAAATCCACGTAAACGCGCACAACACCTGCGGACACCATGATTTCCTTGTCACGACTAACCGCTGCACGTGCGTCCATCTAAAAACGATCCCTACAATCAAACCCCCTACTTCCTCCGGATAATAGGAAACCTTGCCGCTTTGCATCATAAGCAAAATATTCGCGCGGTTTCAGAACCCGATCGCCTCTACGTCTGCGACCGTGAGAAGATAAATCCAAATTCGTATAACTAATAGTTACTGTAGATATAATAAGTTTTAAAAGAGATCCAATCACCCCTAATATTCTTCAAATGACAACAATAAATTGTTACCTGGCTCGAATTCTACTGACCCAGGTAATTTCATATATCATTAAGGAGAGGGGTTGAATGGAGCTTTCATTTAGGTATTTAAGAAATTACGTTGTAGAAGCGAGGGACGTTGACGCACAACGAAATACAGATATTGTATACATATCACCCCCCCCCCCCCACGGAGATTATAAATCGACCACGCTACCTGATCTCTGTCTTGGCGGACAAAGCGCACAGGTCAGCTGCAAGCGCCCCACTTCGGACCGAAGATAAAATTCTTCTAAGTATAAATATCCCGTCAACCTAACAGACTCGCTTGCTCACAGGAACACTCAGTACCTTCCAGGCCTTTGAGCAATCACTACAAAATGGATAAGTATTTGGCGTGCATCGATCGTGCGTACAAAAGACAACGCTAGTTGCTGGCGGAAAATGCACGGGAGATAAGCGCATCTGTTCGTGAGCTCCTCCAGTTAGAGCTGCAAGTTGTGCGCAAGCAAGGTTCTAACGCCACCCGACCTAGGCCCAGGAAGCTGAAAGCGCTTGCTTCGACCATCTTTCGCTCTCGCAGCGGCGAACGACCGGTGCAAGTTAGAGCCGCATCGTTCGCTGGAATAAGCGCACCCCTTGCGGCCAATGGAGCGCCGCAACGCGCTCGTCATATCACCACACCGGAGCCGCTCCCAGCAAGCAGAAGCAACAGATCGCTCCTGGAACGGACACGAGACGTATTCTGATCGCGTCGCAACCAGCACCCATGGGCCCACACGGTCCGGAGGCCCCCGCTTGGCGCGCGGACGGACCGACCACCAGCAAACGGGAGTACCGGGCACGATATTCTCCGGTTTCTTCTTACTCCTCAGGGATCTTACGGCCGAACACACCACGCGACGATCGGACGCCGACACCGCCTCCAAACCGGAAGACGCCGGCGACACTAAGAGCCAAGGCGACCACTGACATCGGCGTGACGGAAGCCCCAGAGGATCAAGATGCACGCCGCCTCATACAGACTAGGGCTAAAAACCCCGTCGAAGCAATGGAGCTAGGCATGACCACCGACCCCAAAGCAGCCTCTCGCTCATGGACCCTCTCTACAAGTAGCAGACCATCTAAAAAGGGGTGCCTCACCAGAAGATTAACAAAGGCAGAGATCGAGAAGCTGCCGCTCGATGAACAACGGCTGCATTGGCTCGATTGGAACCTTCGCAACGAGTGGGCTAAGAAAGCCATGCAGTCCAAACGGAAGCCGAAGTCAAGTGCCAAAAAAACTAGCTTCGGGATGTTAGTTCCTAAAAGCACTCTTCGTGCCGAATGCAAGAGGTCAGGGAAAACGGACGGCCAAGGATGGCGAAGATGCACAAGTTGCGAAATCTTATACTGTGAAGAAAATTGCATCCCGGAGCAGACGGAGCCAGAGAGTATATCTGCGAATTCTACCGCAAGGCAGCGGAATAATCCCGCCACCCACGTTAATTCTCAAGGCGAGAATATTCTCGGGGGGGGGGGGAGGTGTAGCGTCCCATACACGTGCCAATCAACGGAAGGCCAGCGATCATCGGCATCGGCCGGAAAAGTGTACAGACGGAGGATTTCGCGATCGCCCGATTGACGCGTCGCGCGCCCCGATTGGGCGCTGACTCTTACACCTGACATGAGCCAAACCATTGAATACGAGCTCCCCCGCGGACTCGTGGTACTAACTATCCGCCCAGCGGTCTCGTGCAGGTGTAAAAGAAGCTCTGGTTACCCGTCGTTGGACGCGACGTCAAGAGGACGACCTCGAGAACCTCCGCCTTAGTGACTCTAAGATAGTGACTATAAGTGTAGGATAAGTGAAAGGACATCGTGTTGTTCATATGCGCAGCTTAGACAAATTCCTGGTAGCGCAGATAGTAGCATAGCTGACCGGAAATCAGGAGAACCCTTGTTCGAATCCAGCCCGGGGAGCCTTGGATTTTTTTCTCGCAATATCACTCTGGTATAGTCTACTAAGCCCAATACAATCATTATTCATCGTTTGAAAAACTTGTGAACGTTGAAAAAATTAATATTTTCTAAGGAGAAATTTGGTACAAAACGCATCTGAATTACTATTATAATTACATCTATGAGTGGTTTTTATTAACCTAGTTAATCCATTTTAGTTCATTTTCACACTGGTAAAACTAGTAGATACTGACATTCAATTTTTGAATGCTACTTACTATTTACATGATATAGTTGTGTACCAATTATACCTAGAAGATAGAAATATACAAGATTCAATGGTTGAGTTCCATTCACAAATTCACATTGTGACGTACCTATCAGTTTTAGGTACGCATGGGATTTTTCACGGTCGCCTCTCCGCGCCTCATTTTTTCCAGGCCACTCCGCGCTGCCTCCACGCGCTTAGGCTCGAGTTTAGCGCGGCGCGGCGCATTTCCTCATGTTCGCTACTCAATTACTCGAAAGCAAAAAAAAAGGTAGATTTTTCAAGAGCTATATCGACGTAAAGGAACCTCAGCTTTCGATCTAGACTATTTTAAAAAATAAAAAAAAATAGGTTTTTGAGATATGGCATGTTTTATGTTTTTGCTTTCTCAAAGAGAAAGCTTTGTAACGGGGTAAAAATCGACCCACCGAATCGGACTTCGGGACCTCGATTTTCGTAATCGGGGTAGAAAAACATGGAAATCCGAAAATGTCTGTACGTACGTATGTACGTACGTGCACTTTTTTGTCGTACGATAACTTTCGAAGGAATTGTCCGATCGTCCTGAAATTTTGCTCACAGGTTAGTCGCTACAGAATCTCGGTCGAGTTCAATTTTCAGCCAAATCCGTTCTTTATTTCTCTAGCAACCGTTGCTAACGTGTTTTTGATAAAAGCTCCGAAAATCATCATCAATGCACGATGGGTCTCCAATTCTTTCGACGATCGATGAGAATCGATAAGACATTCATTTTAGAACAACCATTGTTTATTCTCCTAGCAACCGTTGCTATGGAGATACAAAATTCAGCTTCAGACTGACTTTTTTTGTCGTACGTTAATTTTCGAAGGAATGGTCCGATCGTCCTGAAATTTTGCACACAGGTCGGTCTCCGGCAGATGTGAACCGATTTCGGTGTTCAGCAACATCCGTTGTTTGATTCCATGGCAACCGTTGCTAGCGTGTTTTCGATAAGTTCCCATATAATTCATGAAAAATGATCATTTGGGTTTGTATATTTATGGGATTCTATAACAATCAAAGAGACCTTTCCCGTATAAACCATTGTTGATGTCTCTAGCAACCGGTGTTTATATCGCTTGCAACCGTAACTAGGGAATGGGAAAAGTCAGTTGGAGGTTCATTTTTGGAACTGTTGATGACTAAGAAGTAAGAACATCGAAGCTCCGACATTTACCATAGCAACCATTGTTTACGTCCTTAGCAACCGTTACTATGGAGTGGGAAAAGTCAGTTGGAGGTCCATTTTCGGAACTGTTGATGACTAAGAAGTAATAACGTCGAAGCTCCGACATTTACCATAGCAACCGTTGTTTACGTCCTTAGCAACCGTTACTATGGAGTGGGAAAAGTCAGTTAGAGGTCCATTTTCGGAACTGTTGACGACTAAGAAATAAGAACACCGAAGCTCGGATATTTACCATAGCAACCGTTACTATGGAGTGGAAGAAATAAGTTAGAGGTTCATTTTGCTTTCTCAAAGAGTGGTGATTAATGCAAATTGAGGTTCAATTGCAATACTTTGAGAAAGCATACTGCTGAGGCACTTGGCAGCGGTTTTTTATTCGGAAACCGTAAAAAATTTGGGAAACTAAACTCACCATCGAAAAGCTGGAAAAAACTACATTGATAGCATATCCAATACTACTTAGATATTGGTCATATAAAGTCGAAAACAAGCGTCGGAAACGTGAGGTTTTAGCGTCCGCGCGCTGGCTCTGGAGAGTTGACGAAAAATGCCCCATATACCTTTTCAACGGAACTCGCTGACTTCCCACATATACGAGCGGAGAGCATAAGAATAAATTTTATTCATTTATTCATTTTTTTACCATAAGCCATTATGGCCGATCATTTCATTACCAGGCACGTAATATATTTACATGAGTTTGATGAATTGTCACATTCATTATCATAGTGGAGTACAGTGGTGTCGTGCATTACTCAAACTATTTCAAACTATTTCGGATGTGCTTGAAACACTTCCAAACGCTGCCGGGTCCGTGTCTCTACCCACGAGGTTATTTTCAAGCGTGTGGACTTTTTGTTCAAGATTAATCATCCTCTTGACTCCGTTTGGCATGCTCTATAATTGAGTCTACCTTAGTAATGGCCTTGATTCTTCTTCCTCAAGCAAATGAGTATCTGCGCATGGATAACTCTGTCTTTCCGGTCAATACTCATTGGTGATTGATCCGTGGTAGATGAAAGAGTTGAGATCTGTGGGTCTCTTCCCAACCCATTGCAGTTTTTACTGATTTTCTCGAATTTTATCAGATATGATTTCCGAGTTAGTTGAGAACGTTTGTGTCATCCGCGGAAGTACTCGTATTTATTTAGCTCCTTCGGCAGTCGAAGAGTTGCGAATTACTTCTTGTCAAAAGTGTGCTTCGTCTACATACGAATTGTGTTATAGCTTCATGCTCCTTGACATAATATCTCAACATTATTTTCCACACTCTCATGATTGATGATTAGTGTATCTTGATTGTTCCTAAGATGCTCAAACCGATATGTTTCAAGTTGATTTCATTCTGTTGTTTCATCATTTTATATTTCGCAAATGGTACAATATTGTAGAGACCCGGTATACGAGCGATTGGAACAGCACGGGTTGTCCGTTTTCTAATCCTCTGGAAACCGTCCTCGAATCGTAAATAACTCGATTTCTCGTGATGCAGCATACTATTGGACATTGGCGTTGGTTGATTTTGTAGTTCTTCAATTGACTGTTTTAAACACGTATTTGGTTCCTCTTGGCGGTGTGCTATTTCATTAATGCGTTGGACTAATTCCGTGCTTTCTAGATTTTATTATTCCGAATGAGACTAATCTTTTGCAGTATAGCATTCACATCGTCAAGAAGATACTCGCATTAAGCAGCCAATTCATGTATTCTATCCGATAACTTGCTGGTGTCCCTTTACAACTCATTTTTCCCGGAAAGAGTTTCATTTTAACCGTATTCTGAAACTCTGCGCTGAAATTTGAAATTTCTGTACCTCATCGTCGCTAGTCGCGGATTGTGCGTCATTTCGACTTTGCCCTGTTTTCACAAGTTATCAAACGCGCCCAACAATTTTTCGTTGTTCAGTTTTATCCGTGTAAGTAAGTCGATTCGCCTCGATTTGTTCATCAAACCGTCCATGATTCTTACTACTATCGACTAGGTGATCATTCACTTTCTTATCGAACGATTTCTCGGCGACTCTCAATATTTGAGTCCGATCATTATATTAATGAATGTCAAATCTAATATCTCTAACACGCGTATAACCCGTTTTGGCCCAGAATACCACTCGAAGCACGTGGCTCTTCGATACCTCAGAACTTTTCCTATTCGCGACAGAAAAATTTTTCAACGACATATTTCGAAAGGTGAAGACTTGCCCTTTCCCAAGGTGTTAATCAAATTTGTTCAAAACATTATGAAATAGGCAAATACAGTATTTTTACAAAAAACACGATTTTCTCGACACAAGTTTTTTCATGAATCTAATTTCCAAGGGGTCTGCCATGGACCTGGAACCTCAGTAACCTGTGGAATGAATGGCTAAACTTGAAGCATTGTTCAAGTATCGATTTTTTTCCCCTGTGCATCCAAAATGGCACCTCAACTGCAAAATTTTTGCAAAAAACTTCAAGGCCTTTTTATACAAAGATGACGCTCTTTTTCAAAAAATTGCCAGGAACAAAAAGTTTTCAAAATCACTCAAAGAATACGCTGGTAGTTCTCTAAATCACTGAAAAAGTATGTTGGAATTATTCAGATTTTTTTGAACGATTTTTTGGAATTTGAAAAAATTGACAAGTGCATAAATATAAAAAATCGCTCAAAAAAATCTGAAAAAATACCAGCGTATTCTTTGAGTGATTTTGAAAACTTTTTATTCCTGGAAATTTTTCGAAAAAGTGCGTCATCTTTGTATAAGAAGGCCTTGAAGTTTTTTGCAAAAATTTTGCAGTTGAGGTACCATTTTGGATGCACAGGGGAGAAAAATCGATATTTGAACAATGCTTCAAGTTTAGACATTCATTCCACAGTTTACTAAAATTCCAGGTCCATAGCAGACCTAAAAGCCCTTGGAAATTTGATTCATAACAAAACTTGTGTCGTTTTTTTGTAAAAAATACTGTATTTTTGCCTATTTCCTGATGTTTAAGACAAATTCGATTAACACTATCGGAAAGGGCAAGTCTTCATCTTTCGGAATATGTCCTTGAAAAATTTTTCTGTCGCGAATAGTAAAAGTTCTGAGGTACCGAAGAGCGACATACTTCGAGTGACATTCTGGGCCGCAACGGGATAAAGTAGTTTTTTCCATTTGGAACGTTTTATTGCCGCTCGAGAATTCGTTTGTGAGCCTTCTTCTTCAATCCATTTCTCTTCGAATTCCAAGAATGATTTATCTCATGCCCTTTCGGCTTCAATTTGAACTCGTGTCTGGACCATTGTGTGATATGGTTTTTGCACATAATTGTGTTTTCATTACACCAGACATTGTATGTGAGTGTCCTGTCACCGTCGCCCGATATACCCGCGGTATATGTTTAGAAATAATCGATAAACAACTCACACTCAGATATAATCTGAAAGACTTGCGGATAAAAGGCTATCACGGTTTTGAAATGATACTGTGCATAAATAATGTTACTAAAAGTATTGCATATGTCCAATTCGAGTACCAATAAGCATTGTTTTTATTCGAGGAGATAATAATTTATGTCCAATTATGCTTCGATAATTGTTAAAATTTATTAGGGGGGCTGTTGTAAGGATAACTCATGTCCTTAGATTGTAATAACATAGAAAAAAACAAATATTAGTTGTTAGAAATGGCATGGAAGTATTTAATATAAAAATGCGTGCAAATATACCAAAATATCACATTAAAGTAAAAAATGCCGAATAATACGAACATATGGCGAGCGACGCCATTGTCACGCGATAATCATTTATACCAAAATATCAAATTAAAGTACAAAACGCCGAATAATACAAACATACGGCGAGCGACGCCATTGTCACGTGATAAATGGGAAACGATCGGCACGGTCAGACAAGCTATAAAAGTGACAATATGGGTTAACAAATTACCGCAACTGTTAACAGCGCTGGTGACGTAAATTATGATTAACAATGATGATTCAAGGGAATTTCAAGAGAATCTAATCAGGGACGAGAATCTTATGTACAGATATATGAACCTCTAAAGAAACATCACGTAATAACGCTAATTGCTTACTGTTAATTATTTATATCATAGAATATCTCGTCGCCTCCGAGCAAAAAGGGGCCAAATCAGCGTCCCGAAGAAGAAGGGGCCAATTTGCTGGCCGGGCAGAAAGGGGTCAACTCGCCGTCCGTGCAAAAAGGGGCCAACTCGCAGTCCGTGTAAAAAGGGGCCAACTCGCCGTCCGAGCAAAAAGGGGCCAACTCAGCGTCCCGAAGAAGAAGGAGCCAACTTGCTGGCCGGGCAGAAAGGGGCCAACTCTCCGTCCGTGCAAAAAGGGGCCAACTCGCAGTCCGTGTAAAAAGGGGCCAACTCGCCGTCCGTGCAAAAAGGGGCCAACTCGCCATCCGTGCAAAAAGGGGTCAACTCAGGCGAGTTTTGAATTTCACATAAAATTCAGTTCACGAATCTCTTGAGAAGTCTTATGCACGCTATGTGATAGCCGTAGTGCGTCTCTTTCAATGATTAGGTGATTTTCACGTAATTTACATGTCATCAGAATGTAATATGTCAAGTTAACTATTTACGTTGAACGGCTTTTGCTCGACAGTTTCTTTTAGAAATTGGTATACATATGTTTTTGAGGTCGCTCATAGTGGATCCGGACAGAAATTCTAAAAATTCAAATTAGAGCCTCTAAGATCACCTGATAAAAATTTGGAAAAAAAATTGAATTTTGTTGAAAATTGGTATACATGGGTTTTTGAGGACGCTGATTACAAATCCGGCCTCAGATTTTGAAAATTCAGATTAGAGCCTCTAAGATAACCTGACAAAAATTTGAAAAAAAATTGAATTTTGTCGAAAATTGGTATTCATGGGTTTTTGAGGTCGCTGATCACGAATCCGGCCTCAGATATTGAAAATTCAAATTAGAGCCTCTAAGATCATTTGACGAAAATTTGGAAAAAAAAATTGAATTTTGTTGAAAATTAGTATACATGGGTTTGTGAGGTCGCTGATTACGAATCCGGCCTCGGATTTGAAAAATTCTAGTTAGAGCCTCAAAGATTGGCGACCGAAATATTGAAAAGATACTGTATTTTTATGAAAACTAGCAATGATCTCTCGCTCGCTGTCGCTCGCCCGAGTCTTTCGAGTGGATTTTAATTGAAAAATGTACAAAATATTCTATAATCTTCAATATTCAATTCAGTTTTAATAAGTTATACTTTTAATTTATTGTAAATAGATATCAATCGACATCATAATGCATATAAATTATAGCCCTCGTTCTTCTCTTTCGATCCATCACACCACATGTTCTTCAAATCATCATTTTCTAAGTTGTTTATCAGATAGAAAATTGGAGAAAAATGGTTTTCGGCAACGCGGCAAGTTTTCTATGACGTATATTACGCGCCCACGTCTATTTTTTTTGATTTTCCACCTCAGATTATGAAAGCGCTCATTTTCCTCTATAAATCTGCAAGATCAAATTTTGAATAGATAACCCATTTATACTATTTTTCCAACGTTTTCTGGAATCAAACGTCAAATAATTATTTTTACGGTCAATACGCCCCCACAATCTCAATTTTTCCAACACATAGCCAGCTCAAATTGTAGCTCTCGACCTCCTCTTTCGCCCCATAATACCGAATATTCTTCAAATCATCATGTTCCAAGTTGTTTATTACATCAAAATCTTTCGTATGACGAAAATTCGGCTACACATGATTTTCCACATAATAGATCACGTCCACGCGTCTATTTTTTTTGGACTTTTCACCTTAGATTATGAAAATGCTCGGGCTCCTCTATCGATCTGCCAGACCCGATTCCAAAATACTCTACCAAACCATTGTTTCCAAGAGCAAAATATGGGAATCATAATTCGTGTACAGATTAATTTTAATATAATGTAAATTTTCAAGCCCATTAGATATTCTTTCGATCAAACATACCCTAAATGGCACCAGATCATAATCTCACGTATTTATCTGAAAGCATAAAAATCGCAAAGTAAACTACCAATTTTCAATTACATACTTTTATTTTTGATTTTTTCACGATGAATAATTGAAGCGCTAAATGAGCTCTATCGATACCTCCAATCAGAATGTTCATCACGACGCTGTTTCATACATTTTTTCAACGGTTTATGCGGCACAACTTGATAAAAGTCAGTTTTTTCCATATTCCACGCCCACGCATCATTTTTTCCAAAAATTCCACCATAGAATAGGAAAGATTTTCGATTGATCTATAAATCAGTGAAACTCAAATTTGCACCATACAACTATTTCACAGTTTTTTCCAATGGTTTATTGGATACGAAAAAACGCAACTTGAATTTTACCATTTTTGACATCCACGCATCGTTTTTTTCGTAAATTTCAATGCGGAACATGATGCCGCAGGCAATTTCCCTTTGATTCGTTTTATTTGTTTCTATGGAAGTCAACTCCTTCATTGAAAAAGCTTTCCATGAAATTTCCGGGAGGATTAACGTTACAGTATAGTATAGAAGTATAGATTAGTATCCATGGGTTTTTGAGGTTGCTGATTACGATTCCGGCCTCAGATATGAAGATTGCAAATTAGAGCCTCTAAGATTAGCGAACGAATATTTGGAAAGTTAATGGATTACAATGAAAATTAGTTTCCGTGGGTTTTTGAGGTCGCTGAGTACGAATCCGGCCTCAGATTTTGAAAATTGAAATTAGAGCCTCTGAAATCACCTGACAAGAATTTGGAAAAAAATTGAATTTTGTTGAAAATTGGTATACATGGGTTCTTTTGGGCGTTGATTACACCTCGAGCTTTAGATCGAAATGAGCCTAAACTTTCAACATCATCGATGGTAACAAAGAAGCATCCATTTAGATGGTTTACTGAATAAAGAGGCATTTCTTCTACTCTGGTGTCAGCAAAAGTCGGTTGATTCCATTCAAAATAAACTTATGTTGGAAATGTAATAAGCATCGATCAAAATATGCAAAAATGTTTGTGGCAAGTATAATCTTCAATACTTATACCAGAGATTATGCTGTTACGCAAAGAGTTTCACGGTATTCCACTCTAAACACTGTATATCAATTTTCTAGTTCTCATTTGTTCCGTTCTTTCAAAGGAACTTGTAGAACAAATCTACATTATATTCAAATTAATCCGTACACAAATTATGATTCCCATATTTTGCTCTTGGAAACAATGTTTTGTTAGAGTATTTTGGAATCGGGTCTGGCAGATCGATAGAGGAGCCCGAGCATTTTCATAATCTAAGGTGAAAAGTCCAAAAAATAGACGCGCGGACGTGATCTATTATGTGGAAAATCATGTGTAGCCGAATTTTCGTCATACGAAAGATTTTGAAATAATAAACAACTTGGGAAATGATGATTTGAAGAATGTTAGGTATGATGGGTCGGAAGAGGAGGTGAAGGACTACAATTTGAACTAGCTATGTGTTGGGAAAATTATACTGTGGGGGCGTATTAACCATAAAGACAATTATTTGACGTTTGATTCCAGGATAACGTTAAAAAAATAATATAAATGGGTTATCTATTCAAAATCTGATCTTGCAGATTTATAGAGTAAAATGAGCATTTTCATAATCTGAGGTGAAAAATCCGGAAAAATAGACGTGGGGGCGTAATATACGTCATAGAAAACTTGCCGCGTTGCCGGAAACCATATTTTCCAATTTTCTATCTGATAAACAACTCAGAAAATGACGATTTGACGAACATGAAGTGTGATGGATCGAAAGAGAAGATCGAGGGCTATAATTTATATGCATCATGATGTCGATTTATATCTATTTACAATAATTTAAAAGTATAACTCATCAAAACTGAATTGAATATTGAAGATTATAGAATGTTTTGTAGATTTTTTAATTAAAATCCACTTGAAAGACTCGAGTGAGCGACAGCGAGCGAGAGATCATTGCTCGTATATAAATATAATTATAATTGGGAATATACACACAAATGCATGTATTAACTTCAAACGCGCGAAAACTAGAAGAATGTAATCACACTTAAAACGGTTTTTTCTATAAAGACAAATATGAGATGGTTTTTTATTTGGGTAACCTTCTAAAAGGATGTTTCCTCGTTACGGTCGACGATGTTGAAGATTTAGGCTTATTTCAATCTGAGGCTCCGACCAGCGGAGAAGACGACTGCGAAACAGCAACAGATGGATCTATTGGCATCAGTACAGAACAAACTTTCTGGAATGAGGGCTGTTACGTACAAAGAACGTCAGGATTTTTCAGAGTGAGATATGATCTGCAGTCCAAACAAAAGCAGGATCGCGATCAACTCGCTGATTAGCGTGCCCAATTACAACATGAGCAGCAGCAAGAGCGTGAACAACTCGTAGAGTTGAGAGCACAGCTGCATCAGCAAGAAAAACATCTCATCCAGCAGAGGCAAATGCGTTGAGTGTGGTGGCCACGGGTTAGCACGTAGCAGAAATTGTAGCAAAGCAATGTCAACTCAGAACAATTCATGAAGAGTTGCGGCAACAGGGAGCAGTCGATCAGAGAAGTGACTTCAAGCAACATGGAAAAAGTTTCAGCAGCATAATACAGTCATCACGAAGCTGTGTCAACGAGACACAGCAACTGGAGAGCCATGGACGCAAAAGGCAGCAGTAAAACAGTAGCGACAAGAAGCGACCATCAAGCAGCAGCAAAGTGTCGCATTAGTTGAGAAAAAAAAGGTTACATGTAGCCGGCCGCATCAGAAGAGCAACCGCAGGTAAGATCGGCAAACATTCAGTGGCAAAAAGAGGCAGCTACATAAGCATGGCTTCAGGTTGAGCTGCTCGCTGCAGGAAGCCAGCAGAATGAGAGTATAGCAGGGCTGATTCATATAATAAAAAAAAAGCAAGGCAGGGCATCAGTGGGCAAAACCACCGCTATGGAGACCTCCACGAGGACTGCATCGACCAGTATGACGATATATTTACGCTTGCCGGAAAGCTGGAAGTGAGCGGGGAAATTCCTTTTCTTATTGTACTAGGGACGATACTTGAGTTTGACGATATTTAAGCTCAGAAAAGGAAAGCTTCCCATTAAAAATCTGGATTAGGTCGATTGAAGAGACAGCAGCGATGTTCCGATGGACACCAGAACAAACACTGACTGCAATAAAAGCATTAAGCAGGCCAGTACGACAATCGCGATCTTACCAGCAGAGGCTAAGCACTTGGGAATTGCACTGTAATGAATTACAAATAGATTTCTGACATATCCTACCAGCAGAAGTGCATTAGAAAATGCGTCGCCGTGAAAAGCGGACAAATGGATCAATGCAATCGTACGTGTTACAGATGGAGTTTATTGTCGCCCAGAGTGAAATTTCGGAGAGATATCCATAACTATGTCATCTGCGGAATCTCTGCAAGTCCTGGAGTTCGAGTGATATTGAAATTAGCTGAGACAGAAACAGAATTGATGAGATTTCTCTATACGTATGAGTGTGATATGGAATGAACAACTGATGATAACATTTTCATGAGAGCCATTGTTATGGATGCAGAACACAGGAGCACAGGATGAGGGTTTGCCCGGTGAAAAAATCGGAACGCGATCGGCAGCACACAGATGTGAATTAAACGCAGAAAAACCAAAGGAAAATCATGTTTTCTATGATTAACATCACGGAAAAGTCAGGACCGAGCGGATACTACTGTTGTATATGTGGGAGCGTGATGTGATGTATTTGCAAGTATGGGTTATGTTGTATGATTGCGTGAGTGTGGCGTAGATTTTGAAACATACGAGAAGGTCCTGCGTCACATTAGATATGCATTATTGACATGAATGAGATCGGATTATTCCAGATTTATTGAGTACGGTACGAATTAGTGGGAAAAAAGTTTTTATCGTTAAATGAAAGGCAAGAATTGGGTAAGTTAATGATAATTCTGTGTGTTTAGGTTAGTTCCGATACGAATGATCTTATATATAAGGTTTCGTTATTAATTGAACATTTGGGATAGGATAGCACAGGTATAAGAGAATATTAGCTAGAATTATGAAAATATTACTATTAAAAGAGTTTGTGAGTAAATTATCGTAGTTAATATGTTATGTAGAGCGTCTTGTCTCAATCCTCCCAGCGCGGCGCACGATCGCCAAATCATACTGTTTTTATTTCGTATTTACGATGCCAAAATGTACCCAAGAAAATAAGTAAATAGGCTAATTCAATGTAGTTTTTCTTTAGTTTTTCAACGGTGTTATCGGCTTTCCAAAAATCCGATCATCAAGTAGCTCTTATTTGTCACCTTCACATACCATACATCAGTATGCAACGCGACACTATTCACGCCCTTCGAGTTAATGAATGGGAGAGTAGCCAGATTCCCAATGAAAATTCCAAGAAAAGAACAAGTAAGAACTTACAATGTATATGTTAAGGACCTTATGATTAGGTTAAGTGGAATAAAGCCAGCAGCAGCTGAGAATCGAATAATTAGTATAGTAAAATCAATAGATCTGTAACAGAAAAAGTTTAAGAAATTCAAGGGTAGCGTAAACAACTATGCTAAAATATTGAAAGAAACTTGGAATAGTAAATTTCATAGCTACCATTATAATTCTCCTAGAAATGTAGAAATCTTGGGTAGGAACAATGTAATATCAGAGCTACCCAATGGAAAAAGGACACGGACAAATTAAAATTAGCATACCTACAATAACTATTGCATGATTCACGTGTAAGACAGCTCTATTTCACATGACTCCAATATACGGTAAGACTTTAATACTAATTGTGACGATAATGACTGTGACACTGACGGACGCAGCTAAATAGTATCGCATTACCATGATAAAAAATAACCCAAGGATACACCACGAAAAAGGACACATAATCAAGATGAGAAGAGCAGAATGGCAGTTCATCATAGGCATCGGAATGAAGAAGCTTAAGCAGGTCATGCCAATAATAACCTACGAGGAATATTCAAGAAATTGCGGAGGATTAGCAGAGAACCACTACAAGATCAGAGCTAGAGCACACAAGCTGATGGAAGAGAACTAAACTCTAATGAATATGAGAGCTTAATAGCTAAACTCTAATGAATATAAGAACTTAATTGGGTAGTGCAGAGTTTGACACCCCAATGATCACAATCATCGAACACCAATGATGAGAGAAGAAGGATACTAACCCCCTTTTGGATGCATAGGCTTCGTAAATCATTCGCTGTTTGGAACGGTAACTGATGACGGAATACAAGATATCAGCGATAAACTACAGAGCACAACATTGGAAAAGGAGGAGATAGCAAAGCTAATGGGGGACAAAACGCGTATAGTAGCTGTAGAACCGGATGAGCTGCACACGTCAGTAAAAATACAGGAGCAATACTTAGAGATTTTCAAGGATCGAATAATCAAGAAAGTCAACGACAGCATCCAGATAATGAAAGTACTGGATTACTTATATAGAGCGGCTCAATTACAGAATGAACTAATTGAAGCTTATGAAAGAGCGATAGATGCTTTAAAAGAACTACGAGAAAACAAAGTACCGAACGATTTCCTGAGTGATGAAATTATATCAAAAATCAACACTGACATCTTACAAACTAAGAGAGAATGGGATCTTCCCATTTCAACAGAACATTCAAGAGCATAAACTTGATCAGGGAACACCTGAAGAGAGCATTCACAATGGTGAGAACATGACCGAGGATATGGTCATGGAGCTTATTGAAAAAGATCACGTGATTTTGTTACGTATTGAATTACGGGATAAATCACTTCAAAAATTACGTAACCCTTCTCACGTGATTATCACGTGACTTTGTTTCAAAAATAATTCAGCACGTGATCATATCACATGATGAATCACGTACCCCAAGTTTTTCGAATAGGGTTCAATCATGTTTTGTTTTTCATGTTATGCGACCTGTCATGTAATTTTTAACGTGCGTTTGATTCCAGGATTGCTCGTCAGATGATCTAATATTTCACGTACTATTTCACGTACGCGTAAGTTTAGGGGGGGTCATTCACGTGTTACATTTCATCACTTACTTCAAGTTGTCACGTAACTTTTCACATGCAATTAATTGCATGCTCGAGATGCCGCCGGAATACTTGCAGGTCACCCGCCTGCTTAACCTAATCAACAATCGCCGATTTATTCAAGATGTTGAACTCTTTTTTCGGTGCTAGCTCGTTTCCGTCTACATGATATATGGTAGGTAAATTATCTAACTGCGATACTTTAATAGTATATTATACTTTATGCCCGAATTGTGCGATGTACATTTCAGAATTTGAGCGAATAACCACAAAAATTTTGACGAATAACTGCTCTGATGTAATCAATGTAAAAAAGTTCAATTTATACACATGAATATCAATTTTCATCAAAAACCATTATCCTTTTAAGTTTTCGGTCGCCAATCTTAGAGGCTCTAATTTGAATTTTGAAAATTCGAGGTCGGATTCAGAATCAGTGACCTCAAAAACCCATGTATACGAATTTCACTGGCGAGGAAATTCTCTTGTGCTCAAAATAAGCTCGAAACAAGCCTGAGATATGTGGACTAGAAGAAAATCACCTAACAGATGCGCTTCAGAAGGCCAGCCTGATCCTCAAATGCTCAAATCTGTTTGTTCTGGGAATATTCAAAAGGAGCTACTTCTCTATAATTTCTCTCTCGAAAATGTTTTTTTTCAGTCTAAGAATTATTATTCTTATAAAATAAACAATAATGAATAGCAGAAAACCGTATACTCACGATGGATATCACATTTCCGCTCAAAATGAGCCTAAAATATGTAGATTACGTGAAAATCACCTAATCAATGAAAGAGATGTGCTACGGCCATCAGATAGCGTGCATAACATTTCTCCAGAGTCGTAAATTTAATTTTATCTGAAATCCGAAACTCGCTTGAGTTGGCCCCTTTTTATACGGACGGCAAGTTGGCCCCTTTTTGCCCTGTCAGCGAGTTGGCCCCTTCTTGCTCGGAAGGGACGATATTGTCACTTAAATTACGTACTTGAAAAAAAAGTTCTGATCAAGTGATCGATGCTAAGAGTGATATTACAAGTGGTGGAGTCAAGAAGAACATATGTCTGAGTGAACTAGATTCATTCAATATCGTGTCTGGGTTTGTTCCAGATAATATGCACATCATTCTAAGTATTAGTGAACAAATGACAGAAAGTTTTGAATAGGAACTTCTTCCCCTGTATCTCTCTCTGTTAACATAAATATGGAGATAATTGACGATTTTCTACCAAGTATGTAAGGTCAACACATGTACATAAATCATAATAATAAAAAATCAATAAATATTAGTTATTGGAAATAGCATGGAAGTAGTACGAAACGGAAGAATATAAGATCGCGAGCGCGAATATGCACCTGGATACGTGTTACACAACGTACATGAATCGCCAGGTGAATTAAAAGAAATATATATGTATATAAGAAGACGCGAAAAAACCGTTAATACCAAATTACTACATTATTGTAACAAAAGACTGATCAATACGAACAAACGGCAAGCGACGCCATTGTTACGCGATAAGTAAATAAAGAACACGAACTGTTAGCAGCGCAAAGTTTCTTGTAGTTCCCAGAAGAATTAGGCCTCAGTCAAAATTTCTGCTATTTTCAAACAGAATTTTTTTGAGAGAAGTCTTTTCCTCTCCAATCAACAATATATTGTGATTGAAAGTAGCAGAAATCCTGACTGAGGTCCGATTCCTGTGGGAACAACAAGGAACTTTTGTGAGTGTTACAACAGAAAACAACGATTTAAGAAATAATTGAGAGAATCAAATCAGGGACATGAACCTTATGTGAAAAATATGGACTCTCAAAGAAACTAGGGGGGGGGGGTACCCCCCTACTCGCTTCGCTCGCCAACCCCCTACTTTTGATTCAATATTCTGATGTCCAACGGAGAAAAGAATTCACATGGAAGAATAAAGTCAAGTTGGTGAAATCAAGTTCCTCTGCTCGCTACGCTCGCTAAACCTCGCCCTCACTAGTTACCATAAATCTCTATGTACTGCAAAATAGTTGCAGTACATATCTCTCTATATTAAAAACTGAACCGCCACCGTCGTCATTTTGCTCCTCACGGTTACTCCTGGCGGTTACTTCTCACGATTGCTCTTCACTAAGAGCAAAAATGAAAAGCAATCGTTACAAGCAAATGTGAGAAGCAACCGTGGGGAGCAATCGTGGGAAACAATCGTAGGGAGGAACCGTGAGAAGCAATTGCGAGGAGCAACCATGAGGAACAACTGTGAGGAGCAATCGTAGAGAGCAACCGTGGAGAGAAAAATGATGAAGGTGGCGGCGGGGGCGGATTAGCTTTCAATATGGAGATATCACGTAATAACGTGGATTGATTATTATTGATTATTTATATATAAAAGTTACCAAAGAAACGTCACATTAGGCGTTCCTGCATGATATCAAGAATCAAAAACAAGTTGGAGGATAAAAATAACATAATTACTTGTTTTGTAAATCCAACCATTAGACGCAATCTCATTTTACGAGTGATGGTATGGTTCAGGAAGCTCTACGGATGAGAGAGAAGAAAAGGGAAAGAAAGAAAGAGGAAGAGAGCGAGAGAAAGAGAGGGGGGGAGGGGGAGAGAAGAAAACCACCCTCAATTCGCACGCATGTAAAATATTAAGTGACGTGTCGATCACGCGAACAATCGCAGAAGCGATCACACGTGAAAGGTCACGCGACGAGGTGAATTACGTAACGAAATATAGCAAAAGAGCTGGACCACCCAAAATTAATACGTACGTGAAATTTTATATGTCACTTCTGTTCACTAATTCGAGTCGAAAATTCTGAAAAATTTGATGTATGGGCGTATTCTTTGTGAACTAAATTGAAACGGCGCCAAAAGAGAATTTTCGTCATTTTTTCTTTAGTAAAAAAGAAACAGAAATTATATAGTTCAGAGGTATCCTTAGTATAATGGATCGAAAGATGGGATGGCGACTGCATTCTCGTACATTAGCTTTTTTGAGAATATCAATCGTAATGGGCGAATGGAGCATGGAAAAAATTTGTTTACCCATATCCGGCCAGGACCCCCTTCAAAAATTGTTAAAAGGGGTAGTTTTCCAAAAAAAATTTCCGGCAGATCGATTGAGGAGCTGGGTCGTTTACATAATTAGAATCGAAAAAGTTGGGAATATTGATGCGTGAATAAGGATGGTGTGGCACCAAAGGGAAATTTTGGTAATTTTTCTAACAAGAAGAGTATCATCAATCTACACGGACGGCAGCAAATCTCTGTGTAACGTAGGATCGGCTTGTCATGCCCCTGAAAATGGTACTGTTATAAAAAGAAATATAAATCCATCTGCCTCCGCATATACTGCCGAATGCGTAGCTTTGAGCGATGCTCTAGAACTAGCACTCAGATTCACAGATCGAGACATCAGCGTCTTCTCTGATTCCCTTGGAGCACTCTTATCTCTTGAATCTTTCAAAATTAACGTAAAAACAAACCGACATATCTTTTAAATAAAAAAGAAGTATCTTGAATTCAAAAGTAAAAGTAACAAGGTAATAAATTTGTACTGGTTACCGTCTCACAAGGGAATTACAGGCAATGAAGATGCCGATGTACTTGGCAAATCAACAGATGGCGCAATCGAAATAAACGAAGTCCCGTATACCGACCTTTCAAGCACGTTCCAAAATGAAGCCAAAACTCACACCGACAAGCAAATCACTAATGTAGGCTGAACCAAAGGTATTTACTACTTCAAAAATTATTACTCAGCTACAAATAAGCAATGGTTTGTAAAAAAAAATTTACAAAGGGAACTGATAGTAACTGTTTCTTGCATCCGAGCGAATCATTATAATCTCGCCGAATCACTTGCGCGCATAAAAATTGTGGAGAGTCCACTGTGTCAATGTGTCTTCGATAATGAAAATATCAACCATGTACTCTGGAGCTGCTCACTGCACGATAGTCACGGAAGCGAATTTCTCAAACAACTCAAAACTCTGAGCTTAAAAGACCCCTTTGACGTTGACCATATTGTATCAGAACCGAACAGTGATGCGTGCAAAATAATATTGAATTTCCTGCGAAAATGTAAATTACAAATATAAGACTATTATGTACAAATATGTATAAATCTCTTGCAGACGCTGAATAGTACATGTATGCTCTAAAGCGTCTTTAAATAAACAAATAAAAAAAAAAAGGAGAGTATCAGGTCTTCGGGTCACCAATTTGGATACGTATGTTTTTTTGAACTATAGTGACCATAAGCAAAAAGTTTTGGGATCTAACGCTTCCTCAGTACCAAGATATTCACACTATAAGGTTATTAAACATTAAATTGATAATGATATTCTCACTCACCAGGAGACACTTGAGAACCGGGTCACCAATTATGGCCAAACTTTTTTTGATATTAGTTAGGCTCAATAATGTGTGGCTGTGCCCACAGTCCTAGGGACCAACACTTCCAAACTCTCAGAATATTAAGAGGTAATATACTTTCATGACTGTTTTTTTTTTAAATTTTTTTTATTGGCTTAAACACTCCATGAACTATTTAAGAATGATATAAAAAGTCGATCAAGTGGGGGAAGAAGTGCTAAGTGCCTAGAAAAATCGATTCTCTGAACAAAGTCACGGAGCGAAATAAGCGGTATTTGGCGCGCGCGGACAGTTATCCAGTTAGGGCTTTGATTCTTCTTTTATGAAATGTCTAGACCTTCTTTGACCAAAGCGAAGCAATTATAGAGAATAATCCTCAAGTAAAAAAAAGAATGCGTAGACTATGTGTAGAAAAGAATGGGTACTTGTTTAAGAAATTTAGTAAAAAAGACTACAGGTCTCAGCGGGAAAGGCAAGTTAACTGGTGAATTGATCAACAAGTATACATATTAAACAACTTACTTGTTATCAATTACTTGTATACAATAACTTATTATTATCAATTACTTGTATACAAGTATAACATATTACGGCCTTGCAATAAGGAGGAACTGCAGTTCAACAGCAGTATGAACAAAGCAATCTGGGCCACTCTATGCCACGTGTCACCGGCCAACCAGCAGCCTCAACATCAGTTATGCATGGAAAGTCCAAAATCATGGTGCTCTTGGCAAGCTGAAAAGACGAAGGGTGGGGATATGGCAAACTTCCAGCATGATCCTCCTATATAGTCCTACATTTCAAAGGTGTATTTCATGGAATTCTATGAGTTATGGACCAATTAGGCATCACTATTGGGTTAAATTGCTACAATTTCTGCACCGAAGCCGACGAGACCCGGATCGCGCTTTCCGAGCGCTCCCTCGTCGAAGAGGCTAAACATGCTCGCAAAGACGCATTCTCGTCAAGAAAAGGTGAGGAGCAAGAGAATCTTGTATTGGAAGGCCAATTGTATGGAGCAGGTATCGCAGATTAGAGGTAAAACAAGAATTTCATCGATTTTATAGTACTGTAACCCCAAGCCATGCGTATGTATGTCGATATATAGGTGTACATATGTATATATATACGTATCCATTATTTTGTTTAATTAATGTAATCATTTATTCGGAATTGCGGAAAATCGAAACAGTATGCACATTAGCATATGTATTGTGATAGAATGAGACCGTTAAAAAATCGATCTAAGCTTTCGTTTACGAGTAAAATGCCGAACCGGAATTTCATTTAGCGTAGTTATATGGCGTGATGTATATATCGATAAAATTAAGATTATTAATGATTTTTGGTTAAAATCGCAACAGTGTGCACAAGTTCACGAGTAGATTTACCTAATCCATTAAAGTAATTCTTTTATGCGCGAGCGAACTCGACGCAAAGTGCGAACAAGAATCATATTGATGAAAATCGTGAAAATCCACGTTATTCGCGATTTTTGACCGAGAGATATTATTCACATCGCAAAAAGCGAAACAGTGTGCAATACTACAGCTATCAATGATGTGCATACTGTTGAGATATTGTAATATGACTCATTTTTTCATTGCGAAAAGTCGCGAACAAGATGACGCGCTACGCAGTGCGAAATCCGTCGGTGCGCTGTTCGCGGAATTTCGTTGGGAATTGATCAATAATTGTCAAAAAGCGAAACAGCGTGCCATACTATAGGTATCAGCGATGTGCCCACAGTTTGAGAAATTTGTAAATAATCAATACCATCCACGAGATTTGTAGAACAAGTCGCACAATTCGATACGACCATTTCCAATATAAGTGGAGCAATTCAGAGCTCCGCATGCATTATTGCACCGGCCGCTGAAGCGAACACATCGCGCTATGACAAACACGAGCCTCGCTCACTATGTCTATCGGTTACTTTCGGGTCGTGCGACATGTTCAATCTTTGAACATGTATAATAATCATTAAATAAATTAATTATTTTTGGTTCCATAACTTATGCTTTTTCAATTATCATTAATGTAAAATCAATATAAAAATTTATTTTCATGTCGAATCAACAAAGCCAAAGGAGTGTAGTAGCGATCAAGGTTTTATCTGCATAGTGTCGGATAAGAGTGCGATCGTGGCTCACTTGCACAAATTGCGCACCATAGTCAAGGTCCTTCTTGCATAGTGTCAAGTTGGAGTGCGACTATACGCGTAGTGCAAGGATCCTAAGGCTCGTCGGACGTAATCGTCAAATTGAATGTATTCTTTTTATAACTCGGGAGTGTAGCGATGATCAAGGTCTCATCTGCATCGTGTCGGATGAGAGTGCGATCATAGCTCCTCTGTACAAATTACGCACAACGTCCAAGGTTCTGCCTGCATCGTGTCGGGTAGGAGTGCGGTCGTGAGCGTAGTACAGGGTTTCTCGAGTTCGCGCCGGGTTTCAATTAATTAATATTATATTTTCTTATGGCCAATATGAATTTATATACAACTTAAATAGAATTTAGAATTTTGAAATTTTGATTAGAGTGAAACGCGAATTTATCGATATTTAACAGTCACTGAATCTAAAGAATTTGCAAATGGCCTTTTTTCAGAGACAGTTTGATGCGCTTTAAGCATCTAACGACCGAGTCAGTGCGTTCACAAAATAACGCGGACTATCCGAATAAACGTGAACGTTACAGTACTCAAAACTTTAAATGCGCTGATCTCGAAACCGTCTGTTTTGACTTGGCCGTACTCATAGCACCGTCAGTTTTCAATCGATTTAACCCATTAACGACCAAACGCCTCGATTTTCTGTCAACTTTTCGACGCGATTATTTGGCATGTTATCGTCTTTGAAAGAATTCAGTTTCCACTTATTCTGGCGTAAAATTTTATGCTCTTTCAGAATCCGTGGTCAAAATTATGATTAGACTCCTAGGAAAAAAGATATGGCCGATTCAAACTCATAAAATGCGAAAATTTAAAAAAAAAAATTTTTCTCGATTTTTTTTCATAATGTTATCGCCAATCATTTGTGCTCTAATTATGGACAAAGGTGGACAAAATGCTTCAGGTTTAAGAGGAAATTCTTTTTATCGAAGTGAAATCGCTTTTTTTTACAAAATGGCGGCAATAACGTGAAAATTTCATAAAAAACATTGCTTATTTTTTTTCTCGAAAACTATGGACTTCATCAAAAAATTCAAAAGAACAAAAATGTCTTATAATTAGTCAAAGAATACTTCCAAATTTTTTCAAATGTTTTTGACACGTTTTGGAAAAATTTAATTCTCCGAATTTTCAAAAAAATCTAGATTGTCTCTAAAAATTCTACAAAAATTTGTGAGCGTTCCTTGACTAATTCTAAGACACTTTTGTTCTTATAAAATTTTTGATAAAATCTAGTTTGCCAACTGTTTTTTCATTTTTTTCTAGCTTTTTGAAAATTCTATTTTTTCCTATGAATCTCAAACTATGTATTTTTGTTATCTTTCTAATTTGGGCTTTTGTAAAAATATTTTTAAGTAATTTTTAATGATTGTTATCAAAACAAGTTTTACAATAATACAAAGTACATGTATTACAATATTTAGAGGTTCTAATCGGACATTTTTCCGATGAGCAGTTTTTCTTAGGAGTGACATAAGAAACCTCGTGCGATTTTCTTCTATATCTTTTACCGTTTTCAAGATATCGTCTGGCGATACTCATTGCAAAATCTTTTGATCCCTTTTTTTCTCCTTCATTACATGAATTGTACAACACTAGTGCGTTTACAATCGCAGATTGTACGAGTCGTATAAATACTACCCACGTCCACTTTTTAGACCGTATACACGGCAGAAGATTGTTGCAATGATTGTCGTGCAAATCAACACCCCCATAAACTTGTTGTAAGCATGAAAAGCATATGGAAAAAATATGACAGTTTTTGCTCTCTCCTCTGCGTTATATCTTTTAGATGGTGATTGGGGAGTTACACCAGCGGCAGTTGAAGCTATTGATACTTGCTTAGAGTCCTTGATAGAGATATAATTTATTCCACTGTTTTGGTCATGCTGTGCTATACAAGTACCTCTCGGAGCGTTCTTATCAATTATTTGTCTTACTTCTTTAGGTACACGATTTTCTCTTATTGTACCTGTGGATCTTAGGCCTAGTTTTTGTAAATGTAATATAAGATCGAAAGAAGTAAAATAATTATCGAAATATAGATGATATTGAGGAATTTCTAAACCTGACGTTTTCTTGAAAAATGGATCCAATAAATTCATTACTACTCTTGAACCAAGAGCACATTTATTTAGAATATTCACACTTGAAGATTTGCCGCAGTACAAATCTAAATCTAATAAAAATCCATCTGATGTACAAAGCCCCCAAAACTTCAAACCAAATCGAATAGGCTTACCGCGAATAAATTGTTTTAGGGAAGTTCTGGCATATGATTTGGCCATCATTTCATCTATGGAAAGTGCTGTACTTATATATCCAAATTCTTGAATATTTTTTCTAAACTCATTCAACAGAACTCGGACTCTCCATGCTTTGTCACCAGAATTATTATCTTTAGCTTTAGAGTATTTTAGATGAGATTTGATTTCTTCAAAAGTGGATCGTGACATGGCTTGTTGAACTATATCACAAGATAATAGTACATCAGATGACCAGTAATCTCGTTGGGATTTCCTACTATTGAAAGAAGATAGAATAATTATTCCCAAAAAAGTTTCTAGTTCCATTCTTGAAAGATCGTAGCCATTTTCATTCGTAGCTTCTGAAATGTAACTTTTCATATTATCTGAAAAGAATAGCTCAAATAATTCAACAGGACTAGATCCACAAATTTTGGTCTTCTGAATATTATTTAGCAATAATTCATTTTGAAGAATCGCATTATTTATTTTTTCACCGGTTACCCACTTATAAATGTGATCATTTTCTAGTTTACTTTGACTGTCTGAATAAGTTTTAGAAATAGTTCTGTATGAATACTGTGATACGATATTTTCAGTATTTTCATGATCAAACTGGTCCCCTTCGGATCCGGAATCAGAATCTCCAGAATCATCTGGATTTGGCAAATCAATAATTTCGTCGTAGTTATTATTAGAATCATCAAATTCGCGAAGGATCTGACTATTAGCAGAATTTCGTGCTCGTTTTGGAGGCATTTTACAAAATTAAAAATTAGAAAATTATTTTATTTTTACACTATTTTTTCAGTCAAAGACCAGAGAATAACAAACAAACTGTTTTTTTTTTTACAAATTTAGCGTAAAATTAGAAAATGAAAAGGAAATAGCTTTTTTTCACAAAAATTTTATAATTCTTTCATGTTTTATTTATTACACTACAATTGAAGTCTGGAAACGAACACTTTTTGATAAAACTATAATTTTTTGTCTTTGTCCTGAAAGTCGTATGAGAAAAACTTAACGTAGCGAAATTTCTCTGGTGACTCGAATCAAGTATAAAGGTTCCACTCTTCATGAATGAAAAATTTGACATTCAACTATTCTTTTTCCCTAGATTTCATTTAGTCAGAAAAATTATGTGAAAACTAGATTTTATCAAAAAATTTTATAAGAACAAAAGTGTCTTAGAATTAGTCAAGGAACGCTCACAAATTTTTGTAGAATTTTTTGAGACAATTTAGATTTTTTTGAAAATTCGGAGAATTAAATTTTTCCAAAACGTGTCAAAAACATTTAAAAAAATTTGGGAGTATTTCTAGACTAATTATAAGACATTTTTGTTCTCTTGAATTTTTTGATTAAGTCCATAGTTTTCGAGAAAAAAAATAAGCAATGTTTTTTATAAAATTTTCACGTTATTGCCGCCATTTTGTAAAAAAAGCGATTTCACTTCGATAAAAAAAATTTCCTCTTAAACCTGAAGCATTTTGTCCACCTTTGTCCATAATTAGAGCACAAATGATTGGCGATAACATTATGAAAAAAAATCGAGAAAATTTTTTTTTTTTAAATTTTCGCATTTTTTGAGTTTAAATCGGCCATATCTTTTTTTCTAGGAGTTTTATCATAATTTTGACCACGGATTCTGAAAGAGCATAAAATTTCACGCCAGAATAAGTGGAAACTGAATCCTTTCAAAGACGGTAACATGCCAAATAATCGCGTCGAAAAGTTGACAGAAAATCGAGGCGTTTGGTCGTTAATGGGTTAATTGAAATTAAACTGTAGCTTGGAAACATAATCCTTCAGGGAATATCGTACGCTTTTTTCGATATTTTTATTTTTACTGATTTTATGGTCGATTTTCCATCGATTTGTC
Organism: Aphelinus atriplicis; assembly: GCA_020882685.1. NCBI lineage: Eukaryota > Metazoa > Arthropoda > Insecta > Hymenoptera > Aphelinidae > Aphelinus > Aphelinus atriplicis. Next base: position 1,083,104 of record JAJGQD010000024.1, read on the forward strand.
CGCGGAAAAAAAGTCCAAATTCGTGCCATTTTTCCCCAAATTCGAATTTCAAAAAAATCGTACGACGTTCATCGAGTTTCCTATTTTACTTCAGAACCTCGTTCGATTTTTTGATCTAGGTTTAAAATTGTGACCTGTAGGGGTACGGCCGCGGAGAAATAGTGAAAAAAATTTTTTCCCTTTGACGAGCTGTAACGCCGCCATTTTGTATTTTTTGGAAAAAAATAAAGTATGTTTTTTGTAGTTGGAGAGTAGTATTTTTATATGCGACAAAACCCATATTTTAAAGTTTTTTCCTGCGCTTATTGTTAGTCTTTGAAAATGACCCCGAAATCGGAGGTCACAAAGGTATATTACCCCTTAATTATAAACCACTGCCAAGTGCCTCAGCAGTATGCTTTCTCAAAGTATTGCAATTGAACCTCAATTTGCATTATTCATTACTTTTTGAGAAAGTAAAATGAACCTCTAACTCATTTCCTTCCTCCAAAGTAACGGTTGCTGAGAACGTAAACAACGGTTGCTATGGTGAATGTCCGAGCTTCGATGTTCATACTTCTGAGTCATCAACAGTTCCGAAAATGGACCTCCAACTGACTTTTCCCACTCCCTAGTTACGGTTGCAAGGGATATAAACAGCGGTTGCTAGAGACATGGTCTACGCCACACGACACAATGGTTTCTACGGGAAATATCTCTCTGATTCTTATAGATTCTCATAAATATACGAGCCCAAATGAGCATTTATCATGAATTATATGGGGACTTATCAAAAACACGCTAGCAACGGTTGTTAGAGGAATAAATAACGGATGTTGCTGAACACCGAACTCTGTTCACATCTTCCGGAGACCAACCTGTGTGCAAAATTTCAGGACGATCGGACCATTCCTTCGAGAGTTATCGCATATCAAAACAGAAAGTGGTCACACGTACGTACGTACATACATACAGAAATTTTTGGATTTCCATGTTTTTCGACCCGTAGATTACGAAAATCGAGGTCCCGGAGTCCGATTCGATGGGTTTATCTGAAATTATGGAAATTTCAGATAAATCAAGGCAGATATGTTTATCTATATAAAGCTGCCTCAGTCTCAAGTCATATAGAGCTCTAGATCAAGGCAGCGCTGGAACTTCAAACTCTACTGGTAGTTTGCTCCAGTGTCAGGGAGCATATTTGTAGAGTTTGACTGAAATTGATGACTTGAAGGCATGATATCCTCATTGTGAGTTTTAACATGAATGTTGTCTTGGAATTAACTGATAATGAACTGTGAAGTGGCATATTAAATATAAGTATATGCAGAGATATCGAAAATTCTCCAAAAAATATATGAGACCATTTTCAAGGTATCAAACAGAAGTATGTACGTATATCTTGAGAGGTAAGAAATAAGCGAGCAAACAGAACCAAACTGGTTCAAACATGTTTGATTAAACTTGTCGTCGGTCGCGCTACGGCACCACCTGATAAAGTGGCAAATCAGGGTGGGAGATTTTGGTATCAAAAAATTTTCTTTCATGATACTTGCAGTATTTACCATAACTTCTGTTCTCGATATTTTTTTCATTTTCACATATTTAACAAGATTATTTGGGCTGTCAAAACTGGGAAAAAAGTCAAATTTTGCAAGATTCAGATTTTGAGTGCATGTCATAACTTCCACATACATGCATATAAAAATCTGAAAAAAATTGGAGTGTTCTGGTGATAGATATCAATGATTTTTTCGAACAGAATCACGAAAAAATGACTGTGCCCATTTGACGTTGAACGTCTCATATACTCATAAAATTAACTTATATTGTGTAACCTGCATGACTAAGGTTGTCAATGGCTCATGCCTATTAATATCAATAATACTATCTATGAATGTGGTGGACACGAAAGAGTGCAATCAAGCCCAGTGCTGTTATTGGGGGAGTTCTTAGAGTCATGTGTTCTCTGGCAAAACTGAATGAGATGCACCCTTGCGACGGATGGCGAGTTGCACGAAGTGCACAGAAATCATGAGGACAGCTTGCAGTTTCCTTGTGGCTGCCCAACATTGAAACGTATGGATGTCGGCCATAAGATACTTTCTTATTGGCCTGTGTGAAGCCACGAGCAGCCAGCGGGCGCTCGTGCGGGAATAAGTGCGAGTTGTACACGGCAGCTGCGCAACATCTATTCAGTTAGAAACGGCCATAGATTATTTTCTTATCGGCACGTATAAGTGAACGAGCAGCCAGCAGGCTTTCAACCAGAGACGATAAAGTCGAAATAAACATTTCATATTATATAACCATAATGAGCAAGGAAGCGATTCCTTCCTATGCGTTAACTTTAACACGGGTATTCTACAGTCACACATACAGGGTGTTTCAGAAAGTTCGCATGTGGTATATATGAGTGTATAGATGGTGACGTCCTGAGTAAAATTTTCCTTGGGAGTTTTTCGATCCGAAGCTTCGTTTTTGAGTTATTTATCATTAAACATTTGTTATTCTGGCCAATCAACGCGCGGCTCGTGCGGGCAGCGGAGTTGCGTGGAGCGGTGGTGGGGGTAACCAGCCGCGCGAGCCGCCGGCGGGAAAGTAGCGAGTTGCGCGCGGCGAGGGGGTCGGAGTAGCAACAGCGGCATTGCGTCAGGGGAATCCCGAGACAACCGCATAACGCTTCTCTTAGCATTGAATAAAATTTGACTACCTGGACTCATTTGTAATTGGAAACTGAACTCCGTTGTAAGGGCGAGAAAAATGAATCAGTGATAAATGAGAAAATTTTTTTGCGGTACAGCGGAACCTGCTAAATTAGCCTAGGACTACGATGATCATACGATGAATTCTATCGTGATTCAGAAACGCAACGGATACCCGTACTCGTTTGAAATTCCACGATGTTTTTATTAGGACACCACCTATTCATTAGCAAACCGACTTCAATTGCAGTATTCCCGATAGTTGAATCAAATTCGAATTTTTCCGATGAGCAGCCGCAGCGGAAAATGCTTCATTTTTCGACGACGATTAAGTCCGTTAGTAAGATGAATGATTTTGAGTGCACTTCTCCAATTTGCCGTAGTAGAATGAGTCAAACTAATCATCTTCACAATTGAAAATCTCAGAATTGGACCGTGGAGATCACATTAAACGTTTCTCGGTCGAGCGGCTGCAGCGAAAACTGCTCCGTTTTTCGATGACGACTCAGTCATTTCGGAAGATAAACAACTTCAACTCTAATCGTTCAATTTGCCGCAGAAGAATGGAAATTTCTGTTACTTTGAACAATCGGAGAGACAAAGATTGTACTCATGCAATCAAATTAACCGTTTCTCCGTCGTGCGGTTGAAGCGAAAAATGCTCCGTTTTTCGATAACGTTTGAGTCAGTTCAGAAGATGAACGACTTGAACGACTGTACTCGTTCGATTTGCCAAGTGGAAATAGAAGAATCGGTTACTTCCAGCAGTTGGAGAGGCAAAAAATGTAATCATGCAATCAAATTCGATGTTTTTCCGTCGAGCGGCCGCAGCGAAATCTGCTTCGTTTTTCAACGACGATTGGGTTAGATCATAAGATGAACGATTTAAATGTAATCCTCCGATCTGCCGGAGTTAAACGAGTCAACCTCATCATTTTAGCATTTGAAAATCTGGAATTTGGACCGTTGAGATGAGATTGAACGTTTCTCCATCGAACGGCTGCAGCGAAATCTGCTCCGTTTTTTGACGACGATTGAGTCAGTTCAGGAAATAAACGGATTTAATTGTATTCTTTTGATTTGCCTTAGTAAAAGGTGTCGAACTTATTAGTTTAACATTTGGGAGCTTCAAAATTGGACCGTTCAGATCAGATTGAACGTTAATCCGTCGTGCGGCCGCAGCGAAATCTGCTCCGTTTTTCGATGACGATTCAGTCAGTTCGAAAGATGAACGGCTTTAACTGTAATCTTTTGGCTCTCCGTGAAAAATGGTACTTCCTGTTCTCTGAACAGTCGGAAATGCAAGAATATTGCCCATGCAATCGATTTGAATGTTTATCCGTCGTGCGGCCGCAGCGAAATTTTCCCCATTTTTCGACGACGATTCAGTCAGTTCGAAAAATAAACGACCGCGACTCTACTTGTTCAATTCTCCGTGAAAAAATGGTACTTCCGGTTTTCTGAACAGTCGGAAAGGCAAAAATTGTGCTCATGCAAACGATTCGAACGTTTATCCGTCGTGCGGCCGCAGGGAAATCTGCTCCGTTTTTCGACGACGATTCAGTCAGTTAGAAAAATGAACGACTCCGACTCTACTCGTTCAATTCTCCGTGACAGAATGAAACCTCCTGGCACTTTGAACAGTCGGAAAGGCAAAATTTGTGCTCATGCAATCATTTGAACGTTTATCCGTCGTGCGGCCGCAGCGAAATCTGCTCCGTTTTTCGACGACGATTCAGTCAGTTCGAAATATGAACGGCTTTTCTAAAGTCGTTCATAGGAAAGATCAACGGCTTCAAATTGATTCCCTTCTGACGAGCTACCGCAGCGAAAACTGATTCGTCCTCAGTTGACTTTCAAGTCAGTTCGACCGCAAATCGACTTCGATTTCGGTTTTTCGATTCGTTACGAAAAAAATGAGTATCGGGATGTTTAGGGGACGGGCGCTCGTTGCGCTGACGGTTAGAGTTCGCGACGTTTTCGCTTGCATTGGTGATTGTTTGTTCGTTGTTTCAACATCATCCAACATAACCTTCTCCGTTTTGGATCATGAACCCCAAGAGAGGCGACGAAATCGTCATGTCTACTCTAACCAAGAGTACTTCAACATGATTCGTGAGTACTTTAGGAACGATGAGAATGCAGGTCGAGCAGTGAGGAGTTACGCGGATCGATTTCCAATCGAGAGGCATCCTGATCGAAATGTTATTGTTGGGGTAGTTACTCGGCTGCGCGTAAATGGGAGTGTGATGCCCCAGTATCTCGATAACGGACGAGAACTACATGTCCGTACCCCACAAGTTGTCGAAAGGGTGCTGGACCTTTTCGCAAACAACCCACGCACGTGCTATCGGAGATGCGAAAACGAGATGGGAGGCACGCTGTCGTATGCGACAGTCCGGCGCATTATCAAAGAAGATGGGCAGCATCCATACCATCTCACGCGAATGCAAATGCTCCTCCCACAAGACTATGTGTCTCGCCAAGCTTTCTGTCAACAGCTCATTGCGAAGGGTAGGGATGATGCCGATCTCGGACGTCATGTTCTGTGGACTGATGAGTGTACATTTACGCAAAATGGCACATTCAATCAACACAATTACCATTATTATGCTCACGAGAACCCTCATTTAATTTGGGACATCAACACGCAACATCGGTTCAAACTAAATGTTTGGGCTGGCGTTATTAACAACGAGGTGGTAGGGTAGAGTATCACAGATTCTTTCTTACTTCATTTTGCTCAAAATGTAGAGATTTAATATTCCATTTTCATTCTCTCACTCCAGATTGGGCCATATTTTTTTGAAGATAACATCAACACCGATAATTATCTCAATTTCCTATGGAATGAGTTGCCAGATCTTCTTTACCCACCTGGTGTCCCACCTGAACACATCCCGGCTCATCGGTAGAAGGAGCTGCTTTGGTTCGTGCAGGATGATGCGCCGGCACACTACGCTGGTAATTGACTTAAGGGGGGATATACAGTTAGAACGAGAAAAAAAAATTCATTTTTGAAAATCGTTTTTCAAGGGTAGTTTTTGATCAAATCGATCGAAACTTTTTTTATAATTATAAGTGTATCCACGTAGTATACATAAATATTTTTTTTAACAAACTGGCGGCCGTTAGATAGCGTTGGTAAAGTACTTCTATTTTGCTTGTGCCGGCTCTCCTGGTCACGATTTTGATCGGAAATCAAAAAATCAAAGAAACTTACATTAATTACATTCATAGTTAGTAGATGAATTTCAGAAGGAAAGTGAAAAAAAAATTTGCATTTTTGGCGTAACTTTTTCGAGAAACTCAATTTTTTTCCCGCCATTTTCTCACATTTTTCCATATTTAATAATAAAATATCACAATAATTCTCAACTCAACTAATAGGTAATACTATCATAAAGAAATCCTATAAGTTTCAGCTCAATCGGATAATTAATTTTCGAGTTATCACCAGCATAAACTTCAGAAATGCAGTTTTGAGAAAAACGCGTTGAAAGTATTAAATTATTGTTGAATCGTTCTTACACTTCAATCAGCGATCCCTTGGAAAAAACACTTGGAGTTCGAATTTCGAAAAAAGGGTCTCAAACTGTTTTCGAGAATAGCATTGAACTATTATAATTTCAGAAGTGGTGCAACAGGAGCTTGATCGAGAATTCCCTGATCGATGGATTGGGAGGAAATTGCAAAGGCGACAGCAACAGCAATGGCTATGGCCACCTCGCTCACCCGATTGGAACCCCTGCGACTTTTATATGTGGGACGCTTTGAAAGAGAAGATTTGTTTCAACAGAATTAATAACAGGGACGAGCTTAAGGAAGCCATATGGAATGAGAATCAACGGAGAATCAAACGATTACTGTTAAAGCAGTTTATCATCCGAACTGACTGAATCATCGTCGAAAAACGGAGCAGATTTCGCTGCGGCCGCACGACGGATAAACGTTCAAATCGATTGCATGAGCACAATTTTTGCCTTTCCGACTGTTCAAAGTAACAAAATGTCGCAATTCTTTCACGGAGAATCGAACGAGTAGAGTCGGAGTCGTTCACTTCCCTAACCGACTGAGTCGTCGTCGAAAAACCGAACAGATTTCGATGCGGCCGCTCGACCGATAAACATCAAATTTGTTCGCTACAGTTCAAATTTTGTCTTCATGATTGTTAGAAGTAACTAAAAAATTCGTTTACAAAGATTACAGTGAAAGCCGTTTATCTCTCGAACTGGCTGAATCGTCGACAAATAACGGAGCGGTTTTCGCTGCGGCCGCTCGACGGAAAAACGTTCAATCTGATCTGAACGGTCCAATTTTGAAGCTCCCAAATGTCAAACTAATAAGTTCGACACGTTTTACTAAGGCAAATCAAAAGAATACAATTAAATCCGTTTATTTCCCGAACTGACTCAATCGTCAAAAAACGGAGCAGATTCCGCTGCAGCCGCTCGACGGAGAAACGTTCAATCTCATCTCAACGGTCCAAATTCCAGATTTTCAAATGCTAAAATGATGAGGTTGACTCGTTTAACTGCGGCAGATCGGAGGATTACATTTAAATCGTTCATCTTATGATCTAACCCAATCGTCGTTGAAACGTTCAATCTCATCTCGACGGTCCAATTTTGAGATTTTCAAATATGAAAATGATAAGGCGGACCCTTACGAGTTGACCCGCACAGATCACGGGTGCCACAAAGGTGGCCGGACACAGAGTACGCATGCAGCGCAGCTCCCCCCCCCCCAACGCGTTATGTACTTAGTTTATTTGCGTAAGACTTCAACGTCACATTAGCAACCCAACCACACGGGATCGTTCGTGTGATTTCATTTAATGATAATGAAAATAGTTAGTGCTAGTAAACATGAAGGGTGATTTATTCCACTTTTTCCACCCCGCTACCATCCCAGGCCTTCACGAATATACAGCCCACCGTAATACGGTCTACTCAGCTGTCACGCTGCCAAGCGAGAGACTTTCGCGATACTTCGCGCACCAGACATCCTCACCTAAACAGGGGTTTGTAGCCCCCTCTTAATAAAGGTCGTACCTTAACAATTATAGCAATCGGGTTACAATTGAGATACGAGGTAATGCACGAGAGAGAGAGAGAGAGAGAGAGAGAGAGAGAGAGAGAGAGATGCAGAAAGACCAACCTTTCTGTGCTCTCACCGGGAAGCGCTGTAAGCTCATCAGGGTTACGGTAATGTGCGGGCTCGTAGAATGACGTGTCAGGGCTACGGATCATTCCCAGTCGCGAATGGGCACACACTGCTGGTTTGAACGCAGGACCTGTGGTGCGTTCTCTCTGTCTCTCTCACTCTTACCTTGTCAAGCAAACAATGATGTTGTTTGCTGGGATAGGGAGCCTCATGGTACAAAGTACCCATGACAAAATTTGAAAACAGCTATCGACGGGTTGGCTAAAATTCAACTCCAAGTCTTCGATCATACAGAAGTATGATCACTAGATGCGCGATTCCATAACGGACTCCATAGGTTACCTACCATAGACTTTTAAACTTTCAAAGCCACTTTGGAAGTTGAAAAATCATTTTCGGACATGCAAACTATGTATATTTGAGTTCGCTATGAATTTGTGTATTTAGTGATAGCTTTTTTGTATTAATTGGTTAATATTAACCTGTGATTTTGGCCATATATTTTTTTATTTTAAGTGAGTTCTAGAAAAAAATGTCATTGTCACTTTTTCGCCCATAGGTCATTTAATGGGTGTGAATTATGTTCAAAGACAGCTATAATATGGCAAATATTCGAAAATTAGCAGCTTTGGGCCTCTGGCACTACGTGTTATAAGGCCCAAAAGAATTTGGAGAAATTTGGGTGACATTTTCGGAGCCCAGATAATGTCTGAAATTTTTCTAGAGTTTTGACGACACGTTCGCAATCGAAAACTCCAATCTATTTTCTCACAGTCTCAATTTATTAGAAAATATGTACAATTGCATACTGTTTCAATTTCATCAATTTTAAATGAGGAGTTGACAAATTAGATTGCGAAATGAATACTTGCATGTTTTGGTACTGCACTAGTTCTCACTAAAATCAAAGTTCTATCGATATCACTCGAAATCAATTCATCACGCTCTACGATATGTACGAGAATTTCCGAAAGCATACTACCGAAGAAACCTTGGACCAATTTCAAAAAGATAAAAGTTTATTCCTCACATGCCTGGATCAGAACCAATGAATCGAATCAAAATAAATTCGTATCAGTCGCTATTAGATTAGAACTGGTGGTGAGAAAGAACTTCATGAATTTGTCAAAACCCTGTGCAGATTCTAGACCACTAAAGCGGAAACCAATCTTCACTTTATAGACTGATTAAACCATGTGATGATTTTTGGCCTCTTCTTGAAAATGGCCCAGAATTATCGTAGCTTATTTATTCAGAATTAACTACCTATTCAACAACCAAAAACAAGAAATTTAGGAGGCAAGGGAAAAAAGATACTTGCAGTTCTGACTTCCTCTCAGAATGAATGAATTGCTTAAATGCTTTTGAACTGTTCTGTAACTTATCATATTCCCTACTTCAGAATTAAATACAGGAATTATAAAAGTCAACCTTAGTTTTCATTAACAAACATCTTCAAATGATTGACTCACTTTAATTGTTTTCCATTGCTATCGATAAATTTCTAGGGATGAGAAAAGTACTTATATGTACTAACTTATATGTAAGTACTAACATTCTCATAAACGACATAGACCAAACAAATATTTGGCATCACGTGCATGAGATACGGAGATAAACCTTTATAAAACCCCCCTAGTCCTTCTAACCTCCATATGGTTCTAATGCAGTCAAATGTGCCATGGTAATTGTGGTGATGGTCCTGTAATCGAGCCCTCAAAACTTGATATGGATAAGTGATTGCAGCTGCGAAAAGTTTTGAAACAGCTGCACAGATGATATATTCTTCGGTAGCCTGAAAATAGAAGAAGATAAATAATACTTCTTGAGAATTTTTTAAACAAAATACAATTTTACATACGAGTTTAGTGTCGATCGACACATTCCTGTATAAATTATATTTGACTTTCATTTCTTCGTAAGCCATGAATTGGATAGCACCATGAGAAACGCCAAATAGACCGGGCACGAACCCCTATGTGAAAAAATTCTACATTAAAAGAGCTGTTGACTCGAAAATATATCAGGTGAGAGGAAATTTCTGCGCGGAATCATGCAATTTTGCAAGCCAGCGATAACACACACCGAAATTATGACACTGATAGTAAAACCCATCATTTACTAAATGATAAAACGTTTGGCTTGGGACTGTATCCATATGTAAGATCAATCTACATCAAAGTAAAATTCATCCTTTGAAACTTTTTGAATTTTGGAAGTGTCACCTGAGGATTTTAAAAAAATCATCCTAGAACCAAATGTGGAGCAATACTCGATACTAGTCCCACCAAGCACACAGCTATACTCATTTATATGAATGGGAAGAAAAATGTGTTCACTCATTATAATTGTGTAATGTCTTGATCGTGGGTAAGGTGTATTTCAATAATCCATCTGAATATAATAATAGAATAATTAATTTATTAGAGTCGTACATTACTATACATTGCGCGGCTGGAATGCAACTGCCGCTAGTGCGGGTGCGCCGAGGCTCAACGCCCGAAATGTGCTGACTCGTCAGTCACATGCATACACCACAACTCTCCGCCTCTTTTGTATCTGAGTTTCCCTGATAACGCGGAGAGCGTCTCAATTTTACATTCGTATTATTGCTCTTAATTATTTGATCTACGTGTCGTTTAACAGTCACACCTTTTTCATTCGATACAATGTACGTGGATGGTGAAACTTGTTTAATAATAGTACCGCTTGACCTTTTACCTGATCTCACACCGTGCTCATCTATCATAATACTATCGCCTGCTGACAATTCAATCTTGCGCTTTCCGGGTCGAGCTACACTTTGCTCACGTTGCTTTTTCGCTACAGTTTCTATAACATTAGGTCGAAGCAAATCAAATCTCGTTTTTAGTTCCCGTTTTGACATTAAATACGCAGGCTTCTACGTGCTGTACGATGTTCGATACTTCTATAATCATATGAAAACATATTCATTGCATCATCCTGCGACTCTTCCCCTTGACAATTTTAGTAACCTTATCTTTAAAAATTTGAACAATATTTTTGGCTGCTCCATTTGTAGCTGGATGATAAGCTGGAGATATCGTGTGTAAGACACCATTTCTAGTTGAATTATCATGAAATTCATTACTTCTTAACTGCGGTCCCCCGTCCGTTGCGCAATGTAGCGGTAGACCGCATCTAGCGAATAATTTTTTAAATTCCGCTATCAACCTATACGCTTTTGTATTCGTCTTGAAGTCAATTACTTCTGGCCACTTGGAGTGTGCATCTATTACTATTAACCACATTTTTCCATGAAATGGTCCTGCAAAATCACAATGAATACGGCTCCAAAATTTTTCTGGCCAAGGTCATGTAGTTAACGGCGTTTTAGGCGGTTTCTTCCGCTCAATCATACAAACTTTGCAATTATTTACTAGATTCTCAATATCTCGATCCATGTTAGGCCACCAAACATACGAGCATGCACACATTTTGATTTTTACAATGCCAAAATGTGTAGCATGTAATTCGCGTTAAATTATTTTTCTCATATTCTCTGAGATTACCGCTCTTAAGCCCCAAAATAAGCAACCTTTTCCAACTGTTAATTCTAACCTTCCACTATATAAACTTTTCTCATCGCTCGTCATTTCCTTTGTATTATCCGGCCAACAACCTAAAACTCTTCTAATTTTTGTAGAAATTAATTCGTCTTTTTTATTCATTTCCGCTAACATTTTAGAATCAAATGCAGTTACCCCTTCATTGAAAAAATTTACATGTGAGAAATCAAAGTCTATCATTTCCGTACCATCATTTATGGGCAATCTAGACAAGCGTCGCAGTTCCCATTTGCTTCTGATTTTACATGTTCTATTTTATACCTGAATCCCGATAAATAATAAGCCCATCTTTGAAAACGATTATCGGCTGTCAATGGAATCCCCTTTCTCGGATCCAGTATACATTCTAATGCCTTATTATCTGTTCGCAAAATAAATTCCTTACCAAATAGAAACTGATTAAATCTTTTAACTCCAAAAACTATAGCCATGGCTTCTTTGTCAATCATTTTTCTGTTCAGTACATTCTTTGCTATTTTTCGCGACGGATACGCGATTGGTTTTTCGGTGCCATCTTTATTCTGATGCGATATAATTGCTGACAACCCGTAATCCGAAGCATTACATGCTAGAACTACTTTTTCTTTCTGGTCTTAATTCACTAAAACTTTTGGTGGAATGAATTCATTCTTAACCCATTCAAAAGCTATCGAACACCTTTCATTCGACTCAAATTTTTCTTTATTCAATAAATCATATAATGGCTTCAATTTTTCCGACCTTTTCTCTGAAAATCGAGCATAAAAATTTATTAACCCAAGAAAAGATGCTAATTCTTTATTATTTGTTGGTTGAGACGCTTTAACCATCGCCTGTATTTTTGATTTTACTTTATGTAAACCCTCAGCATTTATCACGAATCCTAAAACTTCTAATTTCTCTTGCATAAATTTACATTTTTCTACATTCAGCTTCAATCCACATTCTTGTAATCTATTACATCCTTATGCAGGTTTTCTAAATGATCCTTTTCTGTTTTACCAGTGACATAAATATTATCAATATACGCTATCGTACCATCAATTCCTCTCTGAGTGGTTTTGCAATTGACCAGGCGGGGTAAGAAAAACACGATGTGACACAAGTGTGATAAGTTTGATTAAAATTTATTGAATCAATCACCACCTTCTAATAACCGCCGTATTCGATAAAGAAAAGATCCTCCGTAATAAGAAACCACCGTATCGATACACAAGTTAACTATAAAGACGATCGGTCAGCTCGGCGCACACCGATCAAGTGAGCACGGCGGATCGCCGCCAGTGCCGCGCTGCGCTCACGCATGCGCACACGCTCATCAGAACAAATAATGTTAGAATATCTCAACACTCTCAAACATTCATCCATTTTTTTTTGCACATCCACAGGTGCAGGTGATACCCCTTCAGGTACCTTTGTGTACCTGGATAACCCCTTATGAGTTACAATTGTCAACAATTTTGAAGATTCTTCATCTACAGGAAATTGCATATATGCATGTCTCAAGTCAAATTCAGAAAAGAATTTTCCGCCTTGCAGTTTTGCAAAAATATCGTCTATTGTATGTAGAGGATATTTATCAATTTTAACGTATGGATTTACCGTCATTTTGAAATCGCCACAAAGGCGTATTTTTCTATTATCTTTAAATACTGGAACAATCGGCGTGGCCCATTCGCTCACGTCCACTGGCTTCAATTGCCCTAAATTCACTAATCTATCAATTTCTTTTTCTACCAATGCGCTACATTTCTGCATTTCAGCGCAATTGGTCTTGCATTTTCTTTTAAATAGATTTTCGTTTGACTTTCATTATATACTCCTGGTGAGTCATTAAACAAATCTTTATATTTTTCTTTCTTATAACATCTTTCCGAATGAACCGTAGCATAAGTGCCTGTATCAATTTCCATTTTCACAATAACGTCATTTATACATACATTTACAAACATCGGATAACCTTTCATATCTTTATTATTGATTACCTGCTTACCAACAAATTCCTTCTTGTCATACCCTTCTATGTACAAAAATTCATTTTTGTTTTTTGACCACTGCAATTTCATTCGTCACCTACTCGTCGACATCAGTTCGTTCACTGTTGCCCGCTGTCTTTTCATCTTGCTACATCAGCTGTACTCGTCGCTGCTCTCGTCTGCGAGGACTGTACCCATACAGGTCCAGTCCTCGCAGAAAAGGAGAAGGTTTTAAAGATTTTCAAATTGAATTGATGTTAAATGAACTTGTAATTTTTCCTGATACTTCGATTCTGATTCTCGATCTGAGTTTAAGTATAACTTTCAAATAACTTTCGAACACAACTTGGTCAACACAACTTTTTATTCCAGGCTCTCACTTGGGCCAATGTTCAATCACGACTGCCTGTTGCCGCCCCAAGTTGGCTTGGCGTCGGTCGCTCAATGCCAAGGAAATAGCGTCTATTCCAGGGGGCGGTGTTCTTCCTTGCAGCTGATTGGCTAGTGCAATTAGCATCTTTATGCTGATTCTGCATTTCGGGCAGTGCATTGCGCTTGACGTGCGTCACTCCCGCACGTGCGCTCAGACCATTGCACTGGACTCAGCGCATTCCTTGCTCGTGACATTTGCCAAGAGTTGTGTGCTAAGTTTCCTAAGTCTCTTGGCCAATACCCGACATGAAAAATTTTTTTTTAAAACGCGTCACCTAACATCATCCCCCAGTTCAATCATTGTCGTCCTCGACAACTGCTTGGTACCTGTTGAGAATTTTATATATATATAATTGCAATTATGGTTAAATCATCTTTTTTCCTTTATCGATTGTTTTTATTTATAATACAGAAGAATTCATCTTAAATTCAAGTCGTATAATTGTACAAAGAAAGATTTATATTACGTTCAAATAGTATAAGTATATAAGGAAAAATTTATGTTAAGTTCGAGTAATATGATGCATGATAAAGATCAAATAAGTCCTGCTTTTACACTCTATTTATTTTAATCACATTCTTCAATATGCTTCATATAGTTCCTCAACTCCACCTGCTCCCCACATCCGGTACAAGTGTCTTTCCTATCTTGCATCATACACACTACTCTGTGTTCATTTAGCTTCCTTTCCACCACCATTTGCCCGCATAGCTCATGTAGCATCATTCTGTTTACTACATTCTGCTTTTCTTCATTCGTCCATTTCCTCGGTGCTGCTGCTCTAATACTGAATTCTTCTCCTAGATGTTTCCAAATCAAATTTATACTTTTTCTTCTGCAAAACATTACACTTACTATTTGCTCCTCGGGGCCATCAACATGACTTTTCCAGACTCCTGTATTTAAATAAATTTTCGGCCCGCATCTGATAATCCTATCAAATACTTCTGCTGTTGATATTTGCTCGGGCACGATCACCATGACCCTCTCTTCATTGGGCGGTTGTGGTCTCATATCGTCCAGTGTGGGCAGGAATCTTCTTACTCTGTTTTGCTGTTGTTCCTCTTCCCACTCATCTTGGTCTTTATTTTCCTCCAGTTCTGCTCTCTGCTTCTCTCCAGCTCCTTCCAGTTCTACCTCTCTGATGCTCTGCTCCAACTCTATCATTTCCACACCTCTTTCTGCTTGTTCTTTCTCAATCACTGTTCTCTCCAACTCGTTTGAGCTGATACTCGACGATTCTTCGGTATCCGATTCACTTGTGGAACTATCTTCCTCCTCTGTCTGTCGATATTCACTCAGTCACTGCACTACCCTTTCGACACTACCTTCTTCCTCGTACCTTATTGCGTACCAACTATCATACTCCGTTGTTTCTTCTTCACTAATCCCCATTACTTTTCCATACCTTGTCATTAGATGTTTCACATTATCGATCCCTAGCGGCTCCTCAAAAATTAAGAACGCCACCTTGATACTTCTTGGGTCCTTTTCTTGGTATCGATTACTACTGGCACCGACATATTTGATCTCGTGTTGTTTTTTTTATTGTCCAAAATTAGTGGGTCCTGTAATAAAATGAAAGCAATTTTGTTATTAGCTATCTTATAATATACATTATTTATCTTGTCCAATTGTCCTTTGCTCTATTGAGCATCAGTATGAGGTCCTGTTGTGCAATAGTCCAACTCACTCATTTATTCCATCTCAATCCCTTTTTCTTCTACTGATAGTAAGTTCTCCTTGCTTTTCTTCGCTCAGCATTAAATCCTCGTTTCGATTTTTCTGCTTTCTCTTGTTTTGTTCTCCAGATATTAAAGTTCTCATTCAAGAAATGCAGTTGTTTAATAAATACAAATAATAATTCGATGGGTAAGAAATTATTGAATGTTTTCCACTAATATCATAATTCCAGAGACCGGTTATTGACCAGTCGCTCGTTCAGCACATTTTATGTGATGCAGAAGTAATCGGCCGACCAGACCTTAATCCCACCGCCTAATAACTTCTGCCCGCATCGACACTGAAACT
This sequence comes from Aphelinus atriplicis, assembly GCA_020882685.1. Taxonomy (NCBI): domain Eukaryota; kingdom Metazoa; phylum Arthropoda; class Insecta; order Hymenoptera; family Aphelinidae; genus Aphelinus; species Aphelinus atriplicis. The sequence goes on from JAJGQD010000024.1 coordinate 1,098,963, forward strand.
CTTCGTTGTCTGGCTTGCAGCAGCTGCCTTTTGATGATTGTTATTCGCTCGGTTGTTTTCGTGATCTACATATCGATTTTCAGAACAACAATAATTAAAAGGAAGCTCCATGAAAAAAATGTATCTCGTTTATATAGTTCTCGGCGTGCTCGTGTGCAATTTTCGATAACAGTGGGCTTGCTACTTAGTTGACATTCCTTCGAGCCTCTCGAACAGCTTTGTTTTCTTTCCGCTGACAGCCAATTTCACTGTCAACCGTATACTAGATAATAATGTGTTTCACGCAGCTATTTCCGATTCATTAGCTGACGCATTATAAATTGGCGTTTCGAACTCATTCACAGAAACATTTGTGGTAGCTATCGCGTCATTTTCAGTTGAGTTCGTGTCGCCTTTTACTTGTTCTTCAACTTAATTTTACTTCTCAATTTTAAAGGTTACAGGAATCAAAATACTAACAAAGCCGAGTCTAAAGGTGACAACATCTCTAATTTTCGATCAATCAAAAGCTTCCGATGATACTTCAACTATTCATTCGTCCCGAATTTTCATTTTTTATTGAGAATCAATTTGATATGACTATTTTATATTACACCACCACCATCGCTGTCGGCGTGAAAGCTTTTCCTCTTATTTTCATTCAGTCTTTTAGCTCTTAGAGCACTTTAGCTCATATCACTGCAATTATGGATTTGCATATGTAAAACCCTGCACATTTTAGCATGTATCAATTGGGAAAAGTTATTAACCCACTAAGTCCGGGATGGCATCGAATTTGACTAAGTTTTCAATCTCATTTTTTTTATGTTATTCGGATGGGGAAAAATTTTTCATACATCATCTCTGACGTGAAATTTTATGATCTTTCGAAATATGCTATTAATTTTTATCTAACATCAATACAGAAAAAATTATAAACAATTTTTTGCGAAAAAACGAGATTTTCAAGATGTAAAATTTTTAATTATCGAAAATTTCCATATGAAAGCGTGAAGATGCACATCTTTTCATAGACTAAAACGTGGCTTCGAGTCCTGCACTAGAAGATAGGTGAGGTACGGAATGATTGATTCAACATTAAGGTCCTCAAAATGGCGTCCGAACCAAAATTTTTTTTCATCTCTTTTTCAAACCTCAGTAGTTGGGCTATATTCCAGGATACAGATAAACCACATGCACATTTCATAGTTTGAGACATCGCTGAATTCGAATTTGTTATCATTTTTGCAAAATAATCTTGTTTGAACAATTTGTTTAAACAAATTATTGCGAAATGAAGTTTTTTGGCAAAATTGATACCAGAATCTGATTCCTCAGACAAAAATACATCTGGTACGCTAATTTCAGTAATTATTACTGAGTAAAATTCTTAGTAAATAGTTTGCTCGTTTAAAATCAAAAATTTGAAACGAAGAGTTGCGTCGAGTACTTTGTAGCTTGTCCGGCAAGTATAAAATAACGACACCGGCGTGTTGTTATTGTTGTTGAACCTGCGTGATCAAGTTCTGTGTGTTTAAGGTTAAAACACCTGCAATCTCACACCTGCTGCCCTGGATCTCCTGCCGCTTATTCAACATCCTGGACTACTTTGTATGACATATATCTGTTAAAGACTATTGTAAACAGTGAGTGAGAGTGAGTGATATTGTGGCTACAGCGTGTTGAATATTACACATTGAACAGTGAACTGTGTTAATACATATCATAATTACTGTATTATTGGGCAGTAAATCGCATACAGGGAGTTAGAGTGCAGTGCGTACTGATTTTGCAGTGGACATCTCAAAAACATTACAGTAATTATTGAAATAATTACTTCATTGGTGAGTCAGCATATGTAGCAGTATTAGCTGATAATCTGCTGTCTCACTCGCGCGCTCTCTCCCTTTCTCTCACTATTACGCGCATCAATTGCCTCGCCGCGCGCATACTCGCTAGGCGTGCGCGCGCGCCCGCTCCACGCGCCTTAGGCCTATCCTGAATTGGACCGTGCTGCGCGCTGATTTTCGTGGACGCACTTTAGGCCCACTCTGCATCGCCTGGTGTCGCACTTGAGTATTTTCCACTAACTGATTTTTTCACACTTTTTGCCTTACTATGCCTACCCAACGTGATAGCTCGCTGTGTGGAAGATGTGGAAAACTTTCTAGGGCAAAAACTGTGCACCAGGAATGCATAAAATGCGGCGGCCGGTACCATAATACATGTGGTGGCATTCAGAATATATATGACATGCAGGATGAAAAGGGAGCATTGAGACGAGTCTGTGACGTCTGCCTGGTGCCGCAGCCCCCATCCGTGACATCGCTACAACAACTAGGGAATGCTGACATCAACTTTACCCTAGACAGCACACTGCCATCTGAAGCTGCTTGTAGTCGTCCGGACTCTGCCGCATCTCAGCACAGTCAGGCAGACTCTCTCTTTTCTGTGTCATCTGAGAGCGGTTTGAGAAACACTCTCTCTGGAGCTGACTTTGAATCGAGAATATTGAAACTCGAGCAGACCATCACATCGCAAATCACGAAGACTATTACATCCAAGCTCGATGATCTGTCCAAGAATCTTGCAGTGTTAAAGCAGCTACCCGATCTTTTTAACCAGCTTGAGAAAGTTGAGAGTAAGATGGACATCTTTCAACAGCAACAGAACACTCTAACACAGGGCCAAACTCAGCTTGTAGCTCAACTTGATGAGCACATTCGCACCTGTTCTGGCGATTCATCAGCGTTTGTTACTGAGGAAGTAAAACAACTTCGTGAAACTATGCAAGCTGCCATCTCCTCACGTGTGTCTGCCATTGCGGCTGCTGCTGCTGCTGTATCATCTGACCTTGTCATCTCTGGCCTTACTACAGAGGGGGTGAGGGACATTCGCAGACTCGCACTTGCCGGCCTCAAGGCTATCTACGGAGAACTAGAGCTGCGTGATGTTATCTCGGCTCGCATTCTCAGATCGCGCACGCCAGCTAGTGCGGAAACGGCTGTCTCTCAAACGGCACTATCGGCTGAGACTCTCCACTCAACTGGAGCAATTCCGCGTGTAACTACGAACACGCCTTCTCGCAACTCTATTGTCGTTACCCTTGCCTCACCTGCCCTTGTATCCATGGTCATTCGGAGCAAAATGAATAAGGGCAAAGTGCACACTTCCTCAATCAACCCTCAACTACTAATCGAAGCTGGACTGCAGTCACCTCCAGCATTGATGGCTTCGCTTCTCGATGTAAACGAGTTCTTGCCTGGTGAGACGTTCAGGCTGCATCGTTTGGTACGTACCAGAACCCGTGACCTGAATCCTCGCCCGGTCACTTACGTCCAGAGTGGACAGATCTTTGTGAGAAGAAGAGGCGAAGCGGCGGTCTGCATTGGATCTGAGGAAGAGCTCGAGCATTTTTTAACGGCACAGTGATTCAACATGACTCTAGAGATTCCCATAATTCTAGTTTCCTCTCCCACCGTAAACTCTCATACATTCCACCTAACTCACACTCAATCACTCCATCATGTTCAGCTAGGACTCTGCAAAGTAAGCTGAATGATCTCCGGGTCTGTCACTTCAATGCGAACTCCATTCGGGCTCACATTGGAGAAATCAGACACTTCGTGGCTTCTCATCCCTTGTTCCACGTAATATGCGTATCTAAGACTAAGCTGAGCTCCGATATCAAGGATAATGATCCTATGATTACGCTCGATGGATATATTCTGCTCAGGAGTCACCGCAGTACCACAGGCGGTGGCGTGGCTCTATACATTCATAATTCACTTACGTTTACTAAACTATGTGCCACTTCCACGACTTGGACTGGGCAGCCTGGCTTCCCGGAGTACCTATTCTGCGAGCTGCGGATTCCTGGTGAGTCTGTCTTCATTGGCGTTGTATATCGTCCTCCACATGCTCCTTTCGTGGATGGTTCCGACTTCGTGAGTGACCTCAATACTTATCTGAGTGACTACAGCACAAAAATACTAACGGGGGATTTCAATGCCAATCAGCTGTCAGACTCAGCTGATGCCAAATTTGTCCGTGAACTAATTGACCAACCATCGCTTTATTCCATCCCCTACGGCGCGACGTTTCACAGAGGTTATGCAGATACCTGGCTCGACCTTTGCCTCGTAGACGCCCTTGACACAGTGACTGATTACTGGAAATCTGAGGCTCCCTTTATCGATGGTCATGATGCCATCGCGGCATCGGTCAACGTTGCGGTGGTTAGGCCTGAGGCACGCTCGTTCAGCTATAGAAACTTTAAAAATATTGATGCAGAAGCCCTCTGTGCCTACATTGCCGGCTGCGATTGGTCCGTGATTGATGGCTCTGACCGTCGCGTGGAGAATGACATTGACTGTCTATACACTAACCTCCAATCGGCTATAGACCGATTCGCACCGCTCAAAATATTCAAAAATAGTAAAAAGAGAGACCCCTGGCATACACAGCATACGCACGATTTGATCGCAAACAGAAACAAGCTTTACATTTTTAAAGAACTCGACGACAACATGATCTGTTGGCATATAGAAGGGCGCGTGATCTGGCTTTTGAGCACTTACAGAATGCTAAATTGGACTATTATAAATGTCGGTTGGAGGGCCTGACTGACAGTAAGGAGATCTGGCGGGAACTTAGAAACCTTGGGTTAGTACCGAAATCTACTAACACTCATGGTAATATCTCTGCGGAGGAGCTGAACTCCCACTTCACTGAAATTGCAACCGATCACTCTGCTTCTCCCTTAGCCTTAATTCTTCAGGAGCTTGAGCAGACCTCGATGGAACCTGGTTTCCAATTCTCAGAGATCACTCCTGAAGAGATCAAGGTGGCCATCCAACAATCCAGTACTCAGTCGGTGGGAGTTGATGGCCTCCCGCAGAGATTCTTTGTATCAGCACTCCCTTCCCTCCTTCCCATCCTATGTAAAATCTTCAACTCATCCTTGCAACAAGCTCATTTCCCCACTGCATGGAAACAAGCAGCCGTCCTTGCCCTTAACAAAACACCGCACCCCCTAACCCCTGGTGATTCTCGTCTAATCTCCTTACTAAATTTTCACTCAAAAGTCCTTGAGAGACTGGTCTTCAACCAGATCAGTAACTATGTGGAAACTAACGGTCTCTTGGGTGGGCGTCAGTCAGGTTTCAGACGAGGACATAGTACGCAAACGGCTCTGCTGAAGCTCACCGAAGACATACGTACGGCTCGAGACGCGAAAAAACTTACGGCACTACTTCTATTTGACTTCAGCAAAGCCTTTGACATTGTCTCGCATACTGCCCTACTTCGCAAGCTTCACAAACTTGGCTTTTCCATGCAGGTTATTCGCTGGATAGCGTCATACCTGTCAGACAGAGAGCAGTGTGTAAAAAGAGATGATGGATCTTTCACTAATTTCCTGCCACTGAACAGAGGCGTCCCGCAGGGATCAGTCCTTGGCCCGCTGCTCTTTGCTCTGTACATTGGAGATGTGGGGCAGTGGCTTGACCTTGACGTGCACTATTTACTCTACGCAGACGATCTACAGATTTACATTTACTGTTCACCTGAAGACTTGATACCGACGCTACTTGAACTCAACCGAAATGCTGCTGCAATCTCAGCTTGGGCTACTGTCAATGGTCTTAAGCTAAACGCATCTAAAACGAAAGCGATAATCTTTGGCAGTAGATATTACATGAGTGGTATCAGCGAGCAGGCTGATCAGGTACTGAACCTCGATGGTTCCACCATCCATCTTGAATCCTCGGTAATCAGTCTTGGGGTCACTCTTAACTCGTTTCTTTCCTGGAAGGAGCATGTGTTGTCGGTGTGCAAAAAAGCCAACGCCCTGATGTGTATTCTCCATAGGTTCCGCGGTTGTGCGAATTTGGCCCTCAGGAAACACCTCATCAAAGCACTCCTTTTCCCACTTATTGACCACTGCTCCTTGGTATACTGCGATCTCTCTAATGAGCAGAATCTTATCCTACAGCGGCTTGTCAACACTGGTATAAGATACGTCTATGGTATAAGGAGGAATGAGCACCTTACAGGCCCCTTACAGGCGAGAACTCGGTTGGCTCACCACTGAGTTGAGACGTGATTATTTCAAAGCTACCCTGCTCTACAAAATCTTCAAATCTGGCAGACCAGAGTACCTCGCGGACCTATTTTATGAGAACACGTCTACTCGTCCTGTGAGGGGTGGTCGTCGCGCGCCACTGGTCATGCCTGCTTCCCGTACCAAGTCATTCGAAAAATCCTTTCATATCTCAACAGCTCATCTCTGGAACTCGCTCCCATCACTCATCACTGACGCCCCCTCATTCCAATCATTCAAACTCCAGCTTGTATAAATAAATTATGTACTACCTATTTTATTATTACTTAAGAACATAAGTTTAGTTATCTAACATTAAATAATATGTTATTTGTAAATTGTACAACATAATGTACAGAAAATAAAATTAATCTGAATCTGAATCTCTCTCTCTCTCTCTCTCTCTCTCTCTCTCTCTCTCTCGAATACGGTGCAATATTAGAAAGGTTTGAAACTATCCGATTTCAAAAAACTAGGATTCTATGTAATTTTCAAAATTTAGGGGGAAGAAAAGCAACATACACTTCGATTCAAACTCACACTGATTCGCTTCTCAATGTTTCAATATCTCAAATGCTTGCTCTTTTCTCTATAGTTTCAATTTTATATATATTCCAGATACTCAGTAATGTATTTTTCAATGCTCGTGACGGAGTGCATGCCAGGTCCAGCTTGTCGCGGACCTGACGTTCACTCCTCTCCCCCAGAGTGTTGTCGTTGGGGCAGAGCTCTTCACGCTCTGGAGGAGAGTCATGTGATCAGTATGCTCTCGTCCGCCCAGCCCTGCAAATAATATATTTAATTAATATAGGCCCCAGTGTGCAATGTACACACATTGTTTACTTACCTGGGCGGTGAGGCTGTGCTCACCGCCAAGTCCTGTAGAGGCTCGCTGCTGGTCCTTGGTCCTGGGTGGTCGCTCCAGCCATGGAGTAGACCACTAATCCCCTGTTTCCCTGTCCTGGAGGTGCGGAGGAGATGTCCTGGAAGCAGCCGCCCGGTGACCCTACTGCAGGCTGCCTGTCTGCTGCCGCTGCACCTGCAAGCACAACACCATCACTAAGGGAGTACACAGAACACTGGGCGACGCACCAGCGGTCACCCCCAGAACCCAGAGACGACTTTCCCCCGGAGATCCGGAGTGGGGATAGCCAGCGCGCCACCATGATACGAGGGCCGACGAGCGGTCCGCGCGCCCCGGCCCGGGCCCGAATTGCCCGTACGCGTGCACTCGCGGGTACTCGCCGAAGCTCTAGGCGCGGAGTTCGGCTCGAGGATGCGCGAGCGCACGAAAACACCGGTACCGAAGCAAACGCGACGCGAAAAGTAGAGCCACCATGTGTGCGAGCGCGAGAGAGACGGAGCTAAGGCCGCGTCACACGTGGGAGAGCCGGCGGTGCTCGAAGCGGTGGGGCGAGAGCTCGCGCGGGGGGAAAGCTAGGACCACGAGGCAAGGCGCGCGCAGCCCCTCAGGTGTGGGCCTCGATGCGTAGAGCGCCTGGGATGGGTCATGACGATGCGCAAAGGGGAATGTCGATGCGCACGTGCGATATACGTGCGCAGTCGAGTTATTCTGGCTCGTTAGCCCCAGAAATACCCTACTAGACCGTCCTCATGTGATTGATTATTATTTAAATTGTACATAGTAGTATGTAAGGTCTGCCGCGTGTATATGTGTATATATTACGCATTTGAATGTCGCGGGCGATCGCGACTGCGGCGCTCGCGTCGACCGGCGACCAATCAAGTAATTCAGCGAGGTGCGCAGGTACCTGTATATTGTGTAATTGGTCGGGAGAGATTTTGGCGGCGCCGGGAGTGCAAGGGATTGGACCTTCGGCAAATAAGGCAAGGAAGGGATGGAGAGGACGCGGCCTCGTGGCTCGTCCTCGGCCATTCTAGTTCCGGCTGTATCCTGTGCTACACGTTAACGTATATTCAGGGAGATAGTCACAGAAAGGACATAGAATATTCTCCGGAGTAGTTCATCGATCCAGATATCCTCGATCATACGGTGAGACCTGCGATTATTAAGCCAATGCCATGGCCCCGGTGGGCCCTGGGAAATCTCTCGCCCGCGGTTCCGCGCTTTCCGTGAAATAGCCGCCGAACCTCGCGAGCAATGCGACTCCGCCATTCAATGGCCCAGAGAGCCGGCCCTTCCGCGATGGTTCGCGGTCACCGCCATTTTTCCCGAGCCTCATTGCAAGTTGTGTAGAGTCACGACGATTGTTCTGATTGTTGCGAGCGTGCGTGATTATTCGAGCGCATTTTGATGATGACCCTTTAACGTAGAGTCAATAAATCCAATTTTAACAAACTTACCGAGTACTGTGGATCCCCCTTGATTTCCTCCCAATATAATTGACTCTTCATTCACATACCATATACATACATATATATATATATATATATATATATATATATATATATATATATATATATATATATATATATATATATATATATATATATATATTGTAACGAGTAGCGCTCATACTCGTTATGAGCCTCGCGCCGAAAACCATATTTAGCCGGCGATAGCGCCAAGCCCGGCATAAGCCACGCGAGCACCCGAGCCCCGCATATCGAGAGCGAGTGAGCGGGGCCCGCGCGATACTTGATACGCCGTGCGCGACTCGCGGTCGCGCACAGGCCGGCCGACGCGCGCCAGGCCGAGGGGGAATTCGAACGCTACCGGCTAGCGAGCAACACGCGACCCGCGCCACGCACGTACCACGCTTTCCTCGGACTTTCAACCCCGCGCCTTTCCCGGACGAGAGCATCATCCGCGATCACCGCGACGCCGCACCCGCAACCCCGACGGCCGTGACGACTCGTTTCGGGAAGCACCGAGAACCGCGCGTGCACTTCGTGAAGTGCCATTGTGCGTGTCCGCTGGCCAGCGACCCGCCGCCCAAAGCCGAGCTTCTCCGAGAGAAGCAAGCGTGCGCCCGCCGCCTGTACACGAGGAAGCCACCACAACCCAGCCGCCATCCACGTGGACAGGACAGCAGGACAGCGCCCTAGCCGTATCGCAACACCCGAGTAAGTCCTACTTTGTACGCCCAAGCTTCGCGGGCAAGGACGCAGCGCGCCTTTGTTAAGCGGTCGCCACGCGGGCGACGTACGCGAAACCGGCCCTCAGCTCACGCGAGCGCGCGAAAGCCCTGGCAGCTTTCGCACTGCCAGGCACTGTAAACTAGCATTTTCTTTCGTTAATAAACCCTATTACTTTTTATTGAGCCTTTCGTTATTTCCGCATATCGAGACTAGCTTTTCCCCGATCAAACCCATCCCCTCTCCGCGGTCTCGGTGAGCCTTCAGCTCGCCGAGAAGAACTGGCTGGCCAAGGGGCGCGCATTGCACGGCATAAGGTCCGGCCGCCCCCAACGAGCACAGCAATTTGTCAGCAAATCTCCACGCGTTTTCCCCGACGATAATCCCCAATACTCGCACGCGCCTTGTAACGAAGCGCCCCGTTACAAATGGCACCCAACGTGTGTAGGCCGCGATCGGGATAAATAGCATAGGCGCAATCGCGTAAATGCGAAGGGCCTCGTAAGGCCGCATAAAGTAGCATCGACCGCATATATTAGGATCGCGATCGAATATTCAAAGCCTCGTGCCGAATATTCTCGAAGCGTAGTTAGGCGCTTATCGAAAATATTTCCACGAAAGTGAGCAGAAGGCACCGAGCATAGGCGAGCATTGTTGTGTAGTGCTGTTTGTTTACAAACTCGCCCGTGCCCGGCCGACGCGCAGATCTCGAAGCAGCGCGCTTCAAGCTCTCAAAATTTTGTATGCGAGAGCGAGTGAGAGAGAAGACGGAGAGCCGGCGCGCGCCGACCAGCGCGCGCAGTCTTTAGGTATATACACCACCACACGCGCGGAGCGGCACACGGACACGGCTCGCACGCGCAGCACCACGGCGCAGCCGAGCGCCAGTGGGCCAGTATAGCGAGCGCATAGACTATATAGCGCGCTAGCCCAGCGGCAAACACATAAATTTTTTACGCACTATATAAAAAATTTTTCACGTGGCTCTCACTCTTCGAATCTCACTCCCGAGACAGTATTTGAGCGCATTCAGGTAATTTTAAGGAATTTCGGATTTGTACGAGGGCCGTACATTGCGAATGACTTTGGTAAATTCATTTTACTATAAAAATTTTTTAACAAATCGCTTGTTGCCGCTATTAATAACTTTAATATTATTAACAAATTTTGTGTTGCTTTAAATCGCTTTTGCTTTATTAGAGCGCGCGCCATACTGTCTCGTGCGTTTAATTTTATTATTTTGTAATCTTACGAGCGAGCGCTGGCAAGAAATATGGACGCATCCAATTTCGAATACTGGATACCAGCTGCAACTACAGGCGCAATAGAAAATTGGATTTCCTACATGGAAACTCCAGATTTAAGAGAGTCGCTGCAAGCACTCGGTATGCGCACCGACGGTACTAGATTCAGCATGAATCACAGGTTTGAACGCTGGCTACTCGGGGATCACAGTGCCGCAGATTTTGTTCCGACGAACCAACCGGAAGAAATCGAGCAAGAGCTGCGTAGCCAACGCAGACGAGAGTTCATAATAACGACTTGTCTGGAGCGCTCCGGCTCCACATTGCTCGACCAATGGGTGGACCACGAAGTGCCACACCCACTCACTGGTTTGTTGGATAACGTAGCAGTTAATGCAACAATCCAGAGAACGATGCAGCAAGCACGAGAGGCGGCAGCCGCGAGCAGGAGCGCCGCGGCGAACGCCACAGCGCCAGATCAGCTGACCAGTAGCAATGGACTAACACCAACTGCAAATGAGACGTATCAGAGTAACACGACACAGACACAATCGGACAGTTACGAGCGGTTGGCGAACGCTACGCATCATCCGAGCGGACGAAGCACCGCAAACTGGAACGACGATCTGACACCGATTTTTATGCCGAACCACGAGCAGGTGCAAGACTCCACGCAAATCGACGAAGGCGCAAATCGACAACTTCAAGGAGCGCGCGAGCCATTCTCGACTACGAATGGTGAGTAATTCAATTTGCCTTCGGAATTCGTATCGTATTTGGCCAACTTGCAAGCACAGGTACGAGACCTGACCCTGCAAGTGCAAGCGCAAAATACGAGCACAGCAGCGCACGCGGAGAACTCGTGTGGGGAGCAAAGCACATTTGCGGCCGCAAACGCCCGACGCTTCGCTCCACCCACTCCAGCACCACAGGCAAGCTCAACGCGAGCACACCACCCAACGGTGAATTTTCAAGACACGTTTACGTGTAATTACTTTGAATCAGGTGACAACCTTGGGAGCGACTCGACGAGCGTCGAGCAGCGGATCTCATCGCAACGAGATCAAGCGGCTCCGACAAACGCACGGCAGCACGCATCACTGCCAAGCTATACGCCAGAGCCTGGCGCCCACAACACGCATCAGTCTTCCCAAGGGCAACCACCACCGGCGATTCACGGAAACGTCACGCAACAGCGAATCGGCAGGCACGCAAACGCGCCGATTCAACCCCAAGCGGTTCATACGCCGCCGCAACGCAGTGTCGGCTCCGCCTGGGAGGGGGCCGGGCCTGCGAGTCTCGCAAGTCCGGACGGAAATACAACCCTCCGTAACTCGCAGACCAGCGGCAGCTTCTCACACCCGAGCGATATAGGGCAGATCGTGAGGCGCTGGAATATAAAATTTACCGGTGAGAATCAGAACATAGATCTGTTTCTCACACGGGTGGAGGACGCCAGAAGGCTCGCCAATTTTGACGAGAGCGAGCTGCTGCCAGCCATTTCGCAGATGCTTGCCGGCACTGCGTATGACTGGTACCAAAATAACCGGCATAATTGGGCAACCTGGCAGGATTTCTGCCGAGCCGCCAGGGAATGGTACGGAGAGGACCAAACATTCCCACAAAAGCTCATGATCGAGGCACTCGAGCGATCCCAAGCGCCCGGCGAGAAGGCTCGAGACTACATCACCTGCCTCCAGGGGATCATGCGCCGGCAGAGACCTCCGCCTACGCTTGAACAGCAGCTGGGGCTGCTCTACAACAACTTACACCCCAAAGTCAAGCAGCACGTCCGGAGAGACGGCTTTTGCACGGTTGAGCAGTTGCTACAACTGGCTGTCGAAGCAGAGGCCAACCTGGTGGCGGAGAAAACATACAAGCCGCCCCCAGACCCTTCGACAGCGCTGCTCCCGGAGTTTGCTTTCAAAAAGAGCAAAACAAGCGAGTCGAAAGCAAGCGAGACCAAGGCGAACGCCTCGCCCCGGATCTCGGCGATATCATCCGCCCCGGATGACGTATTGGCCTTAGTGCAACAGCTTGCAGCCGAGGTCAAAGAGCTCCGAGTTGCGACCGAAAAGCAGCAAGCGAGACTCAGCAACGCCGGAACTCAACAGAAGCAGAGCAACGGCAATAGCCCGGGAGGTGGCCAGCCAAAGCCATCTTGGCCGAAGGAGCAAGGGCAGGCGGCGAGCGCCACGCCGCCTGCGGCAAAGAAAGAGGTATCACAGGCCACGATCCGCGACCCAGCCACCTACAGCCGCGGTCGCCCGGATCAGTCCGGCCTTGTGAAATGCTACGGGTGCGGCAAGGACGAGCCGGCGGACGCCGACTCGGACGGCTCCGTAGATGCAGGCAACCTCGACGAGCCTTCGCAACCCGAGGGACGAGAAGGAAATTGGTGGCTCCAAGTCGCCATCGATGGATATCGGCTGCGCGGCCTGTACGATACGGCAGACTCGCGCACGACAATGGGCAGCGTCGGACTGCAACTGGCCACGGCTTGCCGCCGCAAAGTCATGCCAGTGCGAGGACGCACGACTCGCCTCGCCGACGGCTCGCCAGCCAAAATCACGGGATACGTGGATCTGCCGTTCACGATCGCAGGCATCCGAAAGGACATCCGCGTCAACATTATGCCCGACTGTTGGACCGATTGCATAATCGGATCCAACATAATCACTGCATTCGGACTCGCTCACGACCCAACCTCCGGCAAATGCTTTGTAGGAGCAGCCAACGACTCGGTCGATCTCGAGTTCAGCGAGCTCGGAGGTGACATGTCCACACTCTGCGCGGCAGGGCTCGCCGACCTAACGGAAAGCGAGCGCCTGCAGCTGAATTCGTTGCTTGACAAACTCTTGAGCAATTGCCAGAGTAAACAGCTTGGGTGCACAAACCTAATTGAGCACGAGATCGATGTCGGTGGCGCGCGTCCCGTGAAACAGCGCTATTATCCTGTCTCCAAAAAGATGCATCGAAGAGGAGATGCATCGCCAGGCCGCCGAATGGTTGGAAGCGGGTATCATCGAACCATCTACGAGCGCATGGTCGAGCCCGATAGTGATGGTCAAAAAGGCAAGCGGCGAGTACCGCTTATGCATTGACTTTCGCAGAGTCAACGCGCTCTCGCAAGCGGACGCATATCCGCTGCCGTTTATGGACGATATACTGCGCAAGCTGAGACACGCGAAGTATATCTCCACGCTGGACTTAAGCAGCGCATACCTCCAAATAAAATTGAAACCGGGAAGCAAGCCCATAACGGCCTTTACAATCCCTGGCCTGGGGCTTTTCCAGTTTAACCGAATGCCATTCGGACTCTCGTACGCGGGCGCCACCTTTCAGAGGTTGATCAACATGATCATCGGCCCGGATCTCGAGCCATACGCGTTCGCGTATCTCGACGATATTATCATCGCCACTGATACGTACGAGAAGCATTTGGAGGTATTGCAAATTGTCCTCGAGCGGTTGAAGGCTGCAAATCTCTCCGTGAACCGAGAGAAAAGCGTTTTCTGTCGCTCGGAAGTGAAATACTTGGGCGTTCTTGTCAATCGCAACGGGATACGCCCTGACCCCGAGAAAATCGCGCCAATCATGGATTTTCCTGCTCCCACAACCCTGAAGCAGCTGCGTCGATTTCTCGGGATGACGTCCTGGTACCGGAAATTTCTAAAGGAATTCGCCGGACTGGCGGAGCCGCTGTCCAAGCTAACGAGCCCGCGACACGGTTTCCGCTGGGGTGATGAGCAAGAGCAGGCGTTCGCCGCTATCAAGAGCCTGGTAGCGTCCGCGCCGCTTCTTCACCGACCGGACTTTAGCTCGCAGTTCGTCGTGCAGACGGACGCGAGCGATATCGGCCTCGGCGCTGTACTCACCCAGGTAGTTGACGGCGAGGAACGCGTTCTAGAGTTCGCCAGCCGCGTGCTTACGCCGGCTGAGCAAAACTTTACAGTGACCGAGAGAGAATGCCTGGCCGTGCTTCGGGCCATACGCAAATTTCGCCCCTACGTCGAGGGCTACGACATCAAAGTGGTCACAGACCACAGTAGCCTTCGTTGGCTATGCAACCTCCGAAACCCAACGGGCCGCCTTGCCCGCTGGGCGCTCGAGTTGCAGGGCCAATCGTACGAGGTAGAACATCGGAAAGGCGCGCTGAATTACGTCCCCGACGCGTTATCTCGTATGTACGAGGGAGAGGAAGGTGTCTGCGCAGCGCTCTCCTCAACGGCCTGTACCGAAGATCGCTGGTACAGAGAGCAATACGGTAAAGTAGCCGACGATCCGAACAGCCACAGGCAGTGGAAAATCGTCGGCGGGCAGCTTTACCGTTTTCGGCCAAATCAGGAGATGCGAAATCTCCTGGGCGTCGACGACAGCTCGTGGAAGCTTGTCGTACGGCAGGAGGATAAGAGCAGCGTCCTCCGAGAGTGTCACGACGAAGCGACAGCCGGACACCTCGGAAGGGAGAAAACGTTCGCCCGAGCGGCCGATAAATATTATTGGCCAAGGATGTATGTCGAGGTAGCGAGCTACGTGCGAGGCTGTCAAATTTGCCAGCAATGCAAAGTGGAGCAGCGCAAGCCAGCGGGATTGATGGGCCGCCGCATAATCGAGCGACCGTGGCAAGTCGTCGCCTCCGACATCTCCGGGCCTTATCCTAGGACCGCGGCCGGATACGAGTACATTCTCGTATTCGAAGATTTATTCACTCGATGGGTCGAGTGCATCCCCATCAAGAAAGCCGACGGGAAGACGATCTGGAAGAACTTCCATGATCGTGTAATTCTTCGCTTCGGAACGCCAGAGGTTTTCCATTGCGATAACGGGACCGAGTACAAGAACCAGCTCATGTCCAAAGCTCTGGCCGAAGCGGGGATTCGACGATCGTTTAATCCGCCTTACCACCCACAGGCAAATCCCGTCGAGCGAATAAATCGCACGTTCAAGACTATGATCAAGTCGTATCTAGACGAGAACCATAGAAAATGGGACGAAAACCTAGCAAAACTCACGTTTGCCTACAACACAGCAAGCCAGAGCTCTCTCGGCACAAGCCCGGCCATGCTGAACTACGGCCGGCAGCCCGAGCCTCCCGGAGCACTCCGTCGGCAGCGCGAAATAATCGCCGTCGAGGAGCAACAGGAGGAAGCGCTGGAAGAATGGAGAAATCGGCTTGAGAATCTGCCAGATTTCCAAGCAAAAGCAGCCGCCGAGGCCCAGGCCGCCCAAGAGCGGCAGGCCAAATACTATGACGAAAAGCACCGCCCATGCACTTTCGAAATAGGAGACCTCGTTTGGAAGAACAACGAGGTACTCTCCAAAGCTTCGGAAGGCATTACCGCCAAGTTCGCCCCGGATTTCGCCGGCCCGTTTCGAGTCACGAAGAAACTGGGGGCGAACACTTTTGAATTGTGCGACGGCGACGGCGTGATAATAGGACCAGTAGCCGCGCACTACCTCAAAAGATACCACCCCGAGTATGCAAGCCCAACGCCCGAAGCCACGCAGGACGACATCGAGCGGCAAGCGCCGCCGACTTCTCGACCGCCGAGGGATGCGAGCGCACCGACCGATTCGCCCGAAAGCGACACGGGGGCACAAGATATGCCGAAGATTGCGAGCGAAGGGGCGAACGAGATCCCCGCAGCGAGCGTCAGCGATCCGGCCGAGCCTCCGCCCGCGCAAGCAGCAAACCAGCCGCCGAGGCGAGGCCGCGGGAGGCCTCGAAAAAACGTACGTGCAGTACGGAAGCCCGCCAATGAGAACGCGACCGCGAGCCCCGCGGCCAGCGCCGCTGAGGCTCCGACGCCGCGAGCGCCCGATTCGATGCCACCCGCGCCTTTATCGCCGCGAAAACTTCGCTCCGCAAAGCGAACGTAAAATAGCGCGTCCGCATTATATGGTCTCCGTATTAGTCCTTAGCCCTGGAATAAGAAATTGACCGAAACCGTTTCAAAAGTAGGCTTGATCAGTGACGATACTGAATCTTCTCTATTAAAAACGTAAATAAAATTCTCATATTTTTATCATATGTAGATGATACTCTTTCGACTCGCAATGATAAATTGAAACTAAACGAAATTAAGAGTAAATTACGAAGCGAATTAGAAATAACAGATATGAGAGAACCAGAAGAATTCTTAAGCATGAATAGTGAAAGAATTCGGGAAAATTAGACAATAAAACTGAGTCAAGCTAAATATATTGAAAAGATACTAGGAAATATAAAATTTCAACGAATGCATCCACAAAAAAAACTGATGGTGACAAATCAGATATCAAATCGTGAACGAAGGGAAAGAGGAGAAGTATGCGATGACGAATCGTTACGAGAAATAGAAACTACCGTGAATGCGCCTTATCGAGAAGTGGTAAGAAGCTCATTTTATTTAGCGAGATATACACGCCTGACATATTTTTCACGGTTAACGTCTCGAGCCGTTGAGCCATCTTGAGGCTTGAACTATCTAGTCAAAAGAGATGACTTATGTACCTCCTCAGATGCAAGCTTTGCAGATTTAAAAAATTCATTACCAGCATGAGGCTATATTATTCAACCATATAGATATATAATTGCATGGAGAACTCATGAGCAGGCATATGTTTCCTAATCCACATGCCAAGCAGAATACATAGCCGTGAGTGAAGCGAGCCAAGAATTGATTGCAATTAACAATTCATTAAATATTCTACTGAATAAAACATTTTTCCCGGCACAGAATCTTGTCAGCAATAGAAGATGATGGGGAAAGAGAATATTTCGATTGGTCGCGAACGCTTACACAAATTTGTTACAGCTCATATTATGCATTTTTTCACTAATTCTGATCCTTCATATAATTTCGCTTAAGTGAGTGCAAATTTTTTTAACACTCTAAGGCTAGCCCAAAAAAATCGAGCGACATACTATTCAATTCCTTGACATTCTATCTACATCATACAATTTTCATTTTCATCTTACGTTCTTTCTATCAACCGTATCGATAGGTCTCAAATATTTTTGTCAAGTGTATCCAATATGCGCCACTTTCCCCCAAGTCATGGATTATTGATTTTTCTCTCGATTTTACGCGTCTAATGACCATAGAAGAACAAATTTTTGAGAATTCTATTATTCAGCGTAGAATTCCGAGCCAGATGCAGCTTGACTTATTTTGGAAGTATTTAACCCATTAAGTCCCAGATTGCAGAAATTTTATTGGTACATTCGAGCTCAAATATTTTGATGAATAAGACGGAAGGTTTATTGCAAAATAGTCATTCCTACTATTTTTGGGTGTGCTCTACACGATACAATGGTTAAAAAGATTGAAAAAATTGATTTTCAATAAATAATTAACAAATTAAAATAAAAAATGCGATTTTTTGGAGCACTTTTTTTTTCAATCCAAAATCAGAGGAAGAAGGAATTTTATTTATACCGTCGAAAATATGCACAAGAGTGCACAAAATATTTGATCTTTCCAAATTCGTTCAGTTTTTTCGACTATGATTTTTTCAGCAAAATGGCGGCCAAAAAACGGGAATAAATATTTTGGATTTTCATATTATCAATATTTTAAAGCATTCATTTTCATATTCGATATATTCCTTTGAAATTCCGTATACAGGGATTTCTATGTCGCTGATAACGATTTTGACTTCAAATTCTCAAAATCCTGGATCCAAAATGGCGGTTTCAAGATGGCGGCTGACGATTTTACACATTTTTAGTCGGAGAATTGTGAAAATTTGGACTAATGGGTTCTTGGGGGCGCTGATGACAAATTTGACATCAGATTTTCGAAATTCTGTATCCAAGATAGCGGTTTCGAGATGGCGGCTCATGATTTTGTACATTTTTAGTTGGAGGTTCGTGAAAATGTACATTATTATTAATTATTTCAAATTCTTTCTTCCTCTGATTTTGGATTGAAAAAAAAAGTGCTCCAAAAAATCGCATTTTTCATTTTAATTTGTTAATTACACAGCCACACAAAAAAAAAATTTTCGACGCAGGGGGTTTGACTATGTTTACTATATGTTTTCGGGGTCGCTGAATCCGAATCCGAGGTCGGTTTGAACCCTGCAGGTCGAGGTTTGGCCATAACCTCAAAAAACCTAGTAAATTAGAATTTCTAGGACATTTTAATTTTTATAACTGTATAACTTGTACAGTAAACGTCTAAAACCTCTAAACCCATAACCGAATAAAACCATAAGCCCATAACACCATAAACTCTGGATGTTGTTTGGCCATAACCTCAAAAAACCTAGTAAATTAGAATTTCCAGGACATTGCAATTTCTATAACTGTATAAATTGTACAGTAAACGTCTAACCTCTAAACTCATAACCGAATAACACCATAAGCCCATAACACCATAAACTCTGGACATTGTTTGGCCATAACCTCAAAAAACCTAGTAAATTAGAATTTCCAGGACATTTTAATTTTTATACCTGTATAGCTTGTACAGTAAACGTCTAAAACCTCTTTTTGTGACTGCGTAGTTTGAGTTATATTGTTATAGGATAATACGGCTCGAAAATCTGGGGTTACAGGGTTATATGGGAATGTTGTTATTGGGTTATAAGGTAATATATTGATAAGTTTGAAGGTTAACTTTGTCGAACCCCATAAACCCAAACGATTTTATACAGTTTAAATTATTCAATTATAAGCCTAGGTGATTATATAATATAGTGTAACGGGATTGTGAGGTTATGCGGTTATGATGTTATGGGGTTAGGGTGTTATGGGGTTATGATGTTATGGGGTTGTGGAGTTATGTGCTTATAGAGTTAGAGGTTTTAGACGTTAACTGTTCAAGTTATATAGTTATATACAATGCATAGTTCTGAAAATTCAAATTTACTAGTTTTTTTGAGGTTATGGCTAAACAACGTCCAGAGTTTATGGTGTTATGGGCTTATGGTTTTATTCGGTTAT
This sequence comes from Aphelinus atriplicis, assembly GCA_020882685.1. Taxonomy (NCBI): domain Eukaryota; kingdom Metazoa; phylum Arthropoda; class Insecta; order Hymenoptera; family Aphelinidae; genus Aphelinus; species Aphelinus atriplicis. The sequence goes on from JAJGQD010000024.1 coordinate 1,118,284, forward strand.
GGGTTTAGAAGTTTTAGACGTTTACTGTACAAGTTATACAGTTATAAAAATTAAAATGTCCTGGAAATTCTAATTTACTAGGTTTTTTGAGGTTATGGCCAAACAACGTCCAGAGTTTATGGTGTTATGGGCTTATGGTGTTATTCGGTTATGGGTTTAGAGGTTTAAGACGTTTACTGTACAATTTATACAGTTATAGAAATTAAAATGTCCTGGAAATTCTAATTTACTAGGTTTTTTGAGGTTATGGCCAAACAATGTCCAGAGATTATGGTGTTATTCGGTTATGGGTTCAGAGGTTTTAGACGTTTACTGTACAAGTTATACAGTTATAGAAATTGAAATGTCCTGGAAATTCTAAATCACTAGGTTTTTTAAGGTTATGGCCAAACCTCGACCTGCAGGGTTCAAACCGACCTCGGATTCGGATTCAGCGACCCCGAAAACTTAAAGTAAACATAGTCAAACCCCCTGCGTCGAAAAAATTTTTTTTTTGTGTGGCTGTGTTATTTATTGAAAATCAATTTTTTCAGTCTTTTTAACCATTGTATCGTGTAGAGCACACCCGAAAATAATAGGAATGACTATTTTGCAATAAACCTTCCGTCTTATTCATCAAAATATTTGAGCTCGAAAGTACCAATAAAATTTCTGCAATCTGGGACTTAATGGGTTAATAGAGTTCAGTTTATATCATCTGGTCAGTTTATACCATGTATTTGGGTTTCTACCAGAGAATGACGAGAAGAGACTAGATGAAAAAAAATATTCAGTAGGTGGCGCATACTGGGGTACACTCGGATTTTCTTCTCCAAAATTTTTTATTTGAAAGTCTACATCTCAGCGTAGAGAAGTCCAAAATGTATACGGTTCGATTCATTTGGCAAGTATTGAGTAGACCTATTATGTTACCGAAGCAACCAGACTAGTCCCAGAGTAGGCAGAATCGTTGATTGCCTATGGGAATCAATATATGCAACAAAATTAGTAAATATCAAGATTTACCATTTACACACACACGGACACATTTTTGAATATCAATAAGAATATGTTGTGAGGGTCAGGTCAGAGTAGCCGAATTTCCGCATATAAAATAGATTCGGTTATCGACTGGTTGGTACAAATTACCGATCGAGAATCAATAGATGTAGCATAAAGATATAAGTATATTCAAATAAGCGCGCCATGGATCGCCGCGCGCATCCTGTATCACGACGTCTACGACCAGCAGAAAACAAGGAAATGGGTTACGCGCCAAAACACGAGTTTATGCGGGAAAACTTCCCGCGCGCTAGCACAGAATTCGCGCGCTTCCCTATACCTACGATAAGTGCGAGTGAGAGCGACAAGATCTCTCTCTATCTAACACGTTGAATGCCAATCTCCAGTATAAATAGCCCTGCGAACGAACAAAATTTATCATTACACTGGTAGCGATCAGACGAGCGAAAGCTCTGCCCGAACTGGGATTGGCATGGGTATATCTTTGTATATAACCTAATAAATACCATTTTGAATTTGAAATACATCTCTTTTCATTGACTTGTATATCCATTTGAATTTATTTATCATGACTTTCAATACACTTAAAAGTGCCTAAGAATCTCTTCATAGCTGAACTTAGAAATAATTCAAATTAAAAGAAAATACAATTCAAAAGACTATTCCACTTCATCTGATTATATTAATTAATGATCAATACCAATCAACTCAGAGATTTATTAAACTTCTAAATTCTCTCACGAACGAGTTTTGGAGTAAACTCACAAAATCTTAATATTTGAATTTCATCTTAATTTACTGTTAATAAAATTAAGACAATTCAATATTACACAAACATTTACACATTACAATCATTCATCTAATCTGAGACTGGGTCGCATTGCGCTTCTTGGTGAAGATATCATAGTTCAAAGTATCTGTCTGGGTTGCAGTGCGCTTCTTGGAAGATTACGGAGACCCACTCATATCATATACATGTGATCACTATCACACGGATCAATGACTGTGAGAGATTGAACTGTATTGTACTTTTCGATGATCGCATAATTGGATTCCTACTATACTAACTGAGATTGATAGCTCTGACTGCAGTGCGCTTTTGGAGTATCATTCTCAATAACCAAACTCATTATATTCACTCAAGTCTGAGACCGGGTCACAGTGCGCTTCTTGGTAAAGACTATCGTTGAGAGAATTCGTTGTCTGGGTCGTAGTGCACCTCTTGGAAACGCAATTCTGTCTACTCATTTGTCAACACATTGGAAGTAAAGAACTTGAAAAATAGAACGTGCAAATCTGACCCGTTACAATGTTATGGTTCATATCCTTGAGTATTATTCATGAATATTGACTCATAATATCCACTTAAATTGTATGACCTGCATGCCTAAGGTTCGAACAGCTATCGACAAGTTGGCTTAAATTCCAACTCCAAGTTATTTACTCATGAAATAGGTTAATATAGGTCAATTTCTGAAAAAGTATGATCACTAGATGAACTTGAATATATATAGTTTACCTGTCCGGGAATAACCTTTCAAACCACTTTAACCCATTAGCGCCCAAACGGCCGCTCGACGGCCGTTTTTTTCAGCGATAGATTTCATATGGTTATAATGGTTCAAAAAATCTGGGAAGAACATCTTCTTGTGCAAAGTTTTGTCAGCTTTCCAATTCCGTTACTTTTATCTCGATTAAATAAACGCCATCATTGTTATAAACAATTGATTGCAAAAAAACACAAAATTTCGAGTCAACATTTTTTTTGTGTCAACCGTAGAACATCGAAACCGGTCGCAACGAACCCCAGAAAGTGAATTCGGAGCATCCATGGACCTTAAACTAAAAGTCGGCATAGTTGTAATTGTTCAAATTTATTGTTGAAAGACCCAAAATGGCGGCCGACCGAAAAAATTGTAGCTTTCAACTTGGCAATTGTTTTCTCAAAACTATGGATCAAATCAAAAAATTTTCAAGAACAAAAGAATCTTAGAATCACCTAAAGAACACTTTTGAATTTTTTCAGAATTTTTTGATGAAATTTTTCGAAATTTTGACTTTTTAAATTTTTAAATAAACGCAAATTGCTTTAAAACTTCTGAAAAAATTTGAGAATGTTCTCTGAGTAATTTTAGAACTTTTTTGTTCTTATAAATTTTTCGATTTGCCGGCTAAGAAACGCACAGAAAAATTTCTAAAAAATAATTTCATTATTTTTCTTCTCAGAAACTATACATCAAATCAAAAAAATTATAGGAACAAAAAAGTCTTAAAATTACTCAAAGAATAGTCTTAAATTTTCTCAAAAGTTTTTAAGCAATTTGCGTTTTTTTGAGAGTTTGAAAAATCAAAATTTTGAAAAATTTCATCAAAAAATTCTGAAAAAATTTAAGAGTGTTCTTCAGATGATTCTAAGACTTTTTTGTTCTTGAGAATTTTTTGATTTGACCCATAGTTTTCGAGAAAACAATTGCCAAGTTGAAAGCTACAATTTTTTCGGTCGTCCGCCATTTTGGGTCTTCCAACAATAAATTTGAACAATCACAACACTATGCCAACTTTTGGTTCAAGGTCCATAGACGCTCGAAATCCACTTTTCGGGGTTCGTTGCGATCGGTTTCCATGTTTTGCGGTTGACACAAAAAAAATTTTGACTCGAAATTTTGTGTTTTTTTGCAATCAATTGTTTATAACAATGAGGGCGTTTATTTGATCGAGATAAAAGTAACGGAGTCAAGGAGCTGACAAAATTTTGCACAAGAAAATGTTCTTCCCAAATTTTTTGAACCATTATAACCATATGAAATCTATCGCTCAAAAAAACGGCCGTCGAGACGCCGTTTGGGCGTTAATGGGTTAAAAATGTTCTACTGGCCTATATTGGAGACATGTATGACCTATGTATGGCACATATTAGTTTACTGACCATAGACTTTCAAACTTCCAAAGCCACTTTGGAAGCTACGAAGTTGTGACGTGGAATTCGACCCCGTGAATTTATACGGAGCTTTCCAGTTCCGCGATACAAAAATTATTTAAAGCGCCGTGCGCGGAGAGGGGATTTCCTGACACTGTGCTGGAAATGTCACAGGGACTTGGTTGGAGGATAGGGCAATGAATGAATCGATGTGTCTTACAAAGAAAGACAAATGCAATCTGTCCGCGAAGAAAGTCAGAACTTGCAATCTGTCCACGAAGAAAGATACAACTCGCAATCTAGCCGCGAAGAAAGACACAACTCGCGTCTGTCTGCGGAAAAGACAATTCGTGCATATCCCACAATTTTCCGACGTAAAAAATATATGGAAAGAAAGCTTAGAATGAGTTGGTTATAATTAAAAAAAAAACAAGCCTTTTCTACAGTTCGATTGCGGTTTGAACTCTTTCTAAATTAATATTCACGGGTGAATAATTTTGACATCTGTCTTTCTTCGCGGCCAGATTGCGAGTTGTGTCTTTCTTCGCGGCTAGGTTGCGAGTAGTGTCTTTCTTCGTGGACAGATTCGGATATGTGTCTTTCTTCGTAAGACACGTCGAAATACTCGCAAGTTCACTTCAACCACTCACGCTTTATTTCCTATCCTCATACAGACTAACTTACTCAAAAATATCATAACTCTCCCCCTACACACTCACACCGCCTTCGGTAACTCGCAGTTATTACTGCTCCCACTACTATCTCCCCGCGCCCACCGGCTTGCTCCCCACTCGGCTTTCCGAGCGGCATCAGGCCTACTCTGCATCGCAGTGCGCCCGCAGTTTTTTTTCGCTTTTTGGCTGCAGCCGATTCCACAACTTGAGGTCGTTCTTTCATCTTTTGTTTTTCTCTATCTTAATAGTCAAGTTCAATATCTGCTGCATCTGATATGGCTCCACCATCAAAATCGACTGATATACCAGCCGATAAGGCTGAATCTTCTGAAAAGGTGGGAGATGGAAGGAGCGTGAGAAGGCCCAGCTGCTCTGCGCGAAGTGCAGTAATCCTTCGCGCAGTAATATGCAAGTGGATCCGTGCGCTCTTCGCGCCAAGCGCTGGCCTTTATCACGGTGCAGTTCCACGACAGGCCCGTTCGCTGCCGCACCTACTGTGCTCCTGCTCACGGAGCAGCCTCTTCCCCACCTGCACCGGCTCCACTGGTGGACGTTCCAGGTCTAGCTCTATCTCTTCCAGTAGAGATGACCAGCAGGATGATATTCTTCGCTGCATCCTCGCTAAGGTTGACAAAATAGATAAGCTCGACTCTTTGGAAGCCTCTCTTGCATAAATTAAGGGGTAATATCCACCAAATGCTCAAAAAAACAAGGCTTTTTCATGATTTTTTTTAAACGACATTTGAGATGTAAGGTATATAAATGATATATCACTGGATTAAGCAACTCTTGGAGAATGGAAAAAAAATTTTTATTGTTAGTTCTTTTACAAAATGGCGGCTGTGCAACGATTGCCGTGAACCGCTTTTTTAAAAAGTTCTTCCGCGGCGAGCAGTAGAACTGGAAAAGTTTACATCCGATTGACTTGAAATTTTATCTGTAGCTTCTTCATTGGATTATCTAGTGGAGTACTTCACACAACACACGTAAAGATCCCGGGCTGACAGTGGCTGACAATTTCGACGATGGTTCGGTGGGCTACATTCCCAGACTTGTGCCAAAAAATGGTTCGCCGTCTCAAGCCAGTGATTGGGTGGATGGCGCTGAGTGTGACAAATTGTTTGTCACTGGTATAATCGACTGTGTGAAACATAATGTTCCAGCTGAGAGGGCGGCATTTGTCGTTCTCAGCGCCATCTGCCCAAGCCTAAGCGGGAGGGATATTGTCAAGGCCCACCAAACTAAACCCAGTGGCTACAATAGCAATAGCAGTAGCAATAACATTAATTCTAGTCATTCAAATCATTCCAAAGACGTAAGTAGTCCTAGTCTTAGTTTTAGTAATAAATATAGTAATAGTCACAGACTTCCCGCCATTATAGAACTCTCTTCGCTCCTCTTATAGAAACCTGCCGTCCTTCTTAAGTTTTGAATATTCTGTAAGAAACTATTTTTCAGAATTGAATGAACGAACTTGACATCTTTTATGAAGTTTTATACGATGACCAATTTGTCCGAAACTGTGATGACATGACTAGTTGTGCAAATATTATACCAATACCGACACGTAATCTGAGATAATTAGTTCTACAAATTTCATTATGATTGACAGGGATGATATGTGAAATATGTTTTAGTTAAATAACCGATAACAACAATCGCACAACAATCACGCAACAGTCACACAACAAATGCATAACAATCGCACAACAACCACACAACAATGGCACAACAATCGCATAACAATCACACAACAACCACACAACCATCGCACAACAATCACACACAACCAACTGAAAATCATCTCTGACTCTTGCAACTAACACCCACACTCCCAAATATACAAGCCGATATTCGCTGCGTAGTGAGCGCGCCGGCCGGCTCTTTCTCCGCGTTATCGCGAGCCGCGAACAATGGGAGCTCTGTCCCCAACGGTGACGCACGCCCTCTTCCTATCCAACGGCCGCGGTTTCTACGAACTAACGAGCTGGTCGAGACGCGCTCGCCCGCTTCCTTTTGTTAAGGAATCGACTCTGCGATGTTCCGCCCGCGTTGCGCAAGCTCGAACTCGCGCAACCCATTTCTCTCGCTCTCACGCCCCCACACTGGCCCCAAACACATCCCGTCCACGTCCGCGTGCTTTCAAACCACCTACCTGGTTTGAGAAAACACAAACTCGAGTTGCCTTTGTTAGGCAGTAAGCGAACCGCAGTAGCTGCAATCTCCACCCTGATGTCCTGGTCTTCCTCGATAAAGGCTCCGGTTGTCAGCTCGCACACCACTCGACACTCCGCACAAAGTTCACGTACACGCTCACAATGAACGAAGTCCCTCAAGAGTACGCGCACAAAATAAATCGACAAGCGATATAGGCTCACGTAGGTACTCACTGGAGGCTGGCATTCGACTGACTCGCCAATGGCCACCGGCCCACGTCCGCCTGTTGCTCATCGCCTCCGGCTCTGCGTCTACTACGTGGCGCCCTCCGCCCGATCATAGGGGACTATTGAGCGCACGGTATTCGAATGTATTCGAGAGCGCCTTTCGCTTGGCCGCGCACCCCATACACGCTCTCCCGAAGCCCCGCCTCGCGAATCTCTCTCGCTCCACTATTCGCGCACTGACACACATTCATTCGCACACACACACACACACATATATATATATATATATATATATATATATATATATATATATATAGGCTATTCTCTGTGGAATCCAACATCAAAAAGTTTGTGAGTAATATACGGCTCATAATTTATTTTTTTGGATTAATCTTTCTCATCGAGTGGATGCAATTCATGACACATATACTTTATTAATAGTTTCTTGTAATTTTTAGTACAATAGAGACAATGTATTGACCATCAATACATGCAACTACTGAAAGTTAGGTGGCATCAATTATTAGTAATGCTTGATCTATATAAATATTATATTGATAACTCAGGATATGTATTAGCATGACAGAATGTGAGTTTTTACAGTGAATAATTGTAATAATACTACAGACAAGTGTTTGCGAAATTTGGAAGTGTTGGTGTTACAAGGCTTCCCTTGAATAGTCATTTCAGCTTATTTTTACCCCTATTTAAATTAATGTATTAATTTTTTTAGAGCTCCCAGAGCTCAGGCCTATTTTTTCACTATCTAGGCTGTATGTGGTATCAGTTGGGACAATATTTAGTACCCATGCCGTAGGGCTCTTGACGAGCGAACTCCCAGGGTTCAAAAATAGAGGTTCCAATTGGTAATGTGGAGTACTTAATGTGCTCCAATGACCTTGGAGATGATTTTTCTATGAAATTCAGGTAATTTGCAGACAAAGTGTCCCATTCAGTTTTTGCCTCAGAGGTCATTTTCAGGGTGTAAATTAAGGTTGAAAATGCCTCTGAAAATGCAAAAACAGCAAAATCAGCAACTTTGCCTATTTATTAAACAGGGTTAGAGTGCTCGGAAAAATCTGAGAAAATTCTGGGAATATGATATGATGCCCTAGAACTTAAAAAAATTGCCTATATATACATATCTTCGTATTCGGCTCCCGTTCTCCGTTCGCCTTACTCGCTGCACACCTGTATAGCCCCGCTCGATGAAGCTCGCATGAAACAGAAGAGAGACAACACATTGAGTAATATGCATTTCTCTCCCAGTTTCGACACATCCGAGAACATCCGATTCGAGAGCGGCCGCAATGGACTTTCTCCCCAAAGTTATTGAAAAAAAATTCAAATCCAATTTAAGAAAAAAGTTTGAATGAATTCGAACCTTGGCCATACATTTCACACTGTGTCTAGCTACAAATCAGGATTTGTGCGTATCGTAGAGAAGGCATTTTCACACAACATGCTCCAAATCATGTCCACCCGTTCCATATTTACACATTGCATTTTAGATTATATCAATGCGTGATAGAGAAACCACTATGTTATTATGATTAGCTCTGCATGTATTTATCATAATGATCGCCTGACCCATTCAATAAGTATTGTGGTAACAAGGTTTCGTGGGATAATTCTAGTGGGATAATTCTCGGAATAAATTTGTCCCTAGCAGACATTTCTCCATTTTCTTGCAGATATTTTTTCATATGATTCAACACATTTGAACTCATATATGTTTCAAAATGTTCCCGAAGATCACAAAAGGGAATAATAACACCCCCAGGAGACTCTCGATTTCTCGCTGCTCTGGCTAAATTATTCGCTTAGTCATTCTCTAGAATGCCTGTAAGGGATGGAATAAAAAAAAAACTAAATAGGAGCATATGGTAATTTATACAGTGAGAATCTCTTGTATTTGACTCTGGTTTGAGGAATGTATGGGTTTTTCTTTTAATGTTGAGTCATAAAGTTTTTATACTGAAAATCACATTATACGACACTCGCAAAAATAAATATGTCAATAAAACTTTCCGCTGAATTCAATAGATTTTTAAAATCAATCATTTCGCGTTGGAAAAATGAAAAATATGTAATTTTTCAGTCGTTTTTGAAGTCTAACAATTCAAACTTCGAGATTCGATGTAATCAACGGATCAGTCCATTTAAAATAGAAAGACCCCATTGGAAGGACGGAAAAATGCGTGTCTTATTCTCTGGTCGAACGAACTATGTATGACAGGCCTCATTAATTTGATAACTCAAAAGTTGAGAATTCTCCTAGTTCGTTTCTGAGATTTTTCAGTTAGAATTAATAACACCAATACGCCTGCGAACTTCCACGCAGAATAAATTCCAGAAATGATCATTGAAGTAGTTCATGTTGGGCTTCCCACGACGCGACCATTTTTTTAACACAACATACTCTTTTACTGGACTGTGCTGGCTCGCACTGACCAGTAGAATCAATTTCAAATATGGAGTGTTTTTATTTTGCCACTCTGCATATGCGGTCGAATTTGATTCTTGAGAAGGTACATTTCGCTCATTTCAATCATGATTATTCTTTTTAGGGGTGTGTCAATACTTTTTTTGGTTCTAAATTAACAACATTCATGACTTATCCAAGATCACTCAATATTTGCTGATTAAAAGTTGTACATGAATATAAAAATATAGATTTTCTCAATTAATATTGATAACTAAACAGCTTATTGAATTCGGTGAAATTTCCTCTCAAGTAATTAGTAATTCATGAACTCAAAGTATATATAAGTATAAAACCTTGTATAGTCCCGTGACACCTTCGTTCTGACTTATTTTTTTCAAAGCATCCACCATACCAGAATATTTGGTTGATTCCGTAAGATGAATATCATCAGCGTATTGTAAACAAAGTCTGGTTTTCACAACCCAAATCGGATTAGTTAATAGAAGCGTTAGAATTCCAGCTTCAGCAGCAGCTAACATGTGCAACCAAGGACTCAAAGGATCACTTGTATTTCCATCTTGGATCCGAGTTTTTAAACTATTATATCTAAATTTTGAGAAGAATTATTGATGAATCAAACGATTAAAATGTTTACTTTGATATATAGACTTACATGAGAAAATATGAACCCCATGAAGCTCCTGAACCTAAAACATTAGGAACTATTCCTCTGTACAGCCCAACATAACCTTCGGTTCTGACAATTTTACCGAATGCATGGATTGATCCATTATATTGAGGTGTCGACTTTGTTTGTCCATCGTTAACTGAAAAAGTAAATTGTGACTATGAATGTCATTGATTCTCAAGGAATAAGAAAGCAATACTAGTCATTCCACGTATCAGAGTGAGCTTATGTTGGCTCACGTATGTAGTTGGGATAATTTTTTTTTAACAGTAGAATTACTTTTGCAGTACAATTATAGTACACTATGCGTTCAGCGCCGCAGGATTTTTCGGCCTCAATCGAAAAATTATGACTCAAGAGAAGCGAAGATTACAAGTAAATCAAGAACGGAAAAGTCAGCAAGTGCAGTACGTATAGAACTTTACACTCCGGAGCTCCAAAGAGCCTCACTAGGTGAAATATTTAAAGCCGAGGGTTGTAATTAATAGATTTTTTCACGAGTGCGTGAAGTTAATGGTTATTACACAAATCTAGCTCTACTTAGGTGATAATCACTTGAATACATTAATTACCAATCTGTAGGAGATGTATATATTATTTTTTCAAACGACTGTTGAATATCTACTGTGGTATCTTGCACAGAATGCCTGATTCAAATAGATATAAAGAAGATTGATGTCACTAACTATAAAATATCTTGAATGAGCGTGTTGAAAAATAGAAAGTTTTCGGTAGAACTCGTTTCACGTAAATGGGAATCGGATACTTCGCTAATGTTCTACAGACCAAAATAAGTGGAAATTGCACTGCATGAGGATACAATATGGAACAAATGGAATTTATGTGAAATACAATAGGGAAAGATTGATTTCTGAAAATTTATTTCTATATTCCCACCTATATTAATTGCCGAGTATCGCCAAGAATGAAGAACTACATCAAATGGTACATTCTGATTACGTTAACAAGGAAGATCATTGAATAAATAGTTGCCGGTCGAAACCCAAGGTCAATACTATGGTCCAATGTTCATATTATCTTTATGTTTGTAAGAGGTTACATTGAGAGGTTAAATTTTGGCAGATCTTTCGCCACACGAATAACTTTACCAACCTCTTCAGCAGCTCGTTGTTTCAAGTGTCTTAGAGACGACTCATAGTATGACTAGTGTATATGCGAGATACGCTGCACGGGAAACGCAACCCGCTACATTATCATCCCAAACGCTGATTAAGGGGATCTCGTGACATGCCTATATCTGGTGTAGCTTTTTCGTTTTTATTCTAAGATTTTTAAATATTTTCCAAAGAAAAATTCAAGGGATCGATGACAAAGAGGTCTTGAATCTGCAGAGACAGAAAGATATCAAAACATAATCAAAAAATATTCTAAGCTTGTTACCAGGTGTGCATGTGAGAGCTACTCCTGGCTGTAAAGGGACCTAATATGTCGACTTCACTCCTTCTATCGGCTAGAGAACGCCGAAGTCGGCAGTGTGTCGGTGGCCCAGTGGTTTGAGCGGCCGTCCGGGAGCCAGTCGATCGAGGTTCAATTCCCCGCCTACTCGGAAACACCACACGTATTTTTGTGAGACCACTGCCGGACGCCACACCGTTACATGGCGCCTAACGTAATTACCCACAAGGTTACTACTCCGAAAAATCCTACTTCCCTCCATACCGAGCACTCCTCGGCTTGAAATCTGAGATGATGCCCGCGATGAGCTGAACGTGAGCAACTGCTCTCGAAGCAAACACGAGCCTCAGCTTCGATCGCCTGGCCCAGAGACCGGCTGTTATGGATTGAGCATACGGCCCTTCCGAGATGCATCTTTCGTTGAAGGTAAAAATGGATTCAACGCTTTTTGTCGGCCTGTCGCAACCGAAGGTCGCGTTTGGAGGAAGATTGTACCAAGATGTGCATTTAAGAGCCGGTTCTGGCTGTATAGGGACCTAATAGAAGTCGACAGTGAGTCGGTGGTCCAGAGGTTTAAGCGGCCGTCCGGGATCCAGTAGATCGAGGTTCGATTCTCCATCTACTCGGAACCACAAGAATTTCTGATAGACCAATACAGGACGTCACACCGTGACCAACCATAGTCCCAAATTTTCTCGTTGGCGCTGCGATTCATGTTGTTTGCCAAGCATGTTTTTCCTCCCTAAGGAGAGTATTGATACGTTTAACTATTTTCTGATAAGTTTTTTGAAGTTTTCTTCAAAATTAACTTAATGAAAGCATAACGCAGTGAGCGTCAATTTTTTAGTTCTCTCAGTAAACCGGAAAATAAAACAGAGCAAAGATTTGAAAATCGAGGAAAGGAGTATGAAAACCGCTGCCAAGTGCCTTAGCAGTATGCTTTCTAAAAGAGGCTTCAACATCACCCACAAACGCGTCTCAAACCTGTATTTTCACCATTTCACTAGCGTAGATACTATCATTTATTTTTCAAAGATTACAAAAAAATTATTTAATCAGTTCAATTCGTATTTTGTGACTGTGTAAAGTGTCGTTCTTTTTCAATTGACCAAACTTTGTCGCGAGGGTTGATGTCTGCCCGGGCTCTCTTATGATTTGATCAAATGCAACAAAGCAAACGGTTCTAGGTTCTACACGATGCGAGATATTTGGACCTGCATAATTTTTCGATCAATTCATCTTGTGACTGTCATACGGTTTAATGGTGGTCAAAATCGATCCGGTCCATATTTAGCACACTTGAAGGCTCATTTTGATCATTTTCGAGGGCAAAAGACACCAAATTTTTCCAAATTTCTCTATAGCATGTTGAAAATATTGGAAACGAAACTTACATGAATTTTTCTTCCCCTTAGCAACAGTTGCTAGGGCGGTAAGCAACGGTTGCTAAGGAGCTAACTGGGAAGATTTTGTGTCCTTTACCGTCGAAAATGATGGAAATAGGTCATAAATTAATGATTTCCAACCTTCGTAACGGTTGGTAAGGAGGTAAACAACCGTTGCTATGGAGCAAATACAACAATTCAGTGTCCTTGGCCATCGAGCGTGACTTAAAACTGATTTTCCGGCTTGTCCCAATGAACACTCATAAGGATCTGTGAAAAAACACGTTAGGAACGGTTGCTAGGGAAATAACCAACGGATTTTGCTGAAAATTGAACTCGCCCGAGATTTTGCCGCGATTAACCTGTGTGCGAAATTTCAAGACGATCGGACCATTCCTTCGAGAGTTATCGTGGACGAAACAAAAACGGGACGCACACACACACACACACACACACACACACACACACACACACACACACACACACACACATACATACGAGCAATTCCCCAGAACTTTTGACTTTTGGAGAAGATAACGAGATGATCCTTTATTTGGAGGCACACTATTGAAAATCGGTCATAGTACTCATATACCACCCACCAATAGAAGTAAACATTAGCTCTTCATTTATTCGAAGTCTTTTTTTTATAAGAATGTTTTCAATGTTTTATAAAATAGATATTTTGATATACAAATAAAATACATTTTTTTGCGATTTAGGTGGGGAAAAGGAAACTAAATAGACTAAGGATTGAGACAGATCCTTTTTCAGGATTTTTTTTAATTATTAATTTATTAATGGCAATGAATATATTTATTCAGATTTATTAGGTTTGACTCATTTATCATAAGATTAATAGCACATCCATGTTTTACTTTTCATTAATTTACCTTCTCAAGGAGCAAGCATTGCACCTCGTGCAATGAGCCCTGGGTATCACGCACTTACAGCTAACGGACACTCGCGAACGCGGCTACTCAGTAAGCCGAGAAACTGAGGGTTTCTCGGCCGCGGAGAGTGGGGGATTCGGTCGTAGGTGCGGGAGGTTTCTCAATAAAACGCGTGACTCTCGGGATATAATTGAAATAAAGAAAACCTCTTTATTGAGGTGCAAGCAGACAATAAAATACACTTGCGTTGGTGGGCCGGTACCCGCCAACGACTTAAAACGCGCGCACGCGCAGAGGGCCGCTCGGCCACGGGGCCGAGTATTCGCTCGCTCGCGGGAGTACAAAAATACGCGCGACTTACAATTTGCCGCTCGGCTCTCGCCCGCGGGGTAGTCGGCGGGCTCGGTGGCTGTTCCCTCTCTCGCCGGTGCCGGTGCTGGTCCTGGCGCACGCGCTCGAGGACGGCTCGGTGTAGCGCGGTCGCGCCTATACCTTCCGCGGGGCTGGGATTGAGTTGCCCCGCGCGCTCGGGGAGAGTAGCACTTTCCCTGAGCAGGTACAGCGCTTGGAGTGTCTGGGGATGGCGCGGAGGCACTCGCACACACACACTCACACGTGTCGTACCCGTCGCGGCGCGGAATGATCGTGCGAAAATCAGCGCGTGGCAATTGGCACTATAGTCGGCGCGAGAGTGAGAGTCCTTCCGTCCTCGCGGGGCTCGCGTGCCGCGCGAAGAGGGAGGTCCTCCCCTCTCCATCTTCCCTCTCGCTCTCTCTCACGCGACGCGCACCCCCCGAAGGGCCGCGGCGCGTGCCCGCGTCGATCGTGCGTCGATCACGCGACTTGCGCGCCCGCGCGAGCTTCCGGCTCGCCACGTGGCGATCGCGCGATAACGAGTGCTCGCGAAGCACTCGTTACAATAGACGTATTTTAACATAGACATAGCAAGTATACAATTCCAATGATACTGTTTGCCGTTAAATACATTAAAAATTATGATATTGACTGTTTTCGTTGACATTCACTGAAACTCATTTAAATTCTTATCATATCTTATCATAACTCTTATCAAGCCATATCAGATTCATTCAATTACATCGTAAAAAATAATGGGCTGCAGATTTAACGCTAAATTCAATGAAGTTTGAGTGTGCCAGTCAAAAACGGTTATTTTTACATCGAGGGGCCATCCATATAATATTTTTCCAAATCTATAAAATATGAATGGAAATGAGAGCACATGTTCAGAAAAATATTTTTATAATATCTCAAAATCAGTAGAAGAAATTGTGATTAGATTCAATGACACCACGTGAAACTTTTTTGAGAAAAAAAATAAAATGTCAAGCGTGATCATTTTCTCCACAAGCGTCTACCTCAGGCATAAGCGGATGTATTTGATACAGGATTGATAGCACACAAGTTCATCAGGATCATATCGAGGACATGGAGTGGAAAAAATTTTGTAGCGATTGAAGAAGACTTTTTCATTTTACACCGCTCAATGTATTCGTGAACATGGAATCTTCCCGAGCAATTTCACCTAAATTCGCGCTTGTGGCACATATTCTTTAAGGAACTTTCTGTGAAAGATGCAAAATAGGTAGAGGAGCCTCTCATATATTTCCTGAACTTCAAAAAATTATTATTAAAATGTCATTAGGCTTTGAAATTCGATTATTTCACGACTGGATCATCGAAAGTTAAAAGTTTTGGGGAATTGCTCATACATACAGACACTTTTGGATTTCCATGTTTTTCGACCCGTAGATCACGAAAATCGAGGTCCCGAGGTTTGATTCGGTGGGTCGATTTTTGCCCCATTATAAAGCTTTCTCTTTGAGAAAGCAAAAACTAGCAGTGAAAGGAAAGACGGGCGTCTTTTCCGGCTGAAGCGTGAAGATTTGAACCGCAGGTAGACACACGTGCTCACCAGAACAACACGCTCTCGCGCCTGTCACTTGGAGGGTTGAGCAAATGCTGTCCCTTTTTTATTAGGATCATTGCAGCGTTGGACAAAAGTTTAAAATGTTTACTCTTTTCGAATTCACGATTGATAACGTTTCTTCTTGAAACAGCGTTATTTGGTGATAACAACGAATTTTGATTCATAAAATCTAAGTTGATCATAGACGTTGGTTCAAGTAAATACGCAAATCATGGGAGCAAGCTTGTGTGAAATCGGACAGATACTAGATATTACCAAAATATTACACAGAAATCAAATGAGGTTTATAGGGTTCGAATGGATTACTAAATTCATTGTTGAAAAATATATGATTATTCAAGACTAGCCAGAATCACTCACTCGCTATCGCTCGCTCGTATCTTCCATTTGCTCTATCATGAATATCGGTGAATAATAACATTTTCATTAGAAATATTGGTGAATAATTCAAAGTACCTACGGACGCTTTCACTTTGCCACATATTTTGCCTCTAGGCTACCAAAATTGAGGTCTCGATGTCTGTTTCTAGATTTCGGTTTTTACCTCATTCCGAAGCTTTCTCTTTGAGAAAACAAAATAACAACATAATCAAAAATAGATTTTGTTATTGTGGGGATGAAGTGTTCTTGTTGGAACCCCGGAACCCGTGGGAATGTAAGTTTGGTGTTCAGTTGCGTTGGGGTATGTATGTGGAAGCGTGATCGGTAGATTGAATGAGTAACAAATGAATATTTATTAAAATAAATACGCGCGCGCGCGCGTGTGTGTGTGTGTGTGTGTGTGTGTGTGTGAGTTGAATGTGTGTTGAACATAATTGGTATAGAAGTGTCGCGGGGGCGAATATTGTAATTAATTAGAATAAGTGAAAAAAAAAAATATTGAAGGGAAGGACGCGGCGCGAGTCAGACACGAGGAGCGGCATGTTGTTGTGGCTCGCTCGCGGACTAGCGATTAACTGCCGACTCGGCGCCGCGCAGTCTATTGTCCGACGGCGGCCGAGTCCACCATTCAAACTTTTGTGAACCAATAAGAAGGCGACACATGATTTATATTTTATTAGCACTTACGCATCAATTTTACAAAATTCTCTCCATGCATATGAAGCGTTTTACGTCAACTCTCCAGAGCCGGCGCGCGGACGCTAAAACCTCACGTTTCCGACGCTTGTTTTTGACTCTATATGACCAATATCTAAATATAGTTGGATATGCTATCGCCCCATATGTAAACCCATTCGATGTTCTTTCGATCTGACATACCTGAAATCGCACCATATCATAATTTTACGTATTTTCTGAACGAATTGAAACTTTTTACAAATTAAAAGACCGATTTTTGAGCACGTACTTCCCACGTCAACGCATCAATATTTTTTAATATTTCACAATGAGAACTAAAAGCGCTCAATCAGCTCTATCGATCCATCGGATCAAAATTTCCATCACGAAGCTGATTCATAGATTTTTTTAACGTTGAATTGGAACAACTTGAAAAATGTCACTCTTTTCCATATTTCGCGCTCACGCAACATTTTTTCAAAAGTTCTCTCCATGGATAAGAAGCCCAATAGATGTTTAGTCGATTGGACATGCCCGCAATCGTTCCATATCATAATTCCACGTATTATAATTAGCAATCAGAACACCAATTTTTAAGTGCATACTTCACGCCCACGCATCGACATTTTTTAATTTTTCACGACGAAAACTTGGAACAATCAGCTCTATCGATCTGTTAGATCATAATTTTAATCACGCCGCCGATTCATGGATTTTTTTCAAAGATTTATGCGGCACAACTTATCAACAATAAGTTTTTTCAATATTTCGCGCCCATGCATCAATTTTTTCCAAATTCTTACCATGAAATAGGAAAGCTCTCCGATTAATCTACAAATCAGTGAGACTCAAATTTGCGCTATCCAACTATTCCACAGTCTTTTTCAGTAGATTATCGGATAACAAAAAAAACGCAACTTGAATTTTTCCATTTTTAACGCTCACGCATCGATTTTTTCGTAAGTTTCAATACGGAACATGAAAGGGCAGGCAATTTTGCTTTTGATCCGTTTTTACCATTTTCATGGAAGTCAACTCCTTTATTGAAATATCTTTACATGAAAATTCCGGGAGGATTAACTTTATATTATTACTAGCCAGAATCACTCACTCGCTATCGCTCGCTCGTGTCTTTCATTTGCTCTATCAAGAATAAAGGAAAATAATGAAATTTTTATTGGAATTATTGGTGAATAATTCAAAGTATCTACGGACGCTTTTACATCAACATGTATCTCACCTCTAGGCTATCAAAAATAAGGTCCCGATGTCTGATTTGAGATGTCAATTTCAATTTACCTCATACCAAAGCTTTGTCTTTGAGGAAGTAAAATAACATAATCAGAAATAGATTTTGTTATGATCATGAATTTTCGTCAAACCTCAAGAAATATCAATGGAAATAAATAAAATTTCTACTATACTGCATCTTATTACTATATTGCAACTTAATAACTTTCGCCATGAAAACATGCAAATTTCTCATAAAATTAACGCCCACGCATCGACATTTTTCCATTTTTCACGATGAATAATTGAAGCGCTCAATGAGCTCTATCGATACCTCTAATCATAATTTCCATCACGACGCTGTTTCATGGATTTTTTTAACGGTTTATGCGGCACAACTTGACAAAAGTCAGTTTTTTCCATATTTCACGCCCACCTATCATATTTTCCAAAATTCTCTCCATGGATATTCAAGCCCATCCGATGTTCCTTCGATCGAACATACCCGACATGTCACCAAATCATAATCTCACGTATTTATCTGAAAGCATACAAATCGCAAAGTAAACCATCAATTTTCAATCACATACTTCACGCCCACGCATCAATATTTTTGAATTCTTCACGATGAATAATTGAAGCGCTCAATGAGCTCTATCGATACCTCTAATCAGAATTTTCATCACGACGCTGTTTCATATATTTTTTTAATGGTTTATGCGGCACAAGTTGACAAAAGTCAGTTTTTTCCATATTTCACGCCCACCCATCATATTTTCCAAAATTCTCTCCATGGATATTCAAGCCCATCCGATGTTCTTTCGATCGAATATACCCGACATTTCACCAAATCATAATCTCACGTATTTATCTGAAAGCATAAAAATTGCAAAGTAAACCACCAATTTTCAATCACATACTTCACGCCCACGCATCAATATTTTTGAATTTTTCACGATGAATAATTGAAGCGCTCAATGAGCTCTATCGATACCTCTAATCATAATTTCCATCACGACGCTGTTTCATGGATTTTTTTAACGGTTTATGCGGCACAACTTGACAAAAGTCAGTTTTTTCCATATTTCACGCCCACCTATCATATTTTCCAAAATTCTCTCCATGGATATTCAAGCCCATCCGATGTTCCTTCGATCGAACATACCGGACATTTCACCAAATCATAATCTCAC